>OZ038404.1:18944672-19004672 GCA_964036045.1 Eutreptiella sp. 'Long Island Sound 2002' | reverse complement strand
GGCCCCGTGCAGTTCTCAAAGCCGGTTCTAGAGTACACAGCCCTTAGAGTCCGGGGTGTTGGGGTGCTGATTGCATTGTGATGCACAGCAGCCGTTCGTGCTATGCTCTGCATTCGAATCATGCTCAAACTGCGAGGTCCAACATTCCTACTTTCCTACTACACTGCACAAAATTCTATTGCCTTCGGCAAGGCACCTCGAAGAGGGGAGAGGGACAACCATTCTTGAGCTGCTGAGGCGGGAAAACTGCATAAGCAGGTTGTGCCCTGGACCCCTTGGGAGCCCCCCCCCCCCCCCACAACACCCAAATAGGGTGAAAAACGCATAAAGAGGGACTAAAACATGATTCACATGGGATATTTGATCATTTTGCATGGTCAAAGTATCAGAAAAAACAGTTTCGGACATTTCCATTTTTGAGCTGCTGAGGCGGGAAAACTGCATAAGCCGGTTGTGCCCTAGACCCCTTGGGAGCCCCCCCCCCCCCCCCCCACACAACACCCAAATAGGGTGAAAAACACATAAAGAGGGGCTAAAATATGCTTCATATAGCACATTTGATCATTTTGGATGGTCAAAGTATCAGAAAAAACAGTTTCGGACATTTCCATTTTTGAGCTGCTGAGGCGGGAAAACTGCATCAGCAAGTTGCGCCCTAGACCCCTTGGGAGCCCCCCCCCCCAACACCCAAATAGGGTGAAAAACACATAAAAGGGGGCTAAAACATGCTTTACATAGCATATTTCATCATTGTAAGTGGTCACAAAAACAAAAAAATGTTTTGCAAAAATTTTCCATTTTTGACTTGTAAAGGGTTGAAAACTGCTTGAGCAGTTTGTGCTCACACCAAATGCCATGGAATCACCTACAAACAGCAAATTCTATTGCCTTCGGCAAGTCCACCTCGCAGAGAATCTACCGCGAGCAACACACACCCAAAATAGGGTGGAAACTACATAAATACCGGCTAAAACATGCTTTACATACCTTGGATGATCATTTTAGGTGATCACGGTATCAAAAAAACAAGTTTCGAAAACTTCGATTTTTGAGCTGCCCAGGGTGACAAACTGCATAAGCAGGTTGTGTACCAATCCCTTGGGAGACCCCCCCCCCCTTGGACCTAATACCCAAATCGGGTGAAAAACACGTAAATACGGCCTAAAACATGCTTTACATACCTTGGATGATCATTTTAGGTGATCACAATATCACAAAAACAAGTTTCAAAAACTTCCATTTTTGAGCTGTCCGGGGTGAAAAACTGCATAAGCAGGTTGTGCACCCGTCCCTTGGGAGACCCCCCCCCCGACCTGATACCCAAATAGGGTGAAAAACACGTAAATACGGCCTAAAACATGCTTTCCATAGCTTGAATGGTCATTTCGGGTGGTCACAATATCAAAAAAACAAGTTTCGAAAACTTCGATTTTTGAGCTGTCCGGGTTGAAAAACTGCATAAGCAGGTTGTGCACCCGTCCCTTGGGAGACCCCCCCCCCCCCGGGACCTGACACCCAAATAGGGTGAAAACACGTAAATACGGCCTAAAACATGCTTTGCATAGCTTGAAATGTCATTTTGGGTGGTCACAATATCAAAAAAACAAGTTTCGAAAACTTCGATTTTTGAGCTGTCCGGGTTGAAAAACTGCATAAGCAGGTTGTGCACCCGTCCCTTGGGAGACCCCCCCCCCCGACCTGACACCCAAATAGGGTGAAAACACGTAAATACGGCCTAAAACATGCTTTGCATAGCTTGAAATGTCATTTTGGGTGGTCACAATATCAAAAAAACAAGTTTCGAAAACTTCGATTTTTGAGCTGTCCGGGTTGAAAAACTGCATAAGCAAGTTGTGCACCCGTCCCTTGGGAGCCCCCCCCCCCCCCGACCTAACACCCAAATAGGGTGAAAAACACGTAAATACGGCCTAAAACATGCTTTGCATAGTTTGAAATGTCATTTTGGGTGGTCACAATATCAAAAAAACAAGTTTCGAAAACTTCGATTTTTGAGCTGCCTGGGGTGAAAAACTGCATCAGCAGGTTGTGTACCTCCCCATTCACTAGGACATTATTGGTGGAAACAGTCATTTCGCGTCTTTGGCACGGGTTGTGAACGGCCATAAGCAGGGGTAGACACGGCAAAAAACGTCCTTCCGTATCCTAGTAGGCATATACTGTCACAACATCCCCACTCACACCCCTCGGAGTGGGTACCACGGGTTCACCGAGGTTGCCAAAACCGCCAACATAGCATAAATGGCTGAAAAGTGCATAAACTGCATAAGCGCTCGTCCCACTCCGCCCCATACAAACCCTATGGAGTCGGGACCCGGAAACACTTTTTCGGCTCAAAATCGAAAAAAACCAAAAGATTCATGATTTTCGACCCAAAAAAAGGGGGGGTCATTTTTTCGACATTTTTGACCCCCCCCCCCACCCCCCCCCCTAAAAAGTGGGTTTCAAGTGGTGGGGGTCTGGGGGGGTCCGGACCAAAAACTCATTGGGGGATGCGTTTATTGGACAAAATAATGATTTTACAAGGGGTTAAACTAACAATTCAACCCCTTGGGGTAGGGTACGCGAATAGGCCCAAAATGGGGGGTATGTGGCGTTTTCCCCATATATACGCCTGCCTGGCTTTGATCTAACAACCTCTGCGAGGTGATTTTGAAGCTTTTGGGGGGCCCATGGCACGGGCTACATAGGCCTAGCGGCCACAACGTGGGTCCCCATGAGAGCTCAAGTACCCGTATTGTCACTAAATCATCACCCAAACCCATCCCAGGGGCATGAGAAGGGTTTCGGAAAAAGGCGAATTTTTCGGAAATCTTGCAGGTGTCACTAAACAGCCTACACAACGGCAATTTCGGGGCTTTTGGAGGGGCCATGGCTAGGGCTATATGAGCTTGGCAGCCACTATGAGGGTCCCCATGGGTGCTCAAGTATTGTCACTAAATCATCACCCAAACCCATCCCAGGGGCGACAGAAGGGTTTCCGAAAAAGTCCAATTTCGGAAATCTTGCAAGTGTCACTAAACAGCCTTATCCAGCGTGAAAACGGCTAAGTCCTCACTAGCAAGGGCCCATAGGTGGGGGGCGACCGGGGGTACCTGGAGTTGGGACCCGGGACCCCCGCCATGGGTTAGGGGGTCCATGTACAAGAAAAAAGTTGCCCGGGACCTGGGTCCAAATCCACACACAACACCCAGAATACGCAAAGAAGTTTTGACCCCCCCCCCGACACCCCCCCCACCCCCCCCACCCACCAAGGAGCGGTCACTCGGGTGGTGTGCCCTCCGGGCCCCCCCGTTTACGAGGACAGTTGCACCGCCGCCCGGACCTCTGGCCCGGGTGGACCCCGGGGCAGGGAAGCGCTTGGCGCGCCCCGGGGCCCCTCCAACCGCCCGCCCCGTCACCGTGGGAGGCAGGTCCAGCCTAGAGCAGCACCACCCGTGCCAGTGCAATCAGGGAGTGCGGACCGCCCCCAGTCGTGTGTGGAGCTTGGCCACCCCCTGCCATCGGCAGTAGTGGGCGACCAGCGGCATGTCGGTAGACCTGGAGGTGGCGTGTCCAGGCCGACAACTCCCCCGGTGGGCTCAGTGTCAGGCTCCCCCAGCCTCCCCACCGGGGCCTGGAGCACCAGGCGACACACTTCCCCACACACACAGGCACGGCGGCATCTCCCTCCCGCGTGTGCCACCGCGGGGTACGGGGGCGGTCATCAGTCCGGTAGGCCTTGAGACCGGACAACCGTGAACCCGCCGGACCAGTTGTGACGCGCAGGGAAGGGCGATGTCCGTGGTCCCGGAGGTCCGGATGAGGCCTTGACCCGACCCAACCCAACCCCCCCCCCACCCACCCCCCCAAAAAGGGGTACCCGGGTACGGGGGGCTAAAGGGGTCAAAAACGAAAAATTCATTGGGGGATCATTTTCTCTCCTAAAATGATGATTTTACAAGGGGTTGGACATCCGGTACCATACCTTGGGGTATCGTACGCGAATGACCCCAAAAAAAGGGGGTATATGGCGTACGCACCTGCGCTTGATCTAACAACCCTCTTCGAGGTGATTTACATATTACTACACCCCTCTCCCTTTAAATCTAGCCAGCTGGCAAGCAACAAGCAATCAACAATCAAGCACTTCTCCGTTCTGTTTCTGCCAAAACAATCCCGAGCCCCCCTCAAATTGGCGAATCCATGTGAAACAGATGGCACACACCGCAACCGGCTTGCTTTGCCCATGCCAAAGAGCCTCACTCCACGTTGTCTCCAAGAATCGGCCAAAAAAATGCTCTGTTTTCAGGCTGCCTTGAACCCATAGCGAACCGTTTCTGCCTTCCCAAAGCCCGAAAACAGCCTTGAAGGAGGAACGTTTTGGGCGCGAAACACCGCCAAAATGGGTCAAAATGTGGTTTCCGAGAACAATCCTGGACCACGTGGGATGCCCAAACCTGGGGAGGGGGCGGGGGTGGGCGGCCTAACTGGGTCCTATGACGTCCCACCCTCCAACTGTCTTCCACAACTCAGGGGGAGGGGGAAGGGGGGGTATGGTGGTGGGGCTGGCTGTCTAGGGGTCTTAGGGGCGGGGTCTAGGACCCCACCATCCGGGTATCTCAGCGGGTTGCACTGATCATTTTGACTGCATGCATGTGTGTCACAAAGTTTTGGGGAGGGTCCCAACGCTGAGCGGTGGTGGGGAGGCCTATGTTTATGTATTTTTCACACATTTCTGAAACCTCAATGAAATTGAAATTTAGCCCATTTTTTGTTTTTGCGCCCGGGTGTTTTGGTCAGGGTCAAGGGGGGGGGGAGGTGGAAAAAATTCCTGGGAACGGCATACAGTCTTTTCTGCGCGGCCAACCCACCAAGGGTGGGGGGGGTACGCAAATTTTTTCCTTACACATGTGACCAAAAATTTTACCAAACAAAGCCGTTTCAAGGCAAAAATAGTGCACGTTGAGCTTTTGACACCATCGCTCCATCAATGTGAAAACAACGACCCCGGCTCAACGTGCAAAGTGTGGTAGGGAAATCTCACCCTTCAACTGTGGTTAGGGAGGAGGGGCGTTACTCCCTTGGTTAAAAGTAGCGGAGCCCCAATACTACTTCTTTCCCCATACCCCGGGGTTCAAGCAACAACCTGCCTACCCACTACGACACAAGGTGCCCATTTCTGTGACGGAGTTGTTTCGGTTCGCACGTTGCGACATTTTGCGTTTCGAGTCGTCGCGTGTTTCGAGTTGTTGTGCCTGCTGCTATGCCGCTACCTACTGCTTCTTGGCCTTCCCACCATGGGAAGCCGCGGCTTGCTTCTTGCCCTTGCCGGCGACTGGTTTCTTTTTCGCTGGCTTTTTGCTACTACTGCTGCTGCTGCTGCTAGCGCTCGCCTCGGAAGCTACCGCCCGCTTCTTGCCCTTCTTCGTTGTTGCCTTCTTTGTGGTTGGTTTCTTGATGTTGCCGATGTTGCTGCTGCTGCTGTTGCTACTGACGGTGGTACTCGTACGGCCGCTTGTAGTACTACCACTGCCGCTGCTATCGTTGTTGCTTTCGCTACCCTCGGACCCGCTCCGTGGCTGGTAGTCTTTGTCCTTCTTGTCGTGTGCCTCCATAACTACTTCTGCTTCTCGGTCTCCAGCTTTTGTTGCCCGGCGCGCTGCTTTTTTCGCCGAGGGACAACATAAAGATCTGGCTCAAGGGGTGTCAATGCATTGGCCAAAGCGGGACAAAATGCCCCCCAATAGTCTCAAAACACCTGCCTCGGCATACCAAATGGTCCCGTATCTTTAGTGGAAAACAGTTTTGCACCATTTTTGCCCTGTATTTGGTACCCGTAGGAGGCTTTGTGGGACTCTTGGAGGGTCAAACCAGACCACAATTGGTTAAAACCAGCAAAACTAGGCATCCAAAGGGGTCCCGGCGCACCTTTGGAAAAACATGTTCTTGGCCCCTTTTTTGTCTGTGTTTTTTGTTGTTTGTTTGTTTTGGTGACCTTGTTTGGTCCCAAAATCTGGCCTATTTGCAAGGCCTTTTCAGACTTTCAAAGAGGGCACGTGTTTCAGCAACCCACATGGTTTAGAAACCACAGTTTCGAAAACCACAAGTTTCGAAAGCATGCCAGCCATCTGTCTGACCCAGTTTCGGCCCCGGCTATGCTTGGCTTGGGATGGCCTAGCTACACAGACCAACCACCCATATGGGGTTTTAGGTGCCATGTTGGGTTATTCTCAGGTGTGGAAACTCCAATGCGGGTTTTGGGTGGGCTAGGTGCCCTCAGAATCGGGGTTCCAGCCAAGTGGCCCAAGGCCCAAGATATGGCCCATTTTTGGGCTGGGGCTGGTTGACACAAAGTGTGCTAGACGATTGTGGGCCATTTTTGGGCCGTTTATCACACATATTGTAGAGGTAAAGGTCAACAAAGGGCTCTTTGGCATGGGCAAGGCAGCTGGGTTGCGGCATATGCAATCTGTTTCCCATGCATTCACAACTCTGAGGGGGTCTCAAGGCTGTTTTGAGCCAAAAATGATCCAAAAATGTGCAGACATAGGAGGGCACCTCCAGACCTGGCACCCACAGCCCGGGCTGCCAATGGTAAGGCTGTGAAAAGCACATGTGCCAAAAGATGGCTCGAGTACAGTGGTGGTTGATGCGATGGGATGGGACTGTAGGCAAAATGAAGAGGAGAACTTGCTTGCTCATTGTTGCTTGTTGCTTGTTGGCTAGACAACATAGGAGACGGGTGTAGTAATCCCGGGGGGCAGTCAGAAACAGTCCGGCTGCAAACCAACCCCCAACTACCTATCAGAAATCCGGGGGCGGGGAGGGGGGGGGCGGGGGTTTGGAGAATGGGCCCGGGTCCGGGGCTCTGCCAGTCCAAGGACAGCCCCCCCTAAAGACGTCAAAGGCGCAGGAAGCAAAATGTTGTCCATGGTAGCCTACCGGGGGCAAAATGCGTAGAATGCATGCCTTTGCATGACATGTACCTAAGATGACCCTAGGGTTGCTCAACAAGGGTTGAGGCTAGCTTTAAGGTTAGGGTCAAGTTTACCGAGGTGGTGTAACCGGTAAGGTTTTATGCCCTCTTTATTGTGCAGGGTGGAGCTACCCTTTTTCGCGGCAAGCAAGCAAGCAAGCACGCGCGAAATGGGTAAAAATCACAACCCCGTCGTGGTGCTTCGAATTCGATTGAAATTTTGGTGGATGATAGCTATGGGTGTGAAGTACCATCACACACAATTTGAGGAAGAAAATCACCGGCGGCGGCCGGTCACAGGCGTTGCAAGTGGCGGAATGCTGTTTCAAATTCTGTCCAAAATGACCAAAAACTGCCATTTTTTCACCTACAGACTCGGAGGGTCATTGAACAAACCTTCGCGCGGCGTGCCCTGGTACACAACCTCCTCCAGGGACACCGAAGGATGACAAGGAAACTCAAATCCACTGATAACAGCACTTCGACGTGTCGCATGGCGATTCAAAAAAGGCCATTCGATGGATCAAATCAGAAAGGTGATTCCTCGGATCGACTCGACACAGGCCGACTCATCGACTTCGTTGACTCGACACAGATGCGGGATCAGGTCATTGCTTGTGACACCCCTAACCCCCCCCCCCCCGTCATTCAGGGTCGTTCGGGGCCCTGGCCACAGCCCCGGCCGACCCCTCCACCCCGCAACATCAGAAAAATTTTCCACCGGCAAAAAAAAGAAAGTTTATAAAGGGGCTGGAATTTTGAGGCCCATTTTAGGTACACAAACTGTTTTTTGGCCTCTGACCCCCCCCCCCCACTCCTTAAGGAGCACCCTGGATCGGATGACTCGAAACGACAAGCGATTTCATGATCAATGCCAATGTCGTCGAGTCGGGGAGGCAAAGTTGTGCAAACAGTTTGGATGCCACACCACCAAAACAGACCTGGAATTCTTTGAGGTCTGCCACGGCCATCTGAAGGATGGATGGGTCATCCTTCAGTGCATCGAGCAGCATCGCTTCGAAGTCTACGGACTCATCAGCATCGTTCGAATGCAGCTTGGAGCTGATGAGGTGGGCGAGCCCATGCGCGAAGCTGCAAAGGGCACGGGGGAGGGGCAGCGCACAGGCTCTCCGTGGCATGTGGAGGGCCAAAATGCAGCCGGCTGTGCCACGCGGATGGGGGGAGCTGCATGGAAGGCCAACCTGCTCGGCAGTTCGGATCTCTTCCAGTTCAACCACGGACCACCTTACATCTCACACCTCGAGATGCATTCGTTCTGCACGAAGCTGCCCATGCACCCTGCCCACCACCGCCCCGTGCACCTTCTCCCCGTGGCCCCTCCCACCTCCGCTACATCCGACGTATCCCTCCCCACCCTTTGTGCAAGCACACGCTGAAAGTGAGGAAAACGACGGCCATACCGGGTCCCGAGCTTGGACAAGGCAGTGCCCACAAGAGAAAACCTAAAGGAGCCGTCAGGAAAACAACGGTCAGACGGGCTCTCGTGCTTGGACAAGGCAGTGCTTGCGTAAGGGCAGGGACGCGCAGAAAATACATCGAAATGAGAAAGATTTGCGCATGCATCATCACCACTTCCCCCCAGATAATGCCCCCAAAGCGTGTTTTACCCATGCACACCAATAGCATCACCCAACCATTGCATACAGTGCACACTGGCCACGTTTCATCAACTTTTAGTATGAGCATATATTGTGCGCGCCGGGCTGACGCCGCACCGCGCGCCGCACCGTGCGCACCGCGCGGTCAGCACCCTCGAGGCAAAAGCCGGGGTTCCCAGGGTCGAAGAGCTCCGCGCCGCACACCAAACGGGAAAGCCCCAAAGCCGCAGCGCCCTGCACCCAAGGCCAAGTTGTTGCACTGCGTGGGCACTGCGTGCACCTGCCAGGCGACTCACCCAAGATCGCCTGCCACCTGTCTGCTAGCACAGCAAATCGTCAAAGCCCACAAGATAACAACCAACACATGAGGGAGCACATGGGGCGGAAACTAGGGTTCGAGTATTTGCCGACATACATAACTTTGCACTGCGTGCACGGCATTCCCCAAGCCACACCGTCCTGCGCCACGCCACGCTTCACTTGTGAGGGACTGTCACCCAAACGCATGACACGCCCGCCCCCGCGCCCGCCGCGCCCACCCGTTGTATGCCGGTGGCCGGCCTTGGGGGGCCTTCCGTTGAGTTGATATTCGAGCGCGGCGCTTCACGTGAACCGAATGTTGCGGTTGTTGTACCCCCCCCCCCCATGTCCATCCCGCCCCCCCCCACAGGGACGACGGTTGCCCCCTACCCCTCTGGGGGTGGGGGGGGACTGTCACCATATGACGGTCCCCCCCCCCACCGCCGTGGGGGGACGGACACCACACAACAGTTCGCCTGAGTTCTGGTGTACACAACTAAAATTCTATTGCCTTCGGCAGTGCACCTCGAAGAGAGGCTGACAGTCAGCCAATCAGTCAGTTAGGCAGGCCAGCAGTCAGTCACACAGAAACAAACAGCTTGGGTTTTTTGTCAGTGGCAGACGCGGCCCCAAGCAGTGGGGAGGTAATCCAGAGTCAGGGCCAGCAGTGGCCAAATGGTAATGCAGCCGACGGCAGACTTTTTGTTCGGCGGTTCCAACCCCAGGCCAACATGCCGGCGGCGCCGCCAACAGTCGACCGTCCAGGATTCGAACCGCCGAAGTAAAATTCCACAGTGGGCGGCGTTACCATTCGACCAAGGGTTGATGTGACAGCAATGTGCCTCCGCTCTGCTTGGAGCCTTCGAAGCGAAAACTTTTGACCCCCCCCCAAAAAAGTGATATCCAGTTTTAGGGGATTGTCTTTTTTGGCAAAATAATGATTTTACAAGGGGTTGGACATCAAATATCATGCCTTGGGGTATGCTACGCGAATGACCCCCAAAAAGGGGGGGTATACGACGCCCGTGCCTGATTTTTCTTTGGCGCCTGCGGTTTCCCATTGATTTCTTATTGTTCATGGGCCAAGTGACCCCCCCCCCCCGGGGGGGGATGGACGGGGGGGGGGGCTGGACAGGGGGGGCGGGGTACTCGGGGGGCGGCGAAGAATAGGCAGTTTGTTGCTCGTCAGGAGCCCCCCGTTGGTGATAGAAAGGCAACGCGCTGCCTGAACCCATAGTGGCCGCCTGGTTGTACGACAGACGCCGCACGCATGGGTCCCTCCCCCCAGGGGGCGCATCACGGCCACAAGGCGGCGGGGGCCCGCAGCGGCGCATTGCGTTTGGGCCCGCGGCGGCGGACCGTCAGCGACAGGGCAGGCCCCTCCCCCGGTTTGTGGTGCTGTTCGACTGACTGCAATGCCGTCAATGGACCGCCCACTGCCCCGGGGCTTGCCAAACGGGAGTTGCCGATGGACCCGCAACCGCCCCACGCCCGGCCAACCGCTGCAAGTGACCTTCGGCATCAAAACGCCCGCACAAGGCCCGGGAAAAATTGGAAAGCCTCCCCCCCCCACCCGGGGGGAGGGGGGCTTGGAGCCCCTTTTCCCGACCCCCCCCCCCTGTGGAGGGGAGGCTCCAAGGGCAGGCGGCCAATGGAGCCCCTTTTGGTGTACCCCCCCCCCCCTTTCCGGTGCTGACTGGGGGATGGACGTGCTTTCCATTAGGGGGCGGGGGGGCTGATTTGGGACACCCAACCACCAGATTATTGGCCAACTCACCCACTCCAAAAATGTTTGCCCTCTCACACTGGGCCAGCCACGTAACACACGTCTGCTGCCCCGGTCCCCTCCTCCTGCGATGTGCAGCCGTTCTATTTCCCTGGCCCTTGGAGCCCCTCTGCGGCACACCTAGCGAGGCATTGGCCTTGTGGCCCTTTGGTGCCCCATCTCCCAACCCCCGCCTTAAATTTGTGGGGGCCCCAAGCCCCCCCCCCAGCCCCCCCGGGGGCCTTTCAATTTTCCACCAGCCCAACCCCTCCCTTCTCGGGGGCCCCAGTGCAGCAAAGCAACCAAACAACATGGCTACATAGCCCCTGCCAACTCACGGCCCCCAAAGCGCAGAGAACAATGTGCGCCCGATGGGAATGCCAGGTGGCGTTGAGGCCGCGTTGCCGGGTACTGCGCCTTCTGTTGAAGCATCCGAGTCATGTCAGGGAGAGCGCCGGGGAGGAGTGCGCTCCGGCCGTGTGCAGTGGTAGACAGGCATCGGTAGCGGTGCAGGAGGCCCCCTTCGGGGCACATAAACAAGGAGGTTTGAGGCTGGTACCCCCCCCCCTTTGTATAAGCGACGCAAAAGTTCCAAATCAATACGGTCCCTACGCCTGCTGTAGCTTGGACAAGGCCGTAGACGCCCGGGTTCAAAAAGAGAGGATTGCACGGTGGGTTGGTGCAAGAAGAGGGAATACAATGCACAGACATCCCCAAAACCAGAGCTATGTGGGTTCAAGTGGGCAAACACTCACAACAAACGTGTCCACGACCCCATGTGGCTGGCAAATTCGTCACCAAACCCATGTCTTATGTGGCCGCACTGCATTTGTACCGAATCAAATTAGGTCCCAAATTGATACGGCCCCTACGCCCGCTGTACCTTGGACAAGGGCGTAGCTTTTACAGGGGGGGGGGGGGGGGACCAAAAGTATTGCTGGTGGTCGGTCGGCGCAGCATGCCGATGAGCACGCAGTTGTTGGATTCCAGCGCCACACCAGCAGCAGCAGCAACAGCAGCAGCCAGAGCAGCAGCAGCAACAGCAGCAGCCAGAGCAGCAGCAGCAACAGCAGCAGCCAGAGCAGCAGCAGCAACAGCAGCAGCCAGAGCAGCAGCAGCAACAGCAGCAGCCAGAGCAGCAGCAGCAACAGCAGCAGCCAGAGCAGCAGCAGCAACAGCAGCAGCCGGAGCAGCAGCAGCAACAGCAGCAGCCAGAGCAGCAGCAGCAACAGCAGCAGCCAGAGCAGCAGCAGCAACAGCAGCAGCCAGAGCAGCAGCAGCAACAGCAGCAGCCGGAGCAGCAGCAGCAACAGCAGCAGCCAGAGCAGCAGCAGCAACAGCAGCAGCCGGAGCAGCAGCAGCAACAGCAGCAGTCGGAGAAGCAGCAGCAACCGTCGCAGCAGCAACTGCAGCAGCAACAATAGCAGCGGAAGCAGCGGCGGTGGCCGGGACTGCAGCGTCGTTCACATGGTCTTCCAGTGAACGCGCCGTGGAGTGAACTTCGCCGTCGCCGCCGCTGTGGCCCAGCCCCCGACGGCGGTTCCACTCGATGCCGTTTTTGGTGACACAAACCGTGATGAGTCTGGCTAAGAAATGCCGTGGAGTGGGGGCCGGGGCAAGTGATATGAGGGGGACAGACTCCGGGTGGTTCAGCAAGTCCGTCTTGATCAAGTCGACCATGCCGTAGCGCGCGAAGGCGGGGCACGACAGCCGGCGCTCGGCCTCCTCCACCAACGCATCCCAGACTGCGGGAGGGGTGGCGGACGTCGCAAAGGCCCTGGCGGTGCACGCCCGCAGGGAAGGGCGCAACATGCAGGAACGCAGCATTGGTGGCCCTTGGTCTCTGGGAAAATGAAACGGTGGTGCTGTGTCCTGCGGGCGGGGCATGAACGGCGGGGGCAAGGCCATGGCTGAGCACTTTGGCAGCCGCCAGGTCCACCGGTGTGGGGCTCTCAAGGACAAGGGATCATGGAAGGCACATACGCTTTTCGGGGACTTCACCTCTCACATCCAACCCAATCTTGACTGTGGCCCACTTGTGGTTGGTTTCTTCGTTCTTCTCCTCTACCCTTCCTTTGTCCTCACTCTCTGGCTTCGCTACGTGCCGGTGCTCCGAAAGCTCACACGAACAGCATGTCACAGGATTTCACCGAGGGCCTTCTCGTGCAGACCGACCTCTTGCGGTTCATGGCCCTCCCCTTCCTCGACACAGAGGAGGTCCATGTTTTGCAGCAAAAGGACATAAGAAGGCGTTTTCAGTGCTCTTTGCCCTATCCGTGACACTCAAAACATCAGAAACCCAACGCAATCAAATGGCTGCAAGGCAAAATCCCCACCAACAATCCTACTTCTGCTGCTTTCTAAGATCTCCTTCCCCTCGAAAACCCCGATTCTCATGAATGTACCCAACACCACTCAAAACGACTACCCAATCAATGTCGCACACAGCTCATTCTCTGCTCCTTTCTCACTCCCTTCAGCTCACTCAAAACACAAATTCACTACAACAATGGGGGAATGTTTGCCCGGCGCGCGCCAGGCGCATGCCCGGCACGCTACCTTTGTATTAAGTATCTCATCTCTAGCCCCAAGTTTATCCTCACCTTGGGAAGTACCCCAAGTAGACCGCACTAGACCGCAAACCTTCTCTGCAAGACACCTTGCATAAGCCGAAATATGAGAATTCAACAACACAAAATGTCACTCCAACCACTTCCAACCACCACCCTTGCCATCGTCATGAACTGGGTGCAAAGGATGGACCAAATTCTTAGACACAGCAAGAAGGTGCTCCAAAGTGTTTGGTGAGGTGGGGGCAAAAACAAGCACGGGTGGGTAATGGTTAAAAAAAGATGCCCGCCGCGGCGCCCTGCGCGCTAACGCTCCCCCAATAGGTCCTCCCTCTCTCCGCGTACATAACTCTATCCACCAATCCTATCAACATCCACAATATCCCTGAACCCTCCCTTCGCATCCAACCCCTCAAACAAAAACCAGCACAGATAACTTTACCTCCATGGCCCCATCCTCGCTCCCATCGAAGCATGGTGTAAACCAAATAAAGACCTTTCTCACTCCGCAAGCACAGAAACTCTTATTCAGGCGTAACTCTCTCATCTCCTCACGTACTGACGCATGCAGAAGCCCTCTGGCCTAGAATATCTTTCACCTCCAACATCAACTCCCCCGACCCAATCAAGCCCACATTAAAAGAAAACAACCTCCCTTCTCCAAAGAACTCACCAAGTGCCAGGAAAGTCAACAAAAGAAACAAACAAAACACATGCATCATTGCCTCATCAAAGGTACAATCTCAACCAAGCCATAAACATGCCGAGCAGCCCATAGAACCACGCCACCATTTTAAGAGCCAACAACAACAGCATCGGCACCGGTCCCACTCTCCTTGGCCGTGCTCAACGGAGGAAATCTTTGCCAACCTTGGCGGACCCAGGGACTTTAACATGGATCCCAACCTCATTCACCACCTCATGCTCCGCTCCCCAAAAATTCATGCCAACCACGAAGCCCACATATTCACTGAACCTTTTTTGGCCCACCTTTCGGCCACTGCCAGCCCCACTGCTCCCAGTCTCGATGAGGCCAACATGCACCTTTTCCACATCTCTCCTCCCAACACCAAACCTTTCCTCTTCGCTTGCTCCAGCTACGTCCTCAAAGCCCCCTGCCCGACACATGGCTCCGTGCCAAGGCCCCCCCCCTTTTCATGAAATAGGAGCCCCAAATCGCCTCCAAACACCGCCCCATTCCCTTACTCACGGCCATTTTCATGCGCTAACCAACTGTCCCCCAACCATTGCTCGAGGAGAAACCAAACGCCCAAGCGCTGCACTGCCTAAACAACCCCTGCCTTGCGGTGTTGTACGGAAATGATCTCATTTCATATTCACGACGCTTTTGTTTTGGGTTTGCTGCACAAACCTGGGCCCAGTGGGGGCGTGTTCGCACAGCGCGGGCACAGCGCGCACACAGCGCCAATCATTATGTTGTTTAGCCCGGGAACACCCCTGCACACCCCCCCCCCTACAGAAGCGTGCATGATCCATTCAAAACAGCATCGGGGGTGCATTATTCAGGGGCCCGGGACCCATGGCTACCGGCGGTGGAGAACAGCCGCCTTTTCGCACAGCGCGGGCGCAGCGCCCGGTGCGGCCCCGATGGATCCACTGCTGGACCAGGGCGGTCACAACAAATTGACATGTACTGTCCATGTCCATGGCCACTCACATGGCAGAGTGTGCAAAGGCACAACCCGAAGACCTTGGGAGAGACTGTTTGGCTGGTTTCCCGGGCTCCGTTTCCCGAATGACAAGGCACAGCAAACGACGAACATCCATCTGACGGGCGCCCCCCCCCCCCCCCCCCAAGAGGGGCCAAACTGGGGTTTCTGGGCAAACCCGGGTTTCAATGCCGCATTCACATTTATTGGGGTCAGGATAGGTAGACTGCTGCGGAGGCGGGGGAGGCTTACTGACAACGATCGGGTTCAGCGTCAAAGTCCAAGACATGCGCAAAGTGGAAGCGTAGTCGGGCGTACCCAGTGTACTCTCGGGAGACTTCAGAATACATTCCGCGAGAGCATGGCCCCTCCAGTGACGCTTGGTTGAGTCTGGACAACGTACGCCAGATGGGCCGGGTAACAAAACTGGCCCAAATGGCCATTTGGTGGTTGGCTCCTTCCACCACGTCACGCACTTTTCACGAGAGCAGTGGGACGCAATTCTTTGGTTGAGGACGCGCACAATAACGAATAACTCATATCGGTAGAATGGGGTGGAGGCGTCTGTGGGCACATGGCGCCAAGGCGGGAAGAAAATTGCTCTGCGGGGGGGGGGGGGGGGTGACACGGAAGCCCATTTTCCCAACCCCCCCTCCCCCCTCCTTGGCCGCCGTGACGGGACGGGGGGTTCAGGGCGGGGTTACCCGACCTGCCGTGCCGGGGGGGGGGGGTCAACCCAACATCTAGGGGGCGTTTTCGCACAGCGCGCGCACAGCGCGGGCACAGCGCCAATTATTACGTTGATTATCCAGGTAACAACCCTGAAAACCACGCACCTGCGGATTCATGCACAATCAATTCAAAACTCAAAAATTCAAACATCTGATGCTTGCCATGGGTCCCAGGGACCTGAATTCTGCCCCCTATAGCCCCGTCCACTGCAGCAGCCATTCAATGACGTCCTTTCAATCTTCTGAACTTACCGAACTCCCGGTGGCGGAGAACAGCCAACTTTTCGCACAGCGCGCGCACAGCGCACGGTACGCCCCCCTAAGGCTCAAAATGATACCCACGTCGCGCTGATCATTTTGACTGCTCAAATTGGGGGGGGGGGGATATCGGTGGAAAAAACCTTTTCGGGCCAAAATTTGTGTTCCTGCGCCAAAATGCGTTCTTACACAAAACAAAGGGCCCGACACGGAACCCCTTTTCTCCAACCCTCCCCCCCCTCCTTCGGCGGGCGTCCATGTCACCCCCCCCCCCCCCCCGCGCAGAGCAATTTTCAGGTCGCCCAATTGACACTTGCCTTTCCCAAGCAAGCACGGATATGCGGTCAGTGCCGTGCAAATATATGTAATACACAACCTGTTTCCGAGCTTGGCTTTCAGGCTCACCTGACATGGGCACCGTGACCTGGCCAACAAAGCTTGGTAAGAAAGAACGGTTTCAGCCGGTTTTACATTTTTGTTTGCTGTCCAGACTTACGCGTCCTTCACAAATACTTGGTCTGGGAGCGGACACGATATACCTCGTGTCACATGCATGCAACCAACTCCATTTGGGCTCCGAGTGGAGCGGAAACTCTGCCATCCGTAGCTTAGTGGGAAGGTGCAATGCCTGTGAAGGCGGCCCATCGAAGGGCGTTTCGACAATTTTGCCATTTATGGAACTGGCCTCAGGAACTGTGCCCAAAAATTGGGGGTTTCATTTGTGTTAGTTTGGAGAGTCCAGACACGCAGTTCACGAATTTGGGCATACATCCTTTGGTTCCAGTGGTCATAGTTGCATCAGTGCGCATGGTGCACACCGTGAACCTTCCAGTATCTGCCCGCATTGTACCCCCCCCCGTTTTGTAATAGCTACGCAAAAGCCCCAAATCAATACGGTCCCTACGCCAACTGTAGCTTGGACAAGGCCATAGACGCCCAGGTTCAAAAAGAGAGGATTGCACGGTGGGCTGGTGCAAGAAAGGGGAATAAGATGCACGAACATCCCCAAAATCAGAGCTGTGTGGGGTTCAAGTGGGCAAATGCTCACAACAAACGTGTCCACGACCCCATGTAGCTGGCAAATTCGTCACCAAACCCATGTCTTATGTGGCCACACTACATTTGTACCGAATCAAATGAGGTCCAAATTAATATGGCCCCAACGCCCGCTGTAGCTTGGACAAGGGCGTAGCTATTACAAAGCGGGGGGAGGGTGGTATATGTGTCAACAGGACAAGTTAACGTCATGCATGTGTGACATTGAAAAGGGGGGCTTGGGGGAGTAAAATTGGAATGAGGTCGTCCTTCAGCAGTGGTGTATCCGCAGTCCGGCAGCCATTCTGCAGTGCGGTGGTGGTCTTTCGAAACCGGGGTGGCAGCAGAGAGACCACCGTAGAAAACGACAACCCCACCATTGAAGGACGCTTGCACCGCAGAAGGGCCATCGCCCTGCAGAAGGACCCCTGCACCGCAGAAGGGCCATCGCCCTGCAGAAGGACGCTTGCACCGCAGAAGGGCCATCGCCCTGCAGAAGGACGCTTGCACCGCAGAAGGGCCATCGCCCTGCAGAAGGACGCTTGCACCGCAGAAGGGCCATCGCGCTGCAGAAGGACCCCTGCACCGCAGAAGGGCCATCGCCCTGCAGAAGGACCCCTGCACCGCAGAAGGGCCATCGCCCTGCAGAAGGACGCTTGCACCGCAGAAGGGCCATCGCGCTGCAGAAGGACCCCTGCACCGCAGAAGGGCCATCGCCCTGCAGAAGGACGCTTGCACCGCAGAAGGGCCATCGCGCTGCAGAAGGACCCCTGCACCGCAGAAGAGCCATCGCCCTGCAGAAGGACCCCTGCACCGCAGAAGGGCCATCGCCCTGCAGAAGGACGCTTGCACCGCAGAAGGACCACAGCATGGCAGGACCACCGCACTGTGCAAGGAGCACCGCCCCTGCATTCCAGCACAACAGACTGTACTGCAGCAGGAGCATTGCACCTTTTGAAATACATGATTGAGGCCACAACTCAAAGAGGGTGGTTTTGTTTCCGGGTCAGACCACAAGATGAGCTGGCGTAGCCTGCCCACTTCACAGTACTCGAGACAACCTCTCGGAATCAAGGTTCAGAGCTGTCCAGTGCTACGATGACCCCACAAATGACTGTGGTAGTGGATCTGACACTGAGTGAGGATTAGCTGAGTCTGAAACCAGGTCATGCAGTGGGAGACTGCCACGCCCGTAGGCTTCCCAGTGTGCACGAAGCACAATGACTGTAGGCTGAAGAAGTGAGCTAGCGTACCCTGTTCATCATACGGTACTCGAGACAACCTCCCGGAATCAAGGTTCAGAGCTGTCCAGTGCTACGGTGATCCCACAGTGGCTGTGGTAGCGGATCTGACCACGGCCACAACTCAAAGGGGGTGGATTATATCTACAGATCACAAATCTCATCAGGGCAAATGTCTCAAGGGGTGACATGTATGTGGCTGGAAACGCCAATATGAGGCTCGCAGTGAAGTTTGTGCAACACTGCGCAAATACGAAGCCGCAGGAAATCCGGGGACAGAGCGGGCTCATGGACATTGACACAATACGGCAGCACTTGTAGACGGTATACGACAGCAACCCACTGCTCGAGAGGACCAGGGAAATTGGCTGGAAATGCATGGATCCCCAACCCAGCGGCAACTGCATAGATTCCTGATCCAACCCCGACTCTGGATCCACTGCAGGCAAAAGGACAAGACACATGGCATGGCTGGAAGCTGCGAAGTTCCATCTCAGGCTTGATATGCGTACTGCACACTGGCTCTGTCACAATGGTTGCCCTATCAGACACTAGACACTGCAGCGTTGTACCCGCCCCCCCAACCTTGCAATCTCCCCTCTTTTGTCAGGCCGGTTCCACCCCCAGGGGGGGGGGGGGGTCAGGCAGTCTTGAAGTGACGGTTCCCGCACTGGGGGGGGGGGGGAGGATTGCATCACGAATCTGTACCACTTTACAGCCGCAGCAGTGCATGCACAACACTGGTGGTATCAATCCCATTCCAGCGTCCAGTTGCCAGCAGTGGGGCCACCCTTGCTGCGAGAATGGTACCAAACATGAGTGCCTATGGCATACATTTGTGTGTGCATGCAAAGAGGAGTCCACTCTGACGGGGGGCACCAGCATAGGAAGAACAAGATCAAGAACAAAATCTGCTTTCAAAGTGACGCCCCCCCCCCCAGGGCGGGGGGAATTACAACAGGGGGGGGGGGGGCATGAGCAACGGATACAGGACTCGCATACACCCCTGTGACACAGGCATATGGTCATCGTCACCACTCTCAGTTCATTGTTTGCTCTGCTCCACTGCAGTACATATCAAATGAGGCCGAATGTTTCTTGGCCCGCTGTGGGTAAGATCATACACCCCCCCATTGGCTCGGTTAGGCAAGCATCCCATACATACAAAAGCGACGACTCCACGGCAGGCCAACCGGGACCTGGATTCGAACCTGTGCTCTGTGGTGTGCGTGTGTAGTGCATTTCCGATTTTGCTGCTTGGCCGTCACCAATATAACTGTTTGCCCAACCACCCGCTTCCATTCCACGTTTCACCCCTCTAGGTCTCGAACTGTCCATCGGTTCTTATCACATGCTGAAGTCCGGAGGCAGGGCCGGTCCCATCGCCTCCACGGGAGGCTCCCACGGACCTGGCCTCCAACCCAAAGAGCTCTGTGTCGTGTGTGCACAGTGCATTTCAGGTATGCCCCTTCCTTTTGCTGTGCTCTCTTCAGGGGGGGAGGGGGGGGGGTCTAGACCCCTGCTGATCCAAAGTGTGGCAAACAAAACCAACATCACTCTGAAACACACTTGAAGATGGCCAGATGAACCCCCTCGGGGGCAAAGAGCTGAACCGTGCCCATAACAGGGTCACCAACAGCACCTCCCTGCAACGTGGATTACCCTGGCTGCTGGTCACTGTACATCAATGCGCCCCAGGCCCCCCTCAGTCAGTCGGCAGTGACCACAACAACCGCTGCTGGCGACCCGATACTCAAACCACCTCACAAGAGGAAATCTGTGAATTGCTCCTCAACACATGTGACTCTCATACTCTTATAAACACTGCCATCCCGACAAGTGTGGGGTTCAATGCGCTCGGCACAATGATGCTCCTGGCACTCACCACAAACTGTGGTGGGGGAGCGCTTATGGCACGACAATGCACGCACCGTAAGGGGCTGTGGCTGGCCTGCAGGACTCGCCTCGTACCAAACTTCACTTTGCATGCACCTGCAATCCCACTCCAGCAAGATGATTCGTGCCATGCTTCAGAAGTCCGTCCCTGCGTCACAACCGGGACGCACGGAGTGTGTGTATCAAAGACCTTTAACAATCGCGCAGCACCCGCAGATGCCACAGCACAAAACGGCCTTGCACCATGGGTGGGCTCTACACGGACACGTGCTGAGATGTTGCAGAGCACTGTTTGAAATTGCCCTGAAACAATTTGTTGAAATCCCAAACAGCAGCGAACGGCATCTTTCAACATGCCATGCACCGTGGTGGGGTGTTTCTCAAAATTAAACCATGATGGCCAGCAGAACGTTGACAGTACCCCCCCCCCCCCTTGCGCAAGCACGGCCGCGGGCAAAACAGCGGTTCAACGCCCACCCCGCGCTGAGACAAGACCGTGCCTGCATGTGGCACACATGATGGCAAACACACATGACCGCCCACATCCGGGAGAGCCCTCAGATGCAGATGGTGATAGGCTGCGGAAGGGGAATATCAGGAATGGCTAGGAATCACCTCAAAACAAGCATCATCGGGTGGCAATGTGTCACAATCCCAGGCTTTGTTGTTCCATTAGACACTGAAACATCGTAGAACTGTGCAAAAACCTGCTGCGGCAAAAACAAAAAAAAACAGCATCACGCCAAAACGCACTGGAAGACGACCAGATCAAATGGGGAGGTGGGACACCAGGGGAGGTGCTGGGCACAGTCTCCACACCAGCCCGTGACCCTCTTCAGGGCACAAAACCTGCACAATTCAAGTCATCACACGAGGGGCTGCCCTGGGTCTGACAAACTACCCCCTTCCCCCCTTGTCCAAGCTACGCAAAAGTACGGAATTCATACGGTCCCTACACCCGCTGTAGCTTAGACAAGGCCGTAGCTCGCGCGCCACACATACAACTACCGGCACGCACGCCACCACCAAGAAAGGGGAAGATAATGCCAAAATATCCCCAAAATCAGAGCTCTGTGGGTTCAAGTGGGCAAACTATCACAGCAAATGTGTCCATGACTCCATGTAGTTGGCAGTAGTAGTCTTATGCGGTTGCACTACACCGTACTACACCGTACACTGGGGCGTATTAGGTGCGGAGTTAATACGGTCGCTACGCCCGTTGTAGCTTGGACAAGGCTAGCTTAGACAGGGGGGGGGGGGTACTCATTTGCGCCTCTAAGTCGACCACCACACGGCACTGTTGCGGGATAGACGGCTCCTTGAGTATCGGCACGATCGCCCAGTCATAAGAGTCCGCCTGACACGCGGTCCACGCAGTTTCAGCCTCTGGTGCGACCACCTCAGCGGTGCATGCGGCTGAATAGGACGGCGCCTACGAATGTCCACTTCAGTTGGGGTCTCTCTGGGTCGTTGCACCGCTGCATCGTTGCGCACAAAGACAACCAAAAACAGCAACAATTTACAGACAGGGGCTGAGAGACAAGGACTTGGAGGCGTGGCCTGAATTCTGCTGCTCGGGCAACGCCATGAGACTGCAGGGGAAAATGGAAGCAGCATTGGCCGTATATATATGGGCCATGTGCTTGCGATGCGCCAGAAATCATGGGTTGATGTATTGCCTTTTTCCGGGCGTCCCATATTGAAATGATCACAGTATTCCTTCCTCTCCAAAGGTGTTCAGCAGCCGCATATGATACAGATGGCGATGAGTGTTTTGCCTTGGCACACCGTTCCTTTCCCCTGTCCTGTGTGAGCAGTCTGGCAAACTGGAAGTTTGCAATTTGCACAGCACCGCAGGGTACCGGTGGGGTGTCTGCAAGAGGTTAAGAAAGAGGGTTTGAGGATTAGATGGAATGGTGGTTGCACCAAAGCTCAGCACGATACAAACAATAGTAACAAGCGGCACAAGTCAAAACTCCTGCACGGACAAAGGTTGCTGTGCTAAGTTCTAGGTCTAAGCACAACGTCAATTAACTTCCCGCAAGACCGCTCTGTCAATTCGACGTTCTGTTAGAACGGGATTTCGGGAACAAAAACATTCAAATGCGGATTTGCGTGGTACTGCGAGTGCCAGAACACCATGTTTGCCATTGAACTGCATCCAGCTGCTGAAACTGTTTGAGAAAATTTGGAACTGGAATCCCTACAGAAGGTCTAATACATTGTGCAGGTGAGGTAGCAGTTCAAACTAGGAGGGTGTCAAGTTCAAGCTGCACCACCGGGACTGAATTCATCAGCAATGTGATACACCAACGTGTTTCTGGTGTGTGACGCCCCCAGAATAAACTTTTTTTTCCCGCTCCACCACCGGGAGAAGAAAGAGAAGCAGCATTGAGAACACGGCCGCGCTCGAAATTTGTTTAATTCAATCTGAAGTCGCTCAATATGCAGCATCACTGCTTTCTCTCGCATGACCGCTTCCTGCTCCTTGTCGATCAAATGAAGCGCCGCTTCACATTTTAAAATGAGACCAACCTGCGTTCTTTCGTGTGCTGTTAATATCATTCTCACCTGCTGCTCCATCTCAATCACAACGACACGGAGCATCGCTGAGTGCTCTTGCATCACCACAAGTCGTCCATCGTTCTCCCTTTCGATCAAACAACGCTCGGCATGAGCCTCGGTTATCAAAAGCATTCGCGCTCGTTGCTCGGTTCCCATCACAAAGACATGCAGCAGCGCTGCTTTCTCTCGCATGACCGCTTCCTGCTGCTTGTCGATCAAATGAAGCGCCGCTTCACATTTTAAAACGAGACCAACCTGCGTTCTTTCGTGTGCTGCTAATATCATTCTCGCCTGCTGCTCCATCTCAATCACATGAGCCTCGGCCATCAAAAGCATTCGCACTCGTTGCTCCAGTCCCATCATCATCGCTGCTTTCTCTCGCATGACCGCTTCCTGCTCCTTGTCGATCAAATGAAGCGCCGCTTCACATTTTAAAACGAGACCAACCTGCGCTCTTTCGTGTGCTGCTAATATCATTCTCGCCTGCTGCTCCATCTCAATCACATGAGCCTCGGCCATCAAAAGCATTCGCACTCGTTGCTCCAGTCCCATCATCATCGCTGCTTTCTCTCGCATGACCGCTTCCTGCTGCTTGTCGATCAAATGAAGCGCCGCTTCACATTTTAAAACGAGACCAACCTGCGTTCTTTCGTGTGCTGCCAATATCATTCTCGCCTGCTGCTCCATCTCAATCACATGAGCCTCGGCAATCAAAAGCATTCGCACTCGTTGCTCCAGTCCCATCATCATCGCTGCTTTCTCTCGCATGACCGCTTCCTGCTCCTTGTCGATCAAATGAAGCGCCGCTTCACATTTTAAAACGAGACCAACCTGCGTTCTTTCGTGTGCTGCTAATATCATTCTCGCCTGCTGCTCCATCTCAATCACATGAGCCTCGGCCATCAAAAGCATTCGCACTCGTTGCTCCAGTCCCATCATCATCGCTGCTTTCTCTCGCATGACCGCTTCCTGCTCCTTGTCGATCAAATGAAGCGCCGCTTCACATTTGAAAATGAGACCAACCTGCGTTCTTTCGTGTGCTGCCAATATCATTCTCGCCTGCTGCTCCATCTCAATCACATGAGCCTCGGCAATCAAAAGCATTCGCACTCGTTGCTCCAGTCCCATCACCATCGCTGCTTTCTCTCGCATGACCGCTTCCTGCTCCTGGTCGATCAAATGAAGCGCCGCTTCACATTTTAAAATGAGACCAACCTGCGTTCTTTCGTGTGCTGTTAATATCATTCTCGCCTGCTGCTCCATCTTAATCACAACGACACGGAGCATCGCTGAGTGCTCTTGCATGACCACAAGCCGTCCATCGTTCTCCCTTTCGATCAAACAACGCTGAAGTTCGGTCCCCTCAGGCACAGTGCAATGTGGCTGCTCCAGCTCCTCACAGTAGACCCGGACGACCTTCTTCCCGGATCCGTCGCCCTCTTCGCCCTCCTCAAGCACAGACTTTACCGCGAACGGGACGCCAGGAGGCAACAACACCTCGTCTTCCTCGGGAAACCAGGTCGCCGCGCGCCACTCATTGAGCGGCTCCTGAGGAGGGACCAGCCGGCGGGCCCTTCGGTGGACCTTGTAGATGTACAAGGTCCTGTTTCCGACCATGTGACCGGCAAAGTCGGTGGCAACACTCCTTCGAGTCGAGGTGCTCTCAAATTGTACCGTGTGATGATACGCAATCGTCGAATCCCCGAACATTTCTTGCTCATCGTCGGGTGCTTTGCCCCTTCTTACCACTGCCCGATTTTTCAACAGTGCTTCAACGCTGTCCGGTACAGTGTCGATCCCGCGATACACTACGCCGCGGTACGGCTCCGTGACCCTTGCATCATCGTCTTGCAGGGCCGCTTCAAGCCACTTTTGTAGATTAGCGAAGTATGCCACGTCCTGTGCGTTGCTCTCCCGGAGGCAGCGATTCAACGCCCCAAAGATCTGATACTTCGGTCTGGGGGCAACGCCAGGGCGAAACCCCGACTTGCCCAGCGCTTTGGCCGCATCTTTGCAGGTCTCGTCCAACTCCGCCGCGATGGAGCGCATCGAGTCGTACTTCTCCATGTAGACCTGGTACGTGTACGCGAACACGGCGACAAACATGTTCGCAACGCGGCGCTCCCTTGGCAGCCCCGACCGCAGGAATCGGCGCAGCGCTCGCCACACCAGAATCACGAAGAAGTCTGCCCAGGCCTGCCCGGCCCTCCGAGTCTGACCGTGGCGTTCCAGAGCTCTCCCGAGGCTTTCGAAGTCAGGGTCGGAGCCGCACTTCGTCAGCGGCGGATACCCGTCGTATTCGTTCGCCGCGTGCGCCGCAGGGAAGCAGTCCAGCACGACCTGCGGTTGTGCGAGGAGCCACCAGACCATCTCGTGGGGAAACCACTCCTGGAGGGCACCGGCGGTGGTATCGGTGGAGGCAGTCTCGGTGACAATACCGCTGGTGGCGGAGTCGTTTGAGGCTGCATTGCACGTGGCCGGAGCGTTCGGAGGGTTTTTGGGGACTTTATCAGAGGGTGCGTTGTTTGTGGCCACATCAGTTTTGATAATAACATTGTCGGTAGCCCCCTCGGCTGAGGCACTACTGTTTGTGGAAGCATTCTTGATTCCAAGCTGCTTCGTAGCACCATGGTTCGCGGCCGGGCCAGCAGTGGTAAACACGTTCCAAATGTTGGACGCGCACAAAATGCAGGCGCACTCATTCTGTTGATGCAAATTTACAGCGCCAGCCGCCGCAGCCGGATTGCCCTCAACGACTGTCAAGTAATTGCACTTGGGCGGCAGGTTTCTTCGCAGACTACAGGCTTCTTTCATAGAACCGAGCAAGGAGTCGACCCGGCTCAGGGAAAGAGCAAAAGTTGTCTCCTCGTTTGCAGAGAAGAAATGCCCTGAGGCACGAATATACTCTTTATCATCTGCAAATCTGAGAGGAATGCCCAAAGTGGATGGCACCAGAATGTTATATTCCATTTCAATCCCCAAGAAATCATCGTGAGCCTCGGCAATCAAGAGTGTTCGCACTCGTTCCTCTACAAAGACATGCAGCATCATTGCTTTCTCTCGCATGACCGCTTCCTGCTCCTTGTCGATCAAATGAAGCGCCGCTTCACATTTGAAAATGAGACCAACCTGCGTTCTTTCGTGTGCTGCCAATATCATTCTCGCCTGCTGCTCCATCTCAATCACATGAGCCTCGGCAATCAAAAGCATTCGCACTCGTTGCTCCAGTCCCATCATCATCGCTGCTTTCTCTCGCATGACCGCTTCCTGCTCCTGGTCGATCAAATGAAGCGCCGCTTCACATTTGAAAATGAGACCAACCTGCGTTCTTTCGTGTGCTGCCAATATCATTCTCGCCTGCTGCTCCATCTCAATCACATGAGCCTCGGCCATCAAAAGCATTCGCGCTCGTTGCTCCAGTCCCATCATCATCGCTGCTTTCTCTCGCATGACCGCTTCCTGCTCCTTGTCGATCAAATGTAGCGCCGCTTCACATTTTAAAATGAGACCAACCTGCGTTCTTTCGTGTGCTGTTAATATCATTCTCGCCTGCTGCTCCATCTCAATCACAACGACACGGAGCATCGCTGAGTGCTCTTGCATCACCACAAGTCGTCCATCATTCTCCCTTTCGATCATACAACGCTCGGCATGAGCCTCGGTTATCAAAAGCATTCGCGCTCGTTGCTCGGTTCCCGTCACAAAGACATGCAGCAGCGCTGCTTTCTCTCGCATGACCGCTTCCTGTTCCCTGTCGATCAAATGAAGTGCTGCGTGAGATCGAGAAATAACTTCCATAGACATTCTTTCGTGCGTTGTTAATATTATCCGCTTCCGCTGCTCAAATTCAAACAGAAGACGGAGCCACTCCCTGAGTTCCTCTGCAACCAACTGCCGGAAATCCTGGTTCTGCACTTCGGGCAATAGCTCTGGCATCCTTACAGCTTGCGCCATAGTCCACTCATCAATCAGCGAATCAAATGCACCGTTGGATCCCCACACCCGCGACGGCCTCAACCACTTCAACTTTGGCATCGGATCAATGCCGGTGCCATCCATCTTTTGCCACACACCATTCGATGGCGGCCTCATGGCAAGGCTCCTACATCGGTAGGGAAGCGCGAGCTCAGCGGTTGTGCACTTGATAAAAACCCACTGTTTCAGCCACGGCTCCCATCGCAGGCGCCACAGGCCTTCCCTTTTGTGATCCACCGGAGAGCCAACGCTCCTCCAAAGCTGCTTGAACACCATCCTGCCATTCCGAGGGGGACTCAGTTCGTCGAGGCCCCATTTCCCATTGACCTGGGTGTTGCCAGCATCAAACACCTCCAGCAGCACGGGGTCATCTTGCTTGGGGGTGCGCAGCAACTGCCAACGCCCCGCCCCTTTGTAGGATGCGCCTAGGCTCTCGTAAAAGGCTTTGGTGGATGCCTGCCACAAATCTGGCTGATCTAGAGCGGGTACGGATGCCTCCCACACGTCTGGACCATCCTGTGCAGGGTTGTGCAGCGGCTGCCCGCGTCCGGTAGACTTTTCCGCTTTTTGCGGCTGCCGTTGCAGAGAGTCGCGAGAATGAGACACCGCCATGGCAGATGAGTGGAAACTCACGTCAAGCTTGATGTGGAAGCTGCACGTCCATGGTTCTAATGAGAATGGGGGCAGACACGGAGAAGAGAAGAGGGGAAGCAAGGAGGGAGCAACAACTGAAGGAAATAAGCGCCCTTCCAACGGTTTATTTTTGTGCCGCTCTCCGTCCAACAGCACAGTGCAGATGGAAGAAAATGTTTAAATTGGTTTTCCCTAGGGGCCCACACAATGTGCGTCTACTCCAGTCCACCTGATCATGCATCCCTCACGCATGCCTGCGACACACCCCAACACAAGTCGTCAACTCCTGGCAAAACAATGAAGTATCGCGTGACCATGTACCGGTGTCAGCAACGTCGCCGACGGCACCACCACCGTCTCTGGGCTCAAGACTACGCTGCTCTCTGACCAACAGCACAGTGCAGATGGAAGAAAATGTATTTTTTGTCTGATCCAAAGGGGGCGTTTTTGCACAGCGCGGGCACAGCGAGGGCACAGCGCCAATTATTACGTTGATTATCCAGGTAACAACCCTGAAAACCACCCCCCCTGCGGAATCATGCACAATCAATTCAAAACTCAAAAATTCAAACATCTGATGCTTGCCATGGGTCCCAGGGACCTAAATTCTGCCCCCTATAGCCCCGTCCACTGCAGCAGCCATTCAATGACGTCCTTTCAATCTTCTGAACTTACCGAACTCCCGGTGGTGGAGAACAGCCAACTTTTCGCACAGCGCGCGCACAGCGCACGGTACGCCCCCAAAGAAACGGCTCGAGTTCAGGGTTTAGCCTTGCCCAGACCAAAATGCCAGTTGTGGATAGGCTGTGCCCTTTGGACTAATGTAAAACTTGTGCAGGACGTTGGGCAACACGAAGTGCTCCCCTCTGCCTGTCCTACTCGGTGCCCATGTCACTATCTCCCTTCCTTCATCTTTTCCCTTTTGCTATTCCTACACTGCTTGGACGGCATCACCCTATTCCTCACCTAACCCTGCAACCAGGAAGATGTCCATCCACAACATACAGTTTGGTTGTTTGCTCGCATTTCTCCATTACCTTCTAACTATTTCCGCGCAATTGTACGTAAGCATTATAGCAATAACGGCTGACGGTATGACAAGCGGTTATGCAAAAGGTTGTAGTGCGTGCCTGAATACTTTTTTTTCTGGGGGGCTGACTCAAGAAGTTTGTGGAGTGCTTAAAACAGTTCTTGGAAATAGGGCCGACTCCTACATATGATACAATGGATCCTTGCAAGGCGGGGCACGAAGCACAGACCCAGAGCTCATATTTCAGAAGGCTCTCTAGTGCGGTAGGTGACCGCCATGCCAGCAGGCAAACGGCCAAACTGGTATGTAACATTTGCACAGTGCAAAAGCCACTGGTACTTTTCTGGGCACCACGTACACCGTTTGAACACAGAAATGGACTAAAACAGGGCTGATATACCACTTGAACATGAAATCATGGCAATTGAAGGAGAGACTTTATGTATTCTAAGATGTCCGCACAATTGTAATCCCTATGTCCTGGTGCAATTACCCAAACTATGTGCTGCAGATTGTGCTGTAACTCCCCAAGTGCTGCACGAAAGTAGTCTCCTTGTTTTTGGTACGTGTATGAACCGTGTATGTGTTAGGGGGGGGGGTGTTACCCTTCTTACCCCCCCCCCATTGTCTAAGAACCAGCAATGGTTTGCAGCATAACGAAGGGGTGGTTCTTGTGCACTATTTCCCCACCAAAAACTGCCGCGCAACCAGGGGTTGGTTCTTGTGCACGGCCCTGACCAGCCCCGTACCGCGGGGAAGACAAACCATCATCTCATCTGCTAGGCCTACACACCACTCCACATTGCAGAAAGCACACGGGCATAAATAGCAAATGGGAGCATGCTGATGTGTGTATCTGTTTCATTGATATGTGTCACCTCACCATCACTTCCAAATATGGTGACTTGCAGACAATGGATCTCAATGTCCTCAATCATGCATTTCACATTGTCCCCTGTGCAGGCTGGTACAATGTCCAGGCAGATTGAGGAATACAGCAATCAACATGACAGGGGTGCATGTACATGTGCAGCTTGTCGGGCAATAATGATGAACAGAAGACAAACTGACACCATGCACACGCAAACACGTGAAGCCCATGCAATCCCTCCTGCATACAGCAATAGAGGAAAAGTAGTATCACGGGATGCAGAAATGCACTTCCAGTGGCATTCTTGGCCCCTGTCTCTTTCCACAATTGCAACCGTGCAACGTGAGGCAAGAGGTGTGACACATAGATTATGTGTACGCAGCATCAAATTGGGTCACAATAGGCTTCGCCACAGAGCAACTGGCAAATGGGGCCAGAACATAAACGACATGCACAATGGGCCCAAGAGGTGGGATAGGGTAGGTTTCATGACAGCCCAAGCAACTAACTGAGGGAAGGGCGCAGGAATGGAATCCCTGGCCAATCTTGTCATGTGGTGTTGATCCTCTGAGCGGCAACTATGCTGCTGTCAGGAGGCACTGGAAAAAAAAGCAGGGTTTGCTACTTGCATCCTGCCATGGATCATGAAATCTTGCGATGAAATACACCAAAAGCAAGGGATGTTGTGGCTGCAACTGGCACCAATGGCTACGTGAATGACTGGATACTGGCTTGAAGTGTGGACCTGCAAATGACTGCATCCAGAGTATGTCCCAAGATTTCCAAATTGCAAACCCCAAGAACATAAATGAAGGTGGAGGCCAACTACAAACCAGTGACTGCCTGCAGTGACACGGTTATCCCTTGAAAGATGGAGGATGGGAGGGGGGAAATCGAGTTGCAGAAAGGAATCATCCCAAGGGTGTAACGAGGGGGGGAGAAGGTTCAATGGATGGCATCAGCATACCCTCCCTGTGCTTGGTTCCGATCTTTACGTATTTCAGCAAAGAAGATCGCGAGCAACGCAAGCTACGGCGAGGGGTGGGTGATGCATGAGCCTCCACTTGAGCCATCACCCGGCATTTGGCATTCATTTACAGGCAGCGCCAGTAGATTTGTCGAATGGGCCCATAAACAGCGCCAAATAAAAAGCACTGCAAAAAAAGGAGGTTGAAGAATCGTACTGGACTGAACATGCCAAATGCCATGCACCCTCCTGTTGAACCCTGGTTGCGGCACACATAGCATGTGTTTATCAGAGGTATGCCGGGGTTCCAGCCAAAGACACCTCAGGCGTGGCTGGGTATGACAAAGCATCCTGTGGATATTGCATAGCCTGATATGCATCCTGTGGATATTGTACAGCCTGATATGCGTCTTGTGGATATTGCACAGCCTCATTATATGCGGCATCGTTCCAATTTTGCGTTGTTGGGTAGTCGTATGCGCACATATTTTCTCTTGCACCTGCCTTGGCTGCGCCAGACCTTGAGAAACCTGCTGCACCTCGCATGGCAAAAAAAGCTACAACACAAATGATGGGAATAAGCAGCAGCAAGAACAGCAAATACAACATTTCATCACTGTCATCCGCGGAAGTAGTACCGCTGGCAGCAGTGCCAAACGTCATTTGAAGATAGCAAGATGCAGCCGGGGTCGAGTAAGTCACATTGAGCGTGCAATTAGAGCAGCCGTACACTGTGATCGACCCGGTGATGTCTGTGCAGGTGGATGAGTCCCACTTCATCAACGTGACGGTTGTTCCATCACCTGCAGCCGATACAATAACCTCCATGGACCCGCTGAGGGTCAAGGAGCCATTGATGCTGAACGCATTGGCTGACCCGGTGATTGAGGACAATACCAGCAAGCCTCCTGATTGGACATCAACGTTACCATTAGCCAAGGCACTCGTAGTGTAGGTGCTGCTGGTCCCAAAGATATTCCAAGTCTCTGTGCCATAGGTGCACGAGATATCAACATCCAGGGATGCTCCACTGCCAATAGTCAGGCTAGAGCCTGATACAACGGACCCACAGCCTGATACAGCTGGGCTCGTGGTGGTGAGGTCGGTCTGGAGCAGAGATCGCTGATGGTCAAATGCAGAGGAAGCTGAGGACAGAATCAACGCCACCAAGAGACTGCTGGACGTGACACTGAATCGCCCCCTGCGGAAGCCTAATCTCCCATTCCCCGTGATTGCAGAGCTCGCCCCAAACACAGCCACTTGGGTGTTGGCTGTGCCCTCCACAGCCAACGTACTGGATGAATCGGAAATGGTGATGGTGGAGAGCGACATCTGCATCTGCGTCACACTCAATGTACTCCCTCCGGAAAGAGTCGTGGTCGAAGAGGAAAAGCTATAGAATGTTGAGGACACTGTTATTGTCGTTGACGACGACAAAGTGGTGCTTGCATTCGTGCCATTCAGGGTCGTAGATGTGACCGTTGAAGAGCTCAAAGTGCACGTCGAAGATGAGAACACCGTGGAAGTGGAAGTCAAAGTGGTTGACTGAACAGAGACGTGATAGTGGGAGCGAGGGTGCTGGACTGAACACATGTGCAGAAGGTGGACAACGGGCTCTACAACGCTTTTGCAGTGATATGGCGCTTATGCAATACACGGCATTGATTTGCCAACGCCTTGGCCTTGGCATTGCTTCTAAAATCCTTCCCAAAAAGGCTCCCTACAGTTTTGGTATTTGCAGAAATTGCATCTGGCCAACTGCACTGTCAGCTAACAGATCGGCGCAAATGGACATCGGGGTGCGCATACCTGTAAATCCATCTCGGAGTCCTCATCAACGTCAACACCAGAATTGAAATTACAGGTGCAACCAGACCGTCCTCGGAATTTGGACTTGCCCCTGCACCGGGCCCTCCCGTTGGAGTTCCAAGTTGTTGATGAGTCGGAAACGTACATGACGGAGGAGCTGGACATTTCCACGCGCTCCACCATCATCGTGCTGCCTGACGTGACACTGATTGTTGAGGCCGAAGACGTGTACATGGTGCTTGAGATTGTGATTGTAGACGATGCCAGAGACCAGGTTGCAGCAGCAACAGTAGCGGTGCTGCTAACAGTCATGGTGCTTGAGCTGGCGGTGAATGTTCCGGACGCCTGGGACATGGATGCAACAGTGACCGCGCTGCTGGAGCTTATGGAAATGGTCGAGCTGGACAGAGTCCACGTCGAGACTGACACTGTGGTTTGGGTCATACTGAACGTAGAGCTTGCAACCGACAACCCTCCACTAAACTGACACGAGCTTCCCGGTGAAGCGATGAAACTCGCACTTGAGCTGATGGTCGTGGTACTCGTAGATATAAACTGGCAGGAGCTGCCGATGCTCACAGCAGCACTGCTTCCGCTGACGGCAACAGTGTTTGAGAAGGATGTGACAGAGCTGGATGTAACCGAGAAGGTACTCGCAATTGTCGATGCAACTGCAAAGATTGTTGTTGAGGAGGAACTAAATGTGACTGTTGAGCCTGCAAGAGCTTCAAAGATGCCAGCTCCTGTGAAGCTAGAGCTTGCTGTGAAGCTGGCTGTTGAGCCGGAAGCAAGCGACAGAGCAGAGTTTCCATCGAAGTTGAAGACAGCGTTGGCAATTGTGTTGGTGAAGGACGAGCTTATGGAAAGGTAAGTTGATGTGAAAGCGCTGGCGGATCCTGCATTTGTGTATGTGCTCAACGAGTACGTTGTCCCTGCCGTTCCTGTCAGGTCGCAGCTGCAGCTGCAGTCCAGTGCTCCACCGGAACCAGAAGCGCCTGTTAGGTCAACGCTCCCACTCGAAGTGGACCCGCAAATGGAGATGACAGTAGTGCTGGTAATGGTGGTAACGACACTGATCGTTAGCGAACCACTTGTTGTCTGGCTACCGCCAAACGTGAGGTTGGAAGTGTTTGCTTGAAGCCACATTTTCGGGTCGTAATCTGGTTCCTCGGCATCGGCAGTGCTTGAAGCTTGAAATATGTCCATAAGGTTTGCCACCAATGCAGATGAAGTGGATGTAGCAGGTGCAGGGGTGTCATCGAATGCAAGCCACATGGCGGCTGCAAGTTCAACGACGAGGATCACCAGCAGCAAGCCACGGGCCTCCTTGCTCAGCCACCCGGCTCTTTGTTGCATTGTGTGCAGCATGGTGTCCACTGTATCAGAGCGGGAGCACGGTGTGGCGTGTCGGCACAATGACTGGGTATCCACAGAAAGGGGATTGGTACCTTTTTGAGGTTAGTGATTGACATCTGATGGAGGTCCCTCTCGGGCTCAGTGCATCGCATGGCATGACAAGCTTGGTCCAGCATTCAAAATCAGCCCTGCCCCATCTCTTCAATGTATTCCTATCGCACCAAATACTATCCAATATAATGTGTACAAGCATGTTTCGTGTAGCCTGAGTGGAGTCCTGGCATTCCACATCTGTTGACATTCAAACCGGTTTCAAATGTTTGCACTTACGTCCATCAAGCATTTTGGGGCAGAGGCAGTTCTTGTTCTCTTGTGGGCCCCAGACTTGCATGCCAATCAGCCATGGGCTGAATATATTGTGTGCGTTACTGTGGTCATGTAGGAAAATTTGACCAAACCAAGTTGATGGCGTATGATCCATATACTAGGGCACATGCCTGGGTGTACCAAGCATCTAGCCTGCGATGTGCCATGCATTTTGCTTGCCTCGGCGCCTGCCAGATTGGACAGGCACTTGCTTGCCTATGTAGTGGCCGATCTCTGCAAGCATATTGCCGGCATGCCACCAATCTGTACAGGCACCTAAGCCCTGAACTTCCGGCTGAGACAGTTGTCCACATTGCTGGTAGGATGCCAAGCACTTGCCCAGCCCAAATGCTGGCCGACTGGTACGGGCACTTTCCCAACCCCACTCCTGGCCAATTGATGGGGGCACCTCAGCTGCAGGCTCTCAACAAAGATGGCAGGCCAAATGGCCTGCACCAAAACCCTGCAGGCAGCCTCTGACAACCATCAAGTACATCATGGCAAACTTGCACAGGGTGTGTGTGTTCTTGGCAACCCTCTGCACTTTGTGAGAGCAACACTAAAATCCCAAAAATTGACGGAAATGACACCCAGCGTTGTTCTAACAAGGGGGGCAGTGATAAAGGGTAAAGTAGGATATGGTTCCAAAAGTTGCAGAAACAACACCAATGGGCAGCGTCCTTGGGCCTGGCTCAAGTGGGCCCAATGTATAGAATATCCAACTCACGGCTCTTTGAACTGTATGCAGTCCTCAAACGCCACAATGGTGCCTGTAGATGGGAAGCGCTACCGTGCTTATGCGTGCCCTGGGAGAGGAGACCTTGTGCAAGATACGGCTAGGTCATGCTGCCCATGTTTCGTCTTGTGCACAATAAGAGGTGTTCCCGTCCACTGTTGACAATGCTTGTTGACAATGCTTGTTGCACGCCAGAGATGCCGGTAGGTAACATTTGCTAAGTGCCAATGCCAATGGTACTTTTCTGGGCACCACGTACACCGTTTGAACACAGAAATGGACTAAAAGAGGGCTGATACACCACTTGAACATGAAATCATGGCAATTGAAGGAGAGACTTTATGTATTCTAAGATGTCCGCACAATTGTAATCCCTATGTCCTGGTGCAATTACCCAAACTATGTGCTGCAGATTGTGCTGTAACTCCCCAAGTGCTGCACGAAAGTAGTCTCCTTGTTTTTGGTACGTGTATGAACCGTGTTTGTGTTGGGGGGGGGGGATGTTACCTTTCTTACCCCCCCCCCCATTGTCTAAGAACCAGCAATGTTTTGCAGCATAACGAAGGGGTGGTTCTTGTGCACTATTTCCCCACCAAAAACTGCCGCGCAACCAGGGGTTGGTTCTTGTGCACGGCCCTGACCAGCCCCGTACCGCGGGGAAGACAAACCATCATCTCATCTGCTAGGCCTACACACCACTCCACATTGCAGAAAGCACACGGGCATAAATAGCAAATGGGAGCATGCTGATGTGTGTATCTGTTTCATTGATATGCGTCACCTCACCATCACTTCCAAATATGGTGACTTGCAGACAATGGATCTCAATGTCCTCAATCATGCATTTCACATTGTCCCCTGTGCAGGCTGGTACAATGTCCAGGCAGATTGAGGAATACAGCAATCAACATGACAGGGGTGCATGTACATGTGCAGCTTGTCGGGCAATAATGATGAACAGAAGACAAACTGACACCAGGCACACGCAAACACGCGAAGCCCATGCAATCCCTCCTGCATACAGCAATAGAGCAAAAGTAGTATCACGGGATGCAGAAATGCACTTCCAGTGGCATTCTTGGCCCCTGTCTCTTTCCACAATTGCAACCGTGCAACGTGAGGCAAGAGGTGTGACACATAGATTATGTGTACGCAGCATCAAATTGGGTCACAATAGGCTTCGCCACAGAGCAACTGGCAAATGGGGCCAGAACATAAACGACATGCACAATGGGTCCAGCGAGAATTGAATTTGCGCCCAAGAGGTGGGATAGGGTAGGTTTCATGACAGCCCAAGCAACTAACTGAGGGAAGGGCGCAGGAATGGAATCCCTGGCCAATCTTGTCATGTGGTGTTGATCCTCTGAGCGGCAACTAAGCTGCTGTCAGGAGGCACTGGAAAAAAAAGCAGGGTTTGCTACTTGCATCCTGCCATGGATCATGAAATCTTGTGATGAAATACACCAAAAGCAAGGGATGTTGTGGCTGCAACTGGCACCAATGGCTACGTGAATGACTGGATACTGGTTTGGAGTGTGGACCTGCAAATGACTGCATCCAGAGTGTGTCCCAAGATTTCCAAATTGCAAACCCCAAGAACATAAATGGAGGCGGAGGGCAACTACAAACCAGTGACTGCCTACAGTGACACGGTTATCCCTTGAAAGATGGAGGATGGGAGGGGGGGAAATCGAGTTACAGAAAGGAATCATCCCAAGGGTGTAACGAGGGGGGGAGAAGGTTCAATGGATGGCATCAGCATACCCTCCCTGTGCTTGGTTCCGATCTTTACGTATTTCAGCAAAGAAGATCGCGAGCAACGCAAGCTACGGCGAGGGGTGGGTGATGCATGAGCCTCCACTTGAGCCATCACCCGGCATTTGGCATTCATTTACAGGCAGCGCCAGTAGATTTGTCGAATGGGCCCATAAACAGCGCCAAATAAAAAGCACTGCAAAAAAAGGAGGTTGAAGAATCGTACTGGACTGAACATGCCAAATGCCATGCACCCTCCTGTTGAACCCTGGTTGCGGCACACATAGCATGTGTTTATCAGAGGTATGCCGGGGTTCCAGCCAAAGACACCTCAGGTGTGGCTGGGTATGACAAAGCATCCTGTGGATATTGCATAGCCTGATATGCATCCTGTGGATATTGTACAGCCTGATATGCGTCTTGTGGATATTGCACAGCCTCATTATATGCGGCATCGTTCCAATTTTGCGTTGTTGGGTAGTCGTATGCGCACATATTTTCTCTTGCACCTGCCTTGGCTGCGCCAGACCTTGAGAAACCTGCTGCACCTCGCATGGCAAAAAAAGCTACAACACAAATGATGGGAATAAGCAGCAGCAAGAACAGCAAATACAACATTTCATCACTGTCATCCGCGGAAGTAGTACCGCTGGCAGCAGTGCCAAACGTCATTTGAAGATAGCAAGATGCAGCCGGGGTCGAGTAAGTCACATTGAGCGTGCAATTAGAGCAGCCGTACACTGTGATCGACCCGGTGATGTCTGTGCAGGTGGATGAGTCCCACTTCATCAACGTGACGGTTGTTCCATCACCTGCAGCCGATACAATAACCTCCATGGACCCGCTGAGGGTCAAGGAGCCATTGATGCTGAACGCATTGGCTGACCCGGTGATTGAGGACAATACCAGCAAGCCTCCTGATTGGACATCAACGTTACCATTAGCCAAGGCACTCGTAGTGTAGGTGCTGCTGGTCCCAAAGATATTCCAAGTCTCTGTGCCATAGGTGCACGAGATATCAACATCCAGGGATGCTCCACTGCCAATAGTCAGGCTAGAGCCTGATACAACGGACCCACAGCCTGATACAGCTGGGCTCGTGGTGGTGAGGTCGGTCTGGAGCAGAGATCGCTGATGGTCAAATGCAGAGGAAGCCGAGGACAGAATCAACGCCACCAAGAGACTGCTGGACGTGACACTGAATCGCCCCCTGCGGAAGCCTAATCTCCCATTCCCCGTGATTGCAGAGCTCGCCCCAAACACAGCCACTTGGGTGTTGGCTGTGCCCTCCACAGCCAACGTACTGGATGAATCGGAAATGGTGATGGTGGAGAGCGACATCTGCATCTGCGTCACACTCAATGTACTCCCTCCGGAAAGAGTCGTGGTCGAAGAGGAAAAGCTATAGAATGTTGAGGACACTGTTATTGTCGTTGACGACGACAAAGTGGTGCTTGCATTCGTGCCATTCAGGGTCGTAGATGTGACCGTTGAAGAGCTCAAAGTGCACGTCGAAGATGAGAACACCGTGGAAGTGGAAGTCAAAGTGGTTGACTGAACAGAGACATGATAGTGGGAGCGAGGGTGCTGGACTGAACACATGTGCAGAAGGTGGACAACGGGCTCTACAACGCTTTTGCAGTGATATGGCGCTTATGCAATACACGGCATTGATTTGCCAACGCCTTGGCCTTGGCATTGCTTCTAAAATCCTTCCCAAAAAGGCTCCCTACAGTTTTGGTATTTGCAGAAATTGCATCTGGCCAACTGCACTGTCAGCTAACAGATCGGCGCAAATGGACATCGGGGTGCGCATACCTGTAAATCCATCTCGGAGTCCTCATCAACGTCAACACCAGAATTGAAATTACAGGTGCAACCAGACCGTCCTCGGAATTTGGACTTGCCCCTGCACCGGGCCCTCCCGTTGGAGTTCCAAGTTGTTGATGAGTCGGAAACGTACATGACGGAGGAGCTGGACATTTCCACGCGCTCCACCATCATCGTGCTGCCTGACGTGACACTGATTGTTGAGGCCGAAGACGTGTACATGGTGCTTGAGATTGTGATTGTAGACGATGCCAGAGACCAGGTTGCAGCAGCAACAGTAGCGGTGCTGCTAACAGTCATGGTGCTTGAGCTGGCGGTGAATGTTCCGGACGCCTGGGACATGGATGCAACAGTGACCGCGCTGCTGGAGCTTATGGAAATGGTCGAGCTGGACAGAGTCCACGTCGAGACTGACACTGTGGTTTGGGTCATACTGAACGTAGAGCTTGCAACCGACAACCCTCCACTAAACTGACACGAGCTTCCCGGTGAAGCGATGAAACTCGCACTTGAGCTGATGGTCGTGGTACTCGTAGATATAAACTGGCAGGAGCTGCCGATGCTCACAGCAGCACTGCTTCCGCTGACGGCAACAGTGTTTGAGAAGGATGTGACAGAGCTGGATGTAACCGAGAAGGTACTCGCAATTGTCGATGCAACTGCAAAGATTGTTGTTGAGGAGGAACTAAATGTGACTGTTGAGCCTGCAAGAGCTTCAAAGATGCCAGCTCCTGTGAAGCTAGAGCTTGCTGTGAAGCTGGCTGTTGAGCCGGAAGCAAGCGACAGAGCAGAGTTTCCATCGAAGTTGAAGACAGCGTTGGCAATTGTGTTGGTGAAGGACGAGCTTATGGAAAGGTAAGTTGATGTGAAAGCGCTGGCGGATCCTGCATTTGTGTATGTGCTCAACGAGTACGTTGTCCCTGCCGTTCCTGTCAGGTCGCAGCTGCAGCTGCAGTCCAGTGCTCCACCGGAACCAGAAGCGCCTGTTAGGTCAACGCTCCCACTCGAAGTGGACCCGCAAATGGAGATGACAGTAGTGCTGGTAATGGTGGTAACGACACTGATCGTTAGCGAACCACTTGTTGTCTGGCTACCGCCAAACGTGAGGTTGGAAGTGTTTGCTTGAAGCCACATTTTCGGGTCGTAATCTGGTTCCTCGGCATCGGCAGTGCTTGAAGCTTGAAATATGTCCATAAGGTTTGCCACCAATGCAGATGAAGTGGATGTAGCAGGTGTAGGGGTGTCATCGAATGCAAGCCACATGGCGGCTGCAAGTTCAACGACGAGGATCACCAGAAGCAAGCCACGGGCCTCCTTGCTCAGCCACCCGGCTCTTTGTTGCATTGTATGCAGCATGGTGTCCACTGTATCAGAGCAGGAGCACGGTGTGGCGTGTCGGCACAATGACTGGGTATCCACAGAAAGGGGATTGGTGCCTTTTTGAGGTTAGTGATTGACACCTGATGGAGGTCCCTTTCGAAGCCCTCTCGGTGCATCGCATGGCATGACAAGCTTGGTCCAGCATTCAAAATCAGCCCTGCCCCATCTCTTCCATGTATTCCTATCGCACCTAATACTAACCAATATAATGTGTACAACAATGTTTCGTGTAGCCTGAGTGGAGTCCTGGCATTCTACATCTGTTGACATTCAAACCGGTTTCAAATGTTTGCACTTACGTCCATCAAGCATTTTGGGGCAGAGGCAGTTCTTGTTCTCTTGTGGGCCCCAGACTTGCATGCAAATCAACACTGCATATGTAGTGTGCGCTACTGTGGTCATGTAGGAAATTTTGACCAAACCAAGTTGATGGCATATGAAATATGGTTTGTGTGCCCGGCGAGCCCAGCATCCACCTCAATGTCCCGGTCGTCCATCCCCATGCTTTACCACTAGATATCCCTCCCTCCTCCAGCCCAGGAACCCTAAGCACGAATGACACCACATAGGACAACTGCAAGTCAACAACGAACCTTTCATGCATCGTTATTCCACAATGGTAATGCTTACCGAGGACTGTGTTCCAAGGAAATAATATAGGGTTTATTGTAACATGGGAAGGTCACGGATGTAAAGAAATAGTGCAAAATCACGGTGCAACATGCACAACTTCATCCCCACAAGTGTGAGGGTCAATACACTCAACGCAATACCTCTCATTGCACTGCCCACAAACTGTGGTGGTGCGTTTGTGACAACACAAAGCACAAACGTCTTCATCATCCTCATGACCACCATCTCGTGAGGCAGTGCTTGGGTGATCACCAACGGCCCAAACATGCGGCGGCACATGGTCCCATGGACCACAAGGCTTACACCGTACTTGCCACGTACTGCAAAACTGTGTGAAATGCAACAACACACGCACACTTTGGTGCAACTGATCTGCACTGCCACGCCAAAGGTTTCTCACCAAACCCCAATGCAGCAAATGGCAAAACAACTGTTCAATTGTTGCCCTATACCAGCCGTGCAGATCATTGTACGATCGTTGGCGGTCGCTCAAATTCCAATTTTTTTGCTGAACAAATGGGACTATCACATGCACCCTGCCCTTGTAGGCGCCATCATGGCCGCCCACCTCAAAATCGAAGAATTCTCCTCTTGTGCGTGACGGACCATAACCATCCCATATGAGCACATCTGCTGAAGTCCTGGGTGCCAACGGGCATATCCACACAATATTACCCAACATGTCAACTGCGACCGTCACCGTATAAATATGGGACGCATATTTCGGGTTCCACAGGTCAGCTGAGAAAACCCGTCCAATGGAGTTAATAGGCATGCTATATGTGAAATGAGTCATGAAGAAAGGGAAATGGGGACAATGGTTGAAACTATTCAACATGTTGCCCCATCTGATTTCCTGTACCACATGGTTCAACAAATTGCGAACTCAGTCCACACTCTTTCGCCATTCCACCTCTAAACAGTTGTCTGTCTGAGACATATATGCCCCACAATCGGACGCTGGAGTGTGCTTCATCCAAAAGAAGAAACGATACACAGAGTCCCTTCCAAAAACTCTGGGTGATGAAACCTCCAAAGCAGAGCTCAGGACGGCCTTGGGTTCCCCGAAGGTAGTTCCTTAGCACTTCCCCCCAGAAGCGATCAACGTAGATGCTCCGGCTTCCTTTGTCACTCAGCATGGTTACATCAACCCTGCCATCTCCAAAGCCCATATGTGCGCGGAATGGCTACATCACCCCTACCTTCTCGGGGTCCCTATAGTGGGGAAAGATCAATATGGCTACATCACCCCTGCCTTCTCGGGTTCGCCATAGCGGGGATAATTCAAAATGGCTACATCGGCCCTGCCTTGTCGGGCTCCCCATAGTGGGGATAGATCGACATGGCCACATCACTCCTGCCTTCTCGGGCTTCCCATAGTGGGGATAGATCAACATGGCTACATCACCCTTGCCTTCTCGGGGTCCCCACAGTGGGAAAAGATAAATATCAATCTAAAGAGAAAATGGATCTAGTGAGCAAAAACTGTGTGAAAAAAGTGTCAAAATCCAAATATACCCTATCCCAAATGCGATAGAAGCATCAAAATATCCGTTTTCAAACAATAGCGTGTCCCCAACGTGAAGACAAAAAATGCAGAAAATGGGGGGAAGTGGGAGAAAATAAGGGGAAAGTTTGCCCGGCGCGCCCGGCGCGCTAACCCACTCTCGTATACGTGGGCACATGCCTAGGTGTACCAAGCATCTGGCAAGCGATATGCCATGCACTTTGCTGGCCTAGGCGCCTGTCAGATTGGACACGCACTTTGCTTACCTATGTAGTGGTTGATCTCTGCAAGCATGTTGCCGGAGCAAAATCAGAAGTGGCTGCCTCACACTTGCCTTCTCCGCAGCCAAGAAGAGGGCGGAATTGCGACATAACCCCTGCATTCTCTGAGGTCCCGAACGCCGAGGAAGAGCTACCTTACCCCTGCCTTCTTCGGCGCCCAAAAGAAGACGGAAATGCTACGTAACCCCATTATCCCTAATACCATTATCCCCAAAAATAGGCGCGGGGTGCAAACTCAGAAGTGGCTGCCTCACCACTGCCTTCTCTAGGGCCCAAAACAGGGCAAAATTGCTACCGTAACACTTCATTCTCGGAGGTCCCCAACGCCAAGCGCGGGGAGCAAAATCAGAAGTGGCTGACTCGCCCCTGCCTTCTCGAAGGCCCAAAAGAGGGCGGAAATGCTGTGCCACCCGTGCATGCTCGGCGGTCCCCACCGCCCAGCGCGGCCAACAAAATGAGAAGGGGGTACCTGAACCCTGCCTTCTCCGGGGCCAAAAGGAGGGAAAATTGCTACATAACCCCTTCATTCTCGGGGGTCCCCAACACCAAGCGCGGGGAGCAAAATCAGAAGGGGCTGCCTCACCCTTGCCTTCTCGAGGGCCCAAAAGAGGGCAGAATTGCTACTTAATCCCTGCATTCTCGGGGGTCCCCAAGACCAAGCACGGGGAGCAAAATCAGAAGTGGCTGCCTCACCCCTGCCTTCTCCATGCCCCCAAAAAGGGCGCAAATGCATTGTAACCCCTGCAATCTCAAGGGTCCCCAACGCCAAGCGCGGGGAGCAAAATCAGAATTGGTTGCCTCACCCCTACCTTCTAGGGGGCCAAAAGACGGCGGAAATGTTACCACACCCCTGCACTCTCAGAAGTCCCCAACGCCAAGCGCGGGGAGCAAAATCCAGGCCCAAAAAAAGGGCGGAAATGCTATGCAACCCCGGCATTCTCGGGGGTTCCCAACGACAAGCGCAGGAAACAGGATCAGAATTGGTTGCCTCACCCCTGCCTGTTCGGAGGCCTAGAAAAGGGCGGAAATGCTATGTCACCCCTGTAGTCTTGGGGGTCCCCATCCTCAGCACTGCCTTCGTGGAGACCGAAATGAGGGCAGAAAAGCTACGTCACCCCTGCATTCTCCGTGGTCTCCAACGCCAAGCGCGGGGAGCAAAATCAGAGGTGGGTGCCTCACCCCGGCCTTCTTGGGGGCCCAAGAGAGGGCAGAAATGCTACGCCACCCATGCATTCTCGGAGGTGCCCAATGCCAAGCGCAGGGAGCAAAATGAGAGGAGGGTGCCTCAACCATGCCTTCTCGGTGCGCCAAATGAGGGCACAAATGCTACGTCACCCCTGCATTCTCGGAGGTGCCCAATGCCAAGCGCGGGGAGCAAAATCATAGGTGACTGCCTCACCCCTGCCTTCTCGAGGGGCCAAAAGAGGGCGGAAATGCTACGTCACCCCTGCATTCTCGGGGGTCCCCAATGCCAAGAGCGGGGAGCAAAATCAGAGGTGGTTGCCTCACCTCTCCCTTCTTGGGGGCCCAAAAGAGGGCGGAAATGCTACGTTACCCCTGCATTCTCGGGGGTCCCCAACGCCAAGCACGCGGAGCAAAATCAGAAGTGGCTGCCTCACCCCTGCCTTCTTGGGGGCCCAAAAGAGGGCGGAAATGCTACGTCACCCCTGCATTCTCGGGGGTCCCCAACGCCAAGCGCGGGGAGCAAAATCAGAAGTGGTTGCCTCACTCCGGCCTTCTTGGGGGCCCAAAACACGGCGGAAATGCTACGTTACCCCTGCATTCTCGGGGGTCCCCAACGCCAAGCGCGGGGAGCAAAATCACAGGTGCCTGCCTCAACCCTGCCTTCCGGGGGGCCGGGAACAGGGAGGAAATGCTACACGGGGGAGCAAAATCAGAAGTGGTTGCCTCACCCCAGCCTTCTTGGGGGCCCAAAAGAGGGCGGAAATGCTACGTTACCCCGGCATTCTCGGGAGTCCCCAACGCCAAGCGCGGGGAGCAAAATCAGAAGTGGCTGCCTCACCCCTGCCTTCTTGGGGGCCCAAAAGAGGGCGGAAATGCTACGTTACCCCTGCATTCTCGGGGGTCCCCAACGCCAAGCGCGGGGAGCAAAATCAGAAGTGGCTGCCTCAGCCCGGCCTTCTTGGGGGCCCAAAAGAGGGCAGAAATGCTACGTCACCCCTGCCTTCTCGGGGCTCCCCAATGCCAAGCGTGGGGAGCAAAATCACAGGTGCGTGCCTCAACCCTGCCTTCCGGGGGGCCCTGAACAGGGAGGAAATGCTACACGGGGAGCAAAATCAGAAGTGGTTGCCTCACCCCAGCCTTCTTGGGGGCCCAAAAGAGGGCGGAAATGGTACGTCACCCCTGCATTCTCGGGGGTCCCCAACGCCAAGCGCGGGGAGCAAAATCAGAAGTGGTTGCCTCACTCCGGCCTTCTTGGAGGCCCAAAACAGGGCGGAAATGCTACGTTACCCCTGCATTCTCGGGGGTCCCCAACGCCAAGCGCGGGGAGCAAAATCACAGGTGCCTGCCTCAACCCTGCCTTCCGGGGGGCCCAGAACAGGGAGGAAATGCTACACGGGGAGCAAAATCAGAAGTGGTTGCCTCACCCCGGCCTTCTTGGGGGCCCAAAAGAGGGCGGAAATGCTACGTTACCCCGGCGTTCTTGGGGGGTCCCCAACGCCAAGCGCGGGGAGCAAAATCAGAAGTGGTTGCCTCACCCCGGCCTTCTTGGGGGCCCAAAAGAGGGCGGAAATGCTACGTTACCCCTGCATTCTCGGGGGTCCCCAACGGCAAGCGTGGGGAGCAAAATCAGAAGTGGTTGCCTCACTCCGGCCTTCTTGGGGGCCCAAAACAGGGCAAAAATGCTACGTTACCCCTGCATTCTCGGGGGTCCCCAATGCCAAGCGTGGGGAGCAAAATCACAGGTGCCTGCCTCAACCCTGCCTTCCGGGGGGCCCAGAACAGGGAGGAAATGCTACACGGGGAGCAAAATCAGAAGTGGTTGCCTCACCCCGGCCTTCTTGGGGGCCCAAAAGAGGGCGGAAATGCTACGTCACCCCGGCATTCTCGGGGGTCCCCAACGCCAAGCGCGGGGAGCAAAATCAGAAGTGGTTGCCTCACCCCGGCCTTCTTGGGGGCCCAAAAGAGGGCGGAAATGCTACCTTACCCCGGCATTCTCGGGGGTCCCCAACGCCAAGCGCGGGGAGCAAAATCAGAAGTGGCTGCCTCACCCCTGCCTTCTTGGGGGCCCAAAAGAGGGCGGAAATGCTACGTCACCCCTGCATTCTCGGGGGTGCCCCATGCCAAGCGCGGGGAGCAAAATCATAGGTGGCTGCCTCAACCCTGCCTTCTTGGGGGCCCAAAACAGGGAGGAAATGCTACGTTACCCCTGCATTCTCGGGGCCGCCCAACGCCAAGCACAGGGAGCAAAATCAGAACTTGGTTGCCTCATCCGTGCCTTCCCGGGGGCCCAAAAGAGGGCGGAATTGCTACGTCACCCCGGCAAACTCCGGGGTCGCCAACGCGGAGCGCAGAGGGCAAAATCAGAAGTGGCTACCTTGCTCCTGCCTTCTATGGGACCCAAAAGAGGGTGGAAATGCTACGTCACCTTTGCACTCTCGGGGGTCGCCAACACCAAGCGCGGGGAGCAAAATCAGAAGTGGTTGCCTCACCCCGGCCTTCTTGGGGGCCCAAAAGAGGGCGGAAATGTTACGTTGCCCCTGCATTCTCGGGGGTCCCCAATGCCAAGCGTGGGGAGCAAAATCATAAGTGACTGCCTCACCTCTCCCTTCTTGGAGGCCCAAAAGAGGGCGGAAATGCTACGTCACCCCTGCATTCTCGGGGGTCCCCAATGCCAAGCGCGGGGAGCAAAATCAGAGGTGGTTGCCTCACCTCTCCCTTCTTGGAGGCCCAAATAAGGGCGGAAATGCTACGTTACCCCTGCATTCTCGGGGGTCCCCAACGCCAAGCGCGGGGAGCAAAATCAGAAGTGGCTGCCTCACCCCTGCCTTCTTCGGGGCCCAAAAGAGGGCGGAAATGCTACGTCACCCCTGCCTTCTCGGGGCTCCCCAATGCCAAGCGTGGGGAGCAAAGTCACAGGTGCTTGCCTCAACCCTGCCTTCCTGGGGGCCCAAAAGAGGGAGGAAATGCTTCATTACCCCTACATTCTCGGGGGTCCCCAACGCCAAGCGCGGGGAGCAAAATCAGAAGTGGCTGCCTCACCCCTGCCTTCTTGGGGGCCCAAAAGAGGGCAGAAATGCTACGTTACCCCTGCATTCCCGGGGGTCCCCAATGCCAAGCGTGGGGAGCAAAATCAGAAGTGGCTGCCTCAACCTTGCCTTCCTGGGGACCCAAAAGAGGGCGGAAATGCTACGTCACCCCTGCATTCTCGGGGGTCCCCAATGCCAAGCGCGGGGAGCAAAATCAGAAGTGGTTGCCTCACCCCGGCCTTCTTGGGGCCCCAAAACAGGGCGGAAAGGCTACGCCACCCCTGCATTCTCGGGGGTCCCCAACGCCAAGCGCGGGGAGCAAAATGAGAAGTGGCTGCCTCACCCCTGCCTTCTTGGGGGCCCAAAAGAGGGCGGAAATGCTACGTCACCCCTGCATTCTCGGGGGTCGCCAATGCCAAGCGTGGGGAGCAAAATCATAGGTGGCTGCCTCACTCCGGCCTTCCTGGGGGCCCAAAACAATGAGGAAATGCTATGTTACCCCTGCATTCTCGGGGGTCCCCAACGCCAAGCACAGGGAGCAAAATCAGAACTTGGTTGCCTCACCCGTGCCTTCTTGGGGGCCCAAAAGAGGGCGGAATTGCTACGTCACCCCGGCAAACTCCGGGGTCGCCAACGCCGAGCGCAGAGGGCAAAATCAGAAGTTGCTACCTTGCTCCTGCCTTCTATGGGACCCAAAAGAGGGTGGAAATGCTACGTCACCTTTGCATTCTCGGGGGTCCCCAATGCCAAGCGCTGGGAGCAAAATCATAGGTGGTTGCCTCACCTCTCCCTTCTTGGAGGCCCAAAAGAGAGTGGAAATGCTACGTCACCCCTGCATTCTCGGGGGTCCCCAATGCCAAGCGTGGGGAGCAAAATCAGAGGTGGTTGCCTCACCCCTGCCTTCTTGGGGGCCCAAAAGAGGGCGGAAATGCTACGTTACCCCTGCATTCTCGGGGGTCCCCAATGCCAAGCGCGGGGAGCAAAATCAGAAGTGGTTGCCTCACCCCGGCCTTCTTGGGGGCCCAAAAGAGGGCGGAAATGCTACGTTACCCCTGCATTCTCGGGGGTCCCCAACGCCAAGCGCGGGGAGCAAAATCAGAAGTGGCTGCCTCACCCCGGCCTTCTCGAGGGCCCAAAAGAGGGCAGAAATGCTACGTCACGCCTGCATTCTCGGGGCTCCCCAATGCCAAGCGTGGGGAGCAATATCACAGGTGCCTGCCTCAACCTTGCCTTCCGGGGGGCACAAAACAGGGAGGAAATGCTACATTACCCCTACATTCTCGGGGGTCCCCAACGCCAAGCGCGGGGAGCAAAATCAGAAGTGGTTGCCTCACCCCTGCCTTCTTCGGGGCCCAAAAGAGGGTAGAAATGCTACGTCACCCCTGCCTTCTCGGGGCTCCCCAATGCCAAGCGTGGGGAGCAAAATCACAGGTGGCTGCCTCAACCCTGCCTTCCTGGGGGCCCAAAAGAGGGCGGAAATGCTACGTCACCCCTGCATTCTCGGGGGTCCCCAATGCCAAGCACGGGGAGCAAAATCAGAAGTGGCTGCCTCACCCCGGCCTTCTTGGGGGCCCAAAACAGGGCGGAAAGGCTACGCCACCCCTGCATTCTCGGGGGTCCCCAACGCCAAGCGCGGGGAGCAAAATCAGAAGTGGCTGCCTCACCCCTGCCTTCTTGGGGGCCCAAAAGAGGGCGGAAATGCTACGTCACCCCTGCATTCTCGGGGGTCCCCAATGCCAAGCGTGGGGAGCAAAATCAGAAGTGGTTGCCTCACTCCGGCCTTCTTCGGGGCCCAAAAGAGGGCGGAAATGCTACGTTACCCCTGCATTCTCGGGGGTGCCCAATGCCAAGCGTGGGGAGCAAAATCATAGGTGGCTGCCTCACCCCTGCCTTCTTGGGGGCCCAAAAGAGGGCGGAAATGCTACGTCACCCCGGCATTCTCGGGGGTCCCCAACGCCAAGCGCGGGGAGCAAAATCAGAAGTGGTTGCCTCACCCCGGCCTTCTTGGGGGCCCAAAAGAGGGCGGAAATGCTACGCCACCCCTGCATTCTCGGGGGTCCCCAACGCCAAGCGCGGGGAGCAAAATCACAGGTGCCTGCCTCAACCCTGCCTTCTAGGGGGCCCAAAACAGGGAGCAAATGCTATGTTACCCCTGCATTCTCGGGGGTCCCCAACGCCAAGCACAGGGAGCAAAATCAGAACTTGGTTTCCTCACCCGTGCCTTCTTGGGGGCCCAAAAGACGGCGGAATTGCTAAGTCACCCCGGCAAATTCCGGGGTCGCCAACGCCCAGCGTAGAGGGCAAAATCAGAAGTGGCTACCTTGCTCCTGCCTTCTATGGGACCCAAAAGAGGGTGGAAATGCTACGTCACCCCTGCATTCTCGGGAGTCCCCAACGCCAAGCGCGGGGAGCAAAATCAGAAGTGGCTGCCTCACCCCTGCCTTCTTGGGGGCCCAAAAGAGGGCGGAAATGCTACGTCACCCCTGCATTCTCGGGGGTCCCCAATGCCAAGCGTGGGGAGCAAAATCATAGGTGGCTGCCTCACTCCGGCCTTCTTGGGGGCCCAAAAGAGGGCGGAAATGCTACGTTACCCCTGCATTCTCGGGGGTGCCCAATGCCAAGCGTGGGGAGCAAAATCATAGGTGGCTGCCTCACCCCTGCCTTCTTGGGGGCCCAAAAGAGGGTGGAAATGCTACGTCACCCCGGCATTCTCGGGGGTCCCCAACGCCAAGCGCGGGGAGCAAAATCAGAAGTGGTTGCCTCACCCCGGCCTTCTTGGGGGCCCAAAAGAGGGCGGAAATGCTACGCCACCCCTGCATTCTCGGGGGTCCCCAACGCCAAGCGCGGGGAGCAAAATCACAGGTGCCTGCCTCAACCCTGCCTTCTAGGGGGCCCAAAACAGGGAGCAAATGCTACGTTACCCCTGCATTCTCGGGGGTCCCCAACGCCAAGCACAGGGAGCAAAATCAGAACTTGGTTTCCTCACCCGTGCCTTCTTGGGGGCCCAAAAGACGGCGGAATTGCTAAGTCACCCCGGCAAATTCCGGGGTCGCCAACGCCCAGCGTAGAGGGCAAAATCAGAAGTGGCTACCTTGCTCCTGCCTTCTATGGGACCCAAAAGAGGGTGGAAATGCTACGTCACCCCTGCATTCTCGGGAGTCCCCAACGCCAAGCGCGGGGAGCAAAATCAGAAGTGGCTGCCTCACCCCTGCCTTCTTGGGGGCCCAAAAGAGGGCGGAAATGCTACGTCACCCCTGCATTCTCGGGGGTCCCCAATGCCAAGCGTGGGGAGCAAAATCATAGGTGACTGCCTCAACCTTGCCTTCTTGGGGGCCCAAAACAATGAGGAAATGCTATGTTACCCCTGCATTCTCGGGGGTGCCCAACGCCAAGCACAGGGAGCAAAATCAGAACTTGGTTGCCTCACCCCTGCCTTCTTGGGGGGCCAAAAGAGGGCGGAATTGCTACGTCACCCCGGCAAACTCCGGGGTCGCCAACGCCGAGCGCAGGGGGCAAAATCAGAAGTGGCTACCTTGCTCCTGCCTTCTATGGGACCCAAAAGAGGGTGCAAATGCTACGTCACCTTTGCATTCTCGGGGGTCGCCAACGCCAAGCGCGGGGAGCAAAGTCAGAAGTGGCTACCCCACCCCTGCCTTCTCGGGGGCCAAAAGAGGGGCAGCAGTGCTACGCCACCCCTACCTTCTCGGAGGTCCCCAACGCCAAGCGCGGGGAGCAAAATCAGAGGTGGATGCCTCAGGCCTTGCCTTGTCCGGTGCCCAAAAGAGGGCGGAAAGGCTACGCCACCACCGTATTCTTGGGGGTACCCAACGCCAAGCGCGGGGAGCAAAATGAAAAGTGGCTGCCACACCCCTGCCTTCTCGGAGGCCCACAGGTGGGCGCAAATGCTACGTCACCCCTGCATTCTCGGGGGTCCCCAACGCCAAGCACGGGGAGCAAAATCAGAACTAGATGCCTCACCCCTGCCTACTTGGGGCCCAAAAGAGGGCAGAAATGCTACGTCACCCCTGCCTTCTCGGAGGTCCCCAACGCCAAGTGCGGGGAGCAGCATCACAGGTGGCTGCCTCACCCCTGCCTTCTTGGAGGCCCAAAACAGGGCGGAAATGCTACATGACCCCTGCATTCTCGGGGGTCCCCAACGCCAAGCGCGGGGAGCAAAATCAGAACTAGCTGCCTCACCCTACTTGGGGCCCAAAAGAGGGCAGAAATGCTACGTCACCCCTGCATTCTCGGGGGTCCCCAACGCCAAGCGCGGGGAGCAGCATCACAGGTGGCTGTCTCAATCCTGCCTTCCATGGGGCCCAAAAGAGGGCAGAAATGCTACATGACCCCTGCATTCCCCATGACCCCTCGGGGGACCCCATTGCCAAGCGCAGGGAGCAAAATCAGAGGTGGCTGCCTCACCCCTGCCTTCTCGGGTGCCCACAAGAGGGCGGAAATACTACGTCACCCCTGCATTCTCGGGGGTCCCCAAAGCCAAGCATCGCGAGGGGTTCAGGACGGCGCCCGCGGCCAGCCGGACCCGCCGCATGTTGCGGATGTACCGGCCGTCATCCGGCATCCCTCGACCCCTGCAGCACGTAGTGTTCTTAACGCCTGCCTTGCAGCTTGACCTGGTCGCCACTGGTGGTGCCTCAGTTCTGCACTGCCCATCGTGCTGCCTCAGTTCATGCAGTGCCCAACCGACACTGGTCCCTAATCAGCATTGCGTACCTGTACACCATCCGTCAGGGTGCCCAGTACATCTTCGACGTTCGCGCCGGCCACAGGCTGCCCTCGCACGTCCCAGGGGCTGCTGTGGTTTTTCGGAGGTCTCACGTTCGCTGCAACAACCGCACACCAGCCACTGAAACTGGCCACTGGGCATTGCATGGGATCCGTCAAGAACGCCGATGAGTACAGCCCATTTCTGACACATCCTGTCCGAGGGCTGCCCTGCCTTGGCTCCCATACCCAGTGCCCAGTATACCATTTGAAAAGAGCAGATCCCCTATGAAGTTGCGGATTTTTTCGCCATCATCTTTGATGGTGGTGGCATTATGCATTGAGGCATGGTCACGCCGGCAATGCGAAACACGTGGTGGCAGATTTGAGTCTTGGATGTGCTGGGTAAGGGCAACCAGATGGGGACTGTGCTGGGGAGCTTCTTGATTAGTAGCCACATGGTCAAGGGACTGCTGAGACAAAGAGGACAAACTTCAACTCAGCACGTTGACAGAAGATAGGGCAAGGGATATTTGTCGCCCAGGGTTGCATGTAGCTGCGCATGTCCCCCCCAGCCCACCACCCGCCATGATGCTTCAATGTCCCCTTTTTTGATTAGATTGGCAATGTCTGCCTCACTGCCATCTGGTACCCAGGCAAAGTTGTCGCACTGCGTGCGCACTGCATGGACACTGCGTGCACCTGCCGAGAAACTCACCTGCCACCTGTCTGCTTGCACAGCAAAGCAGCAAAGCCCACAAGATAACAACCAACACATGAGAGGGCACATGGGACCAAGGGCCATACGGGGGGTAGCGAACCTGGCGCCGAATACAAAACTGGGTGAGGTACAACAAGATGCGAATGGATTTGTGAAGGGTAGTCCCATTGCCCCTCCAAATATCACGATAGCTGTCGTACCCACGGGATCTTAACAGCAATGTACGCCACGGAAACGAGCGCTGGGTCCGACAGTATTGCAGTCCAACGACATTTCTTACTCAAGAGTATCACGGATCAGGCCCAAAAGTCCTAGACAAGGGGCCCCCGGGGTAGGAATTATGGGTGCTTGGTTGGGCCAGACGGCTGAATCATCGGGCCGCGCACGCGCCGCATCAGGTGCTCCCCCAAGGGGCCAAAACTAGGGTTCAAGTATTTGCCGATATGCAAAACTTTGCACTACGTGCGCAGTCGTGGGCACTGTGTGCGCACTGCGTGCACGGCATTCCCCCAGGGTTGCCGGGTTCCCAGTAAGGTTTAACTTGTGTGGCCGGCTGGCTCTAGCTTGGATGTGTACCAAGTCTGCGGGTCTCCACTCCCATCCAGCGACGTGTGGAACCAATACACCAACCAACTACCCTTCGAGCCGGTGCCCCTCGCCACACAGCTTGCCAGCCCAGCAATCCAGCCCAACCCATGTGTCAACACGTGGCCTAGCACTGCTCCTGTGCAGTCCCACACACCGCGGAAATAGACTGCACTTGTGTACTCCCTTTAGGCCCCAGGCAGGGGGGGGGGGGCTGTTCAAATATTCGCACCCCACCATGTCCCAAAACTTTTTGGCGTCTAGCGGGGGGGGTCTAGTAGGGCGCCCGGGGCAATGCGGGGGTTTCCAGGAGGGTATGGAGGGGGGGGGGGGGAGTTAGGCACCTCCGAACAGTTGGGTACGCAGCCGAGGACGGCCTGACTCACACACTGCCCCTAATCAAACGGATTGCATATCATTGGCTTGGGAATTTCCAACAATGGGTACCGGAAACCTTAGAGGGAGGTGTCATGAGGCAATCATGGGTTGAAGTGCACAACACGGGGTTCGCAATACGCAAGGGAGTGGGGCAGTCATGCGGGGAGGTGTAAAAAGGATTTGTTTATACAAAAGAAGTGAGGAAAAGCAGCAATCTTGAAGGCGAGGGAACTCAGAATTGTTGTTGTTCAGGGAACAGGGAAGATTGCTTCCCTAAGGCCTCCACCCTTTGAACATTAGAGAGCCACTGCATGCATACCACATTCCCCAAATGGAAATGGGCTCCAATAGGGCTCTATGCCTGCACATGATGCATGTTAAGAAAACAGATCGTCAAATTAGCGCACGCAGCCCTTCTTGGCTCGCTTGCAAAGCACACATGTGGTCCATGTCCCCAACTCAAGGGGCGACAAAACGTTGCGAGGATTCCGGTAGGCGGGCATTCCCTCCATTAGGGAGGACAAAGAGTTGTACACCATACCGTGTCCCGGAACGATTTCTTCGGTGCATGTGGCGTCAACAGTTTTCCGCAAAATCTGAAATTGGAGAAAGATGGGTTTGAAAAACTTTTGGGGGTCTGGAGCGGGGGGGGGGGGGGGGTACTCGGGATCAATCTCACAAGTATGTTCATGCATGCAACTTGAACACAAGGGAAATTCACATGTGGAGCATACGAAGGTGTCCCTTTTGCCGCAAACTTGGCAGAGATCGGTATCATCGTTATCCTCATCAACCTCAAGGGCAACTTCCTCTGCCCAAATGGAAGAAGGAATGTGTTCCCATGGGACATAGGGTTGACGCCGCTTTTGTCTCCGCAACATGAATTGTGAAAAATGGAGAAGGAAAATATGATGTCCCGCAATAGAAACCCTGGGAATGCATCCACCATAAACCCGGCTTCGGGTGCCCATTTGCAAGGATACACACAAGTAGGGGAGGGATGATGCTACAATTATGTACAATGGCAACGGTACACTATGGCAATGTTGTGTGGGTGCACATGTCAATCATACACCCAACAAACTGGCTACCAGTGGTGGAAAATAGCCACCTTTTTGCACGGCGCACAGTGCGCCCCCCAGGGGCACGGCAGCACTGGCGCTGTGCAAGTCCCTCTGACCCTGCAGGGGGGCGCAGCATTCTAGACCCTGCAGCCTCGGAGCACACCGACGTCCTCAACGGCCATGGGCAAGTGACCCGTGCGCGGCCCTGAGCCAACGACAACAACCCCGCTGCCAGCATCTGCCTCCGGGGAGGTGATCCCACACTTGCCGACAGACTCAGCAAACTCAACTTCCGCTTCCCCCCAATAGCACCAGTCTGCGTCAAGGTTGCCTGCTTCCTAGATGGACCCGCCGCTGCATTTGCCTTGGCTGACTTCCCCTTTGGGGCAGGTCATTGCAAAACACATCACAACAGCCCCTCATTTCCCCAATCGTGTGGCCGGAACCATGTCCTCTGAAACTTAACTTGGGAACCAAATTAATCCAGTCCGGAATACAAGTGTTCGTTGGACAAGCTGTTCGCCGGAACGGGGGGGGGGGGGGGCTTGGGAGCAACCACCAAACTACTGCTGGTTTCTGTGCCGGGTTGTCGATTTTCCCCACCCATGTCCTAATCGCAGAGGGAAACTATAGCTCTTACAGCCACGCCACCAGATAATCTACAGCTGCATGGTCAGGCCAGACGCTGCACGCGCGCTGCATCAAGTGCTCCCCCAGCGCATGCAAAAACAACACCCCACATGCAAATATCAATTTGCCCAAGACACACACAATCAGCCAATGCCCTTGAACGGTCCAAGGAGAAAGCGGCCCACCCCCAAGGGGAATGATCAACAAATGACAGTCCCCCCCCCCCCCATGCGCGAGCACCCACCCCTGTCCAGGGAAGTATTAGAAGGGGGGGGTCTGGGACCCAAAAGCTTGTGTACCAAAAATGGCCCAAGAAGATTGTCCCTTTTGTAAATTTCGTTTTTTCCCTCTGCAGTCACTTTGGTCTGAAGGGGGGGAGGGGGTCCAGGGGGGGGGGGGGGTTACCCCCCCTCCTTCTATGGTGTGCGGCCATTCTAATACATCCCTGCCCCTGACCTTCCTTCCGACTGCCACTCCTTGGCACCCCGCCCCCCCCCATGTCCTGGGGGGGGGCGGATGGACACGGGGGGGGGATGGACATGGGGGGGGGGGGGTACCTAGAGGAAAAGCTTTCTTCGGTGCCTTCCGCGCTGTGGTCTTTTTTTGAATTCCGGGGGCACATGGTGGTGCAAAGGCGGGGGGCTGCTCAAGGAGGGCTGGGGTAGTGTGGAACGTCTCAGACAGCAGAACACAACAGGCCGAGGATAGACAACATCCCTCATTCGCTGGTTCCCCGTGCGTAAGCACATGAAAGCACCACGTTTTTCTTTTCTTTTTGGGCTGACTCCAGAAGTTCATTAGAGTACTCAAGAGGGTTCTTGGAACTATGGGCGACTCCAGCATGTGATACAGAGGATCCCCTCAATGCGGGGCCATGTGGCAAAGACCCAGAGTTCACATGCGTAGACTAGAGAGCTCTCTATTGCGGTAGGTGACCGCCACGCACGAAAGCACCACGGTTTTCTTTTAACTCGTGACCAAAATTCCACCGAGTGTCCACCGAGCGTTCACACAGCAGGTCAAAGGTCAGCGACAGGCTGGGCTCTGGGTCAAGGCCAAGGGTGCCCTCTCCCCTTCCCTCACAGGGTACGGCGGGGGCCTCAATTGGACAGGGTACGGCGCGGGGGGGGAGGGGGAAGGAGCAAGTCCCACTCCTTGCCCCTCACCGGAAAGCACCATGAGCCACCAAGTGATGGAGACATTTGCTGCAGTGGTGATGTGGGACGCACAGGCAAAGCGGGTCTTTAGGGGGCAGGAAGGGGAGGGGGGGGGGGCGGGGGGAGCTGCAGTCTCAAGCAGATTTGGGATGAGTGCACACCCGCAGCCCCTCCCTCCCCGGACAACCACCCCACGAGTGGGCCATGCGCCGTTGTTGACCACGGCCGCCAGGGCAAGAGAAAGCTCCGGCGCGGGCGGTGTGCGCGGCAAAGGCCGTGCTGGCGCAAGGGGCGTGGATTTGCCTCTAGACTGTCCGCCCGATGGACCATGGATGGGGGGGGGGGGCATGGAGGCGCCACGCACACCCTCGGTGGGTACCGACCAGACATGCCACTATCGTCCGGCAGGGAAACTGGTTCTCAGTAGGAATCGGCCCCATACCAAAGGCCACTCAGTAATACCCACCCCCCCACCACCACCCGAACTTAGTAGGAACGTGCTGCATCCAGCGTGTGGCTCGGTAGGACCCTGCTCCCATCCGATCACGTCTGAGACGGCAGACGCTAGTGGCAAGTCTGGTACCGACAGATATGTACAACGAGCACCATCCTCACGTCGGGGGAGAGCGGTGCGGCGGGCAGACAGACAGGCGTTGACGGAACGCCCAGAGGACTCGCCTTGTGTGACAAGGCCGTGGTCCAGGGGCCGCAGGGACCGCTTCGTCTCGGAGGCACACGGCTGCGGCCCAGGGGTTGGGCAGGGGTAAGTTTGGGGCCCTGGCCAGCCCCCAGCCGCCCACATCAGAAGCAGCTTCCTCAGAAAAAAAAGATGTCATTCTCGGAGGCCTTGGAGGCCAGGCTGGGGTACACAAACTTGTGTTTGACCCCTTCCCCATCCATCCGGTCCCCCCCTTACCCCTGGGCCTCAGGGTGGGGGGCTGTTGCCCCTCAGCAATCGCCTGGCGGTGGCGCGCTGCCTTCTGGCGTCTCAGGCAGGCCAGCGCTTAGTCCCCCCCCCCCGTCAGGGTCAGAGGGGGGCGGCATCGCTATAGCCCATGGGCTGGGCGCCATACCTCCGGTCGGACCCCTCTTAGCGAGGAGACGTATTGACGGACGTGAGCACCTCGCCTGTGGGGCAAGAGGCCCCGTAGAGAGAGCAAGAGAGAGAAAGAGTGTGTGGGTGTGTGGGTGGGTGGGTGTGTGTGTGTGTGTGACGCCCAGGAAATTCAATCAAAGCTCAAACTGCGAGGTTCAACATGCCTACACTCCTGCAGATCATCAGCGACACCATAAGTTCTGAGTTTGGGTGGGGCCACGCTGGAAGCCCGACGACTTGCACACTGATTCACAGCTTCGGGTGTGGGAAAGACTGTCTGGGCTGCAGCACTGCCGGAACCCGCGTTTATCTCTTCTTCCGCCCCCCGCAGCGAACTTGGGTGAACTGAGTCAATAGCGGAAACACCGCAACGAGCAAACCATGCAGAGCCGCAGATTAGGGAACCCTTGGGTGCGTGCGTGTGTGCACGGCACGAAAGTGGGACCTTGTGTGAGGCAGGGAGGAAGGGAGGGAGAGCCCGTGTGGGTCTATAGGGTCAGAGGCGGTGGGGGGGGGGGGGGCTCCAGTCTGGTCCGGGTGGGTTACCACCCGGACCCCCTGTGCCCGGGCCCTCGCTTTGGGTCAGAACCCCCTCCAGGCGTGAGGCCGGGGTCACTGCTGTACAACGGAGCGGGGCTGGGGGGGGGAGGGTGCATCGTGGGCTGCCCCTCGCGTTGGGGCGGACCGGTGCTGCCCCACGGGCAACAGCCGCTGGAGCAGAGCAGCAGCGGCCCACCCCAGGGCACTGAACCCCCAGGGTCTGCAGGGTGCCCACGGGTGCATGGCCATTTTGCTGGCATTCCCCCTCCGTCTGCGCCCCCCCCCTCCGGCACGTCCAGAGGCCGTGCCGGAGGTCCGGGGGGCGGGGGGCGGGGGCTGCACGCCGGGCGTCACGTGCTGCGCACTCCCCCCCACACACACACAATGAGAACCATGAAAACAAGAACAGAGCAGGAAAAGCGGTGAAAGAAACCTCCTCAGGGACAGCAGAGCTGTCCTAGACGTCTTTCGGTCTGTCAGAAAACGCGGCAATGTGCTGCACTGGATATCCGTTCAGATCTGGTTCCCTGACCTGCCCTGAGAATCGTGCAGCGTTAACGCCTCAGCTTTGCCCCGACAAGGGGCGTTGTGTACGCCCCCCGTGAGAGGACACGGGCTGCGAGAGCACGGCGCACCGTCCCTGAGGGCCACACCCCCACGGGCGCGCGCGGGAGGGGCCAATAGGGGGGCGCCAGTTGTCAGCCTCCCCCCGGCGGAGTGTTGCTGGCGAGAGCTTTGGGAGGGCGTTTTTGAAATGAAAATCAAATAAAGCAACAACGACCGTCCAGTAGCTCGCTCGGTGTTTGGGCCCGACGGCGGTTGGAGGGTGACCGACGGCGGTTGGCGGGTAACCGACGGCGGTTGGGAGGTGACCGACGGCGGTTGGAGGGTGAGCGACGGCGGTTGGCGGGTAACCGACGGCGTAAGCGACGGCGGTTGGGGGGTGACTGATGGCGGTTGGGGGTAACTGACGGCCGTTGGGAGGTAACCGACAGCGGTTGGAGGGTAACCGACGGCGGTTGGGCATAACCAACGGCGGTTGGCAGGTGACCGACGGCGGTTGGAGGTCGACGTTTCTAAGTAGAAAAAAAGGCCCTGGGGCCCTCCCTCTCGGCCGGTGGTGCCGCTGGATGTGTCTCCGACCGCGCGAACGTGCCGGGCCCGTGCCCGATGCCGCATCGGACATCGTGTCACTGACACAACCACCGCGTGCGTGCGGGGGGGGGGGCTGTACGGGGGGGGGGGGGGGGGCGTCTGGGCACCGCGTGGCACACAGCGCCCAATAGTGCGTTGGCGTTCCCCGTGACCACCCTGAACACCCACCCTCACCGCGGTGGGGGGGGGGGGGGGGCATACGTCCGCGGGGGCACAAGCAGCAGGTTGGGATGGAAAACCGACGGCATTCTGGCAGTTTCAGTGTGAAGCGCCCTTCGTTGTCACTCCGTTTGGTTGGCAATGCCCGACCCGCGTGCAAGCGGTCGTCTAAGTGCGTCTTGGGGGCGCTTCTGTACAGCGCCCAATAGTCAGTGGGCGTTACCCTGAACACCCCCGCCACCCGCCGGGGGGGGGGGCATACGTCCGCGGGGGCAAACACCGCGGGTTTAGACAGTAATCCGGCATTTTCAGTGTGAAACATGGTTTGTTTTTGACTCATTGTCTGAGTTTTTGGACTGAGTAGGAATCTGAGCCGGCCCGAGTCTGGGAACACGTCAGTGACCGCGGTCGCCTCGGCCGTCGGGGGAGACCGTTCTAAAACAGCCTACGCTTCGCACATCGCACGGTGCGCCCCCCAGGGGCAGTTAGGCGAGCGGTTACTACCGAGAGCAGTCCAGCGGCAGGAGGCGCGTTTCGGTGGTTACAAATGCGGTTGGCGGGGGTTCGGGGCTGCGGGCGACTGCCGTTTTGGATGTGGGATGGCGGTGGTGGTGGCAAAAAAGGGGGGCGTAGGGGGGGGGGGGGGGGGGCTCCCCCTCGCCTTCAAGCAAACCCCTTTTGGGGGGGGGACCGGGGGAATATCGGTCATCTCCGCTGAACGGCACCAGAAACAAGCGCGTGGCGGTGGACTAGCGGGGGGCGGGGGGGGGGGGGCGTTGGCCGGGGCTGAGGGCAAAACGAAGCCACGCCAGGGCCCGGACCGCCACACTCCCGTACACCCCCAACCGCCCTCAACTGCCGGTGCATCGTCGGTTGGGATGCGACCGACGTCGGTGCGGCACCCGCCGCCGTCCCCCAACCGCCGGAACCGGTGGGAGGTTCACCGGGGGGGGCAGAGCAGGGCTCCTGTTATGGGGGGCGGGGTCTAGTGGGGGGGGGGGGGGGGTCCAGCGCCCCCCTGTGTGACATTCAGGTCAGGTCAGGTCGGGTATTGCCAGCTACCACCGTCCGTCCGCCCCCTATTCAGCGTCCGACGGCAGGACGTCTGGCCGAAACACACGCACTCAGAGGCCCAGAGAGGGCACCAGCCGGTAGAGAAGCTACCTTACCCAGACGGGGCTTGAGCTGGGGAACTTGGTATGGGAGAGAGAGAGAAGAGAGGCGGAGAGGGAAAGCACAGGCGAGGGCTTGACCCCCCCCCTTCAACCCCATGCCCAGTCCCCCCAGAACTCGCGACGCCCCCCGCGGTCACCAAATGACCCCCCCCCCCACTCCCACTGCACCGGGACCCAAGCCGGGCCCTTCCACTACACCTTCACTGTCCCCGCAGGCAAACGTGTCTTCAAGTGGACTTGGGGGCAAGTGCCGGTCACCACGAATGGGGGGGGGGGGGGCAGATGGATGGATGGCTGGCGTAAGCCGCCGAGGGGGGGGGGGGGGGAGGCTGTACCCTGGGACACCGGCGCTGTGGCTCTGCCAGCGAGGCTTGATGGAATGGGGCTACTTGACGCTGACAGAGAGGGGGGGGGGGGCAGATTTTTGCCAAAGGGGGGGGGGATTGGGGGGGGGTCTGGAACCCAAAAGTCCAAAAGTAGCCCAAAACAATGTGTCCTTTGGTAAATCCCATTGTTTCCCACCATCAAATCCGGGTCTGAGGGGGAGGCGGGGGGGTGTTAGACCCCCCCCCCAGCCCCGCAGGAGATGCCGAGTTGCTGCACAAAACTCCGCGAAAGGGGTCACCGCGAGGGCGGGGGGGACCGGGGGGGT
>OZ038404.1:18907138-18944472 GCA_964036045.1 Eutreptiella sp. 'Long Island Sound 2002' | reverse complement strand
TGTTAAAAGGAGCCCTGCCCCCCACCCCCCGCCCCCCCCACTCAACAACATAATGGCCTGGTCCCCCCCCACGCCCCCCCCCCTCAACAACGCAATGGCCTGATACCCCCCCCACGCCCCCCCCCCACCCCCCTCAACAACGCAATGGCCTGATACCCCCCCTCCGTCCCCCCCCCCCCCCCTCAACAACGCAATGGCCCGGTTACCCCCCCCACGCCCCCCCCCCCCCCCCCCCCCTCAACAACGCAATGGCCTGGTTACCCCCCCCCCCCCGTCCCCCCAGCCCCCCTGTTCGCAGGGACGTCCACACGGGATACCTGCGTCCAGCGCCGCCGCCGCAGGGCCCTTGGCCGGGGGCGCGGCAGGCGATGCGTCGAGCTCCGGCGGGACGGCGCTGTACCCGGGGCCGCTCTGCCACAGGTCCAGCTCCTCCTGCTCCGGCCCCACGGCGGAGGGGGTGTAGGCCCCGGCGTTGTCCCACAGGTCGGCGTCCAGGGGCAGGGCCCGGTGGGGGGGGATCCAGCCGATGGGGAGGGCGGGGGGGAGGGGGTCCGGGGGGGCGGGCTTGTGGGGCTGGGGGCCCGCGACGGGGGTGGGCGGCGACGAGGAGGCCGTGAGGTCATCGAGGTCCGGGACCAGGGACTGCTCCGAGACCGGGCTGAGGCGCGAGGGCTCCGTGTCTGTGGGGCGGATGGGGAGGGGGGCAGGGTGTTTCAGATCTACCGGGGCCACCACCACCACCACCACCACCACCACCACCACCACATCCCAACAGCAGCAGCAGCACCACCACGACCACCACCACCACCACATCCCAACAGCAGCAGCAGCAGCAGCAGCAGCACCACCACCACCACCACCACCACCACATCCCAACAGCAGCAGCAGCAGCACCACCACCACCACCACCACCACCACCACCACCACCACCATCACCACTACCACCACCAGCACCAGCACATCCCAACAGCAGCAGCACCACCACCACCACCACCACCACCACCACATCCCAACAGCAGCAGCAGCAGCAGCAGCAGCAGCAGCACCACCACCACCACCACCACCACCACCACCACCACCACCACCACCACCACCACCACATCCCAACAGCAGCAGCAGCACCACCACCACATTCCAACAGCACCACCACCACCATATTCCAACAGCACCACCGTGGTGGGACTGTGACACTGGATAATTGTAGGGGTGGTGGGGCTCTGTGAAGGTTGTGGTGGGACCATGCCAACCTGGTGGTGGTGGTGGTGGTGGTGGGGGTGGGATGCGGCGGCGGTGGCACTGGCGGGACATGGTGACAGCATCACCACAGCATTCAAGCAGATGGATCCACTATTAGGACCACTTGGGGTCCACCGTTGTCCGGACTTTCTCAGCATTCGCAGATTCTCCCATCGGTGGTTGTTGTTTGCATGGCTGCAGCAGCAGCAACCAAGTGGCAAAGGGGGAGGCCGCACGCAGGTCAAAAAAGGCGCTCCAAACATGCACGTCCTGGTATGCATCTGCAGCACTGCTGGGCAGTTCTTCCAGTTGACACATCATGTAACTGCTCATGAGGATACATACAGCTTTTTTCATTTTGGGGCAGTTGGGGGAAGGGGGAGATGACAGCCGGGGGTCCGGAAAACTGCATAGGAATGGCAGCAGGCGCCCCCTTGTACACACAGACACTTAGTGAGGGAAACCAAGAACCAACAACTAAGAAACCCAGTGTGGACAATACGGAGCACAGCAGGGCACTGTGATCACAGGGCACTGGTCTCTGAACACCCCTGCAGGCCATACAAAAAACTGAAATGGGCATAAGGCCAGGTGCCTTTCTATTGCAGGACAGTGCGGGTCAGGGAGCTCCTACTCAGGGCGGCCTGAATGTACTAGGTCTCGTCAGGTGCAGTGTCAAAACAAAGGCATGTTCAAACACGGCACTGAACATTGCTCTACTGCAGAAAGGCGCCGAGCCTCGAAAAATGTTTCGGCATTTGTTTTGATCGGCCTGACGAGGTGTTTGGAGGCATTTGCTCCGTGACCGTGCCCCGCTCTGCTCTGTATCGTCCGCACTGGGCCTCTGGTCGTTGGTTCATGTGTTTCCCTCACGAAGTGTGTGAACCGTCTGGAGTTGCTGTCCTCCATTACCTCCTCAGCGCAGAAAGGCACCCTGGTGCTGTCCCGCCGTTCCCATGGGTGTGCGGGAGGAGAGGCACTGTTCTGTTGGGTCACCGGCACGCACCATGTTTGGCTTGAGTTCCCCGCGGCATACGGCATGCATCCTGCTGACATCCCCTAGGGCGTACTGCGTGCCAGGGTCGTGTATGCACTATGGGGGCGCCCTTGCACTGCGTGCGCACTGCGCGCTACCTTTTTAGACCAAGTTCCCCCTGAAGAGTCCCCAAGCACACCCTTATATCACCACTACCTCAAGAGCATGTCCCACTGTAGACCCTGGGAGACCTCCTTCAATGGGGGCGGGAGGTGGTCCATCTTGCACGAATGGGGGTGGGGCGATGGACCCGGGGGTGCTGGGTATAGCCCCGCTGCCGACCGTCTCGGGATGACGGCATGGTACGTCTTGGCTAGCACGAAGGATCCTTGGCGTTGTTCAAGCCCGCGAGGTTGCCTTCGATTATAGTACTTGGACGTGATTCAACACTTGGAGAGGATGCTATATTGTCCCTCGGCCTTGATCATGATCCTCAGGTCCGACATGAGCCGCGCCTGCTCGGGGTCCCCATGATAGGGGGACAACAACATGGATACATCACCTTTGCCTTCTCAAGGTCCCATAGAGGGGAGAAATCAATCAATCAATCAATGAAAGAGTGGATGTGGTGGAAATAAGCAAAAAAGTGTGAAAAAAGGTGGAAATGGATGAAACTAGGTGAAAATCCAAAAATGCCATATCCCCAATGCAGAAGAAGTATCAAAACCTACTCTCAAACAACAATGCTGCCTCCCTTGTATCACAAAGTATGGGTCTCTAGTACGGCCACACGGTGCACTATGCGCGCACTGTGCGCACACTGCGCTAAGTGTGCCCCCTATGCGAACACATGCGTGTGACCATGACATTTCACACTGGGAGGTGATGGCATGACAGGGACCGAGTTGCTCTACTAATGCGCAACAGTATGAAGCAATGGGCTGGGGCTTTATCCTTTCTCAGTCATACATATTTTCACACACAAACACACGTTGGGAACCGCAAAACAAGAACGAAGCAAGAAAAGCGGTTGAAAGAAAACTCCCCATGAACAGCCAAGCTGTCCTTGATGTCTTTCGGTTTGGTGAAGAAGCGGATGATGGAAGCGTGTTCAGTGCTGATGCAGAGCAAGACCCTGCCCAGACCACAAAGACAGCCCATGGAGGAGCCCGTGCACTACCGTTGCCACAGCCTAATATTAACATGTGCAGGGTGCGACCACACACACACACACACACGTTAGGAACCGCAAGAACAAGAACGAAAGCACAAGAAAAGCGGACAAGAAAAGCACAAGAAAACCCCTCCGGAGCTGCAGGGCAGCCCTGGCCGTCTTTCGGTCTGTTGAAGATGGACGGAGTGCAACGGAGTGCTGGTGTGCCAAAAGCAGAGCAACTCCCCCCTGTTAAGCAAGGTCAGTCTACCAAAGTCCCCCGTGTACCTCTGCTTAGCTCACCTGAATTAGGTTGTCACCCCCCCCCCCCTGACACCAACAACAAGTAGTGGCCAAGTGGTCAGTGTGCTTGTGTGCTGTCCTGCTGACTTCGATTCCCGTTTACTCGTGTACTTGGAATCCAGCACCAAGTCCCCGGGATCCCCCGCCGAGGGAAGAGCACGGTACACATCAACGACTTGGGATACGGACCCTGCGCACTCCCCAGGCACAGTGCTACCACCACCACCAGCCTTGCCCTTCCCGGGCCCCAACCGGTGTTTGAAGCCCACTCCCCTTGAGCATGATGGGCATTGCTGGGGCTAACGCACACCAGCCTTTCTCGTCTTCCCTGCCCTAACCCTTTCCCCAAACCCAAAACAATCCTGGGAGGAGCCCGAATCTTACTTTGCGACCTACAAACACACACACACTCTCTTGTAGTATACAATACAGTACAATACAAACAGTGGGTGCACACACACACTCTGTTCGACCAAAACAGAAGTGCAAAAGAGAATTTCTCTCACTCCAGAACAGATGCTCTGGAGTACAGGGGATGCAGTCAACAGCAGGCAATACACAGACAAACCAGGGTACAGCCCAGCTCTGACTAACACATACATGCATTACCTCACAGGAGACAAAACTGAAACTGTACACAACCAGCAACTGGTGCTCTGGGCCCACTGCAACTTGGGTTCTCCCAAGTCATCCCTCTCCATCTGCGAGCACCTTGGTGTGACGTCTCACTGACACACACACACACACACACACACATGTACGCACACACACGCGCGGTTAGAACGAAGTAAGAACTAAGAACTCACAGTGTGAAACTGCGCAGGGATCTGATAACAGAGCAGACCCGTGATCCATCATACATGGCACACAGAAACAAACAAACAGTGACTGGTGCTCAGAGCCAGCTGCACCCTGGGTTCACCAGGTCATCTCTCTCCATCAGCGAGCACCTTCGGTGTGACGTCTCACTGTCATCGCTGACTTCTACGGGAGGCCGGTTGCTGCACAAAGGCTCCAGTCACACACCACAAACGCCCGTAAACAGAACAAGCCGTCCAATTGCAATAGTAACGCAGGCACCACCACCAAACACAGTGCCAGGCGATAGGGGGGGCTGTCTGTATTGGATGCAACCATCCAATCGCGCGTACACACACACACACACACACACACTTTGGGAACCGCGAAACAAGAACGAAGCAAGAAAAGCGGTTAAAAGAAAACTCCCTGGGAACAGCAGAGCTGTCCTTGATGTCTTTCGAGATGCAGGGGGAGGGGCCTGTCACTCTGCAGCAATGGCACACACACACACACACACACACACACACACACACACATGCACACACACACATGCCACCCGCATAAGGAGCAGAATGGGCCAGCAATGGCGCTGGAACACACCATCTTCGGCGACGTGCGGTGCACCGGCCACGGGACTAGCGACCTGCAGATGTCGGAAGGGACACTACACACGTGTCAGGGGGCCTTTGTGAGGGAGGGGAGGGCACGGGACTGGCTCACGGGGATGAGCGGGTGTGGGGTGGTGGTCGGTGTGGGGGTTCCGAGGGGGGCATCCCCACTGTGAAATGCGGATGCTGTGGGCTAACCTTCGCCACACAGGCACAGGCTGCAGCGCAACAAAAGCCAGAACACAAAGCCCTTCAGTGGCATTGCCATAGGCGCCTGTCGCTGTGATGGGATGCAGTACCCTGACCGAAGTGTTGTTGAGGGCTCATACAGATATCACAAAGCAGACTATCCTCCAGCATGTCCGACCGCTTCGCCAACCATCTGCCGCCACTTTCACGACCACTGTAAACACCCGCCTTGAGCCCCCCTCCTTCCACTTAAGCACAGCAAGTGGGGGGGGGAGGGAATTTCAAAGGAGTGGAGGGGTATGCCTGGAAGTACCCACCAGCATACTTCCTCGCCTTTCAGGGCAACCCCCCTGTTGGGGTGAAGGCCCTAGTGTGCCATCGGCAATGGGATTGGTTCTTGCATCGGGGGAGGTTGAGGGGGATTGGGGGATGGAGCAGCAGCCCGCCTTTCCCGGGCCACCCCGTCAGGCCACTGCTTCAGCGCCCCCTTCCCCCTTATTTGGGGTCCCAGCAAACCCCAGCTGAACCCCCCAACTCACCCACTCACCCACATTGACCTTTTCTTCAGGCGAAAAAGACATCAAATTAAAGAGGCCTAAAATTGGAGGCCGATTTGAGGTACACAAACTTGTTGGCCTCTGAACCCCGGCTGAGATGAGTGTTTCTCACAATAGCGCACAACCGCAGGCATGCGCACAATGAAGCTCTGCAAGCCGCTGTTTTGGCCCACAGTTCTCCGTCCGGCGGTCGTGTTGGCCACAACATTCAGGATCCACACGGTACTAAACGTCATTCCCCCCCCTCCCACACACGCACACCTGGGTGGGGGTGCCGTGGTCAGCGTACTGGTGTGTACGACCATCTGCCTACCCAGTCCTCCGCCCACCGCTTATGTGCATGTGGTACAGCAAGTTCGGGTGCAGCACGGGGGGGCCAGGGTGCATCTCCTTTGACAGTCATCAATGCAAGCAGGGTGTCAGGTCAGTATACCGCACCTCCGAAACCACCCCCAGAGTTTTGCTCAATTGGGGGGGGGGGTCTGGAACCCAAAAGTCCAAAAGTGTGTTGAGCAAAAATAGCCCAAATCAATATTTCCTTTTGCGAATTTCATTTTTTCCCACCATGAAATGCGGGTCCGAGGGGGGGGGGTGTTAGACCCCCCCCCAGTCCCCCCGGCCCCTGGGAGATGCTGAATTGTTCAGCAAAACTCTGCCCCCCACCCCCTTCTGTCTGCCACTCCTCCTTTGCTCACCGCCTGGGGCTCCCCGCCCAGGCTATCGCACCGCATCAACTCTCATTCCTTCATACCTTTGCTCGACATCTCCGCTGGCTTCGCGGGACGACGAGGGGGGAAAGGGGGGACTGAAGAGGGGGGGGGGGTTGGCTGGGAGCCCCCCCCTCCTCCTCCGGTGAAGAAGGTCGCGTAGTTCAGCGGTCATGCACGTCACGCCTGAACTAGAGGTGCTCGGTTCGAATCCCGGTGGGGTCGGAACGCAGTGTCCTAGGCGCTAGGGTGTCTGTGACCCCGCGAGCCGGAAGGGATGCTGCGAGGGACAGGTAGGGATCACGGTTACGCTGGAGTTCGGAGAGCGCCCGAGCACTTTACCTTTACCTTTACCCTCCTCCTCCGGTGTACGGCCGTTCTAATACATCACTGAGTGCCCCCCTCCCCTTCCAATCCCTGCCCCCCACCCCCCGCCGCCCACCTCCATTGAAACCGGGGATGTTCTGGGGTTGGTTTGGGGCGTCCCGTCACGGGAGCCCTTTTGGGGGGGAGGGGGGGTGCCAAAACTGTCCTTGGCTGGCCAACTGGGGTTCTCGGGCTTTCGCCTCGGGGTGGGGGGGTCACATGGGTATGTTGGGGGGAACAGCCCACCTTGACCCATAATTCCAAGCGTACTTTCCCCCCCCATTTTTAAGCAAGCCGAATCCATCCAAATTCTATTACCTTCGGCAAGGCACCTCGAAGAGAGGCTGACAGTCAGCCAATCAGTCAGGCAGGCAGTTAGTCAGGCAGTCGGGCAAGCAGGCAGGCAGACAGGCAGGCAGAAACACACAGTTTGGCTTTTTTTCAGTTGCGGACTACGATTACAAACATTGGGGAACCCCTGGTATGCAGGAACACTCAGTGGCCGAGCGCGCAAACACCCGACCTGAGCCCTTATTATACTCGACCCTGCTTCAAAATCCTTCTAACCCAAAACTTTTGACCCCCACCCTCCCTGCCCCCCCCCCCCAAAAAAATGGTATCCAGTTTCAGGGGGATAGAGGCAATAGAGGCAATAAAAAATCCATTGGGGTATTTGTTTTGTCGGGCAAAATAATGATTTTACAAGGGGTTGGACATCCAATTTCATGCCTTGGGGTATGCTACGCAAATGAACCCCCAAAAGGGGGGTTGTATGGCGTCCGCGCCTAACAACCTCTCTTCGAGGTGATTTGTTCCCGGCGGAAGCGCAAACTGGTTTGCGCGCCGTGACACACGCGCGCTAGGAACGTGCGAAATGTGGAATGACGGAATCAGGCACGGAAAAAATTCTTCGAAACCACTGGACAATTCGGGACAACAAAAGTGTGCCACACCATTCCGCGGTATTTGGAGGTCCGAAACCCGTTTTCTGGGTGTCGTTTGTAGCGCGTTTGGAGGCCACCCAGAAATTAACACCAAACAATCAAAGGCCCGGGGGGAAAAACAACTACCAGGGGCAGGCGGGCTTTCAATTGAGGGGGGGGGGGGGGGCAGGGACTTGCTTGAGCAGGGGGGGGGAGGGGGGGGGGGTCCAGGGGAGGGGGGAGGGGGTCCAGGGGGGAGGCCCCCCCCCTGCCGGAACATACCCAATCCACAACAGAAAAATTATTGGAGAATGAACAACTCAGCGCATGGAAACGTCATGTTGTCGGCCGTAAACAAAGGAAATTCATCATTGAATGTCAATTCAGGGTTCCCACATCTCACCAATATACAACAACTACAACAAAGCGGGACATTCACCATCTCATGCCAAATGACAGTGATCTTTCTTGTCAGTCAGTCACTCCGCCTGAACCGGTCGCATGTGGCCATTTTTTGTGCCACAGCGACAAACTCGCACAGTGTGGCCATTGGTACGCTTAAAAAAAGTGTGGCACATGCCTTTTGTGCCTCTTTGTACCCTTTTTGCCTTTTATGACCAGTGATCCTATCTTTAAACCTAAAATAGAGCAGCGCGTCAATTACATCTTCACGTTTTGCGTGTAGCAACGGTGGGACCGGGGAGCTGAAATACACTGACAACGAGCATTGGGGCATGGTAGTCTGGAAAACAAGGTAATATGGAGCACACATGGAGCAATATGTACACAGTGTAATGGCATGCGCCGACGGCGCCGAAAATTTTTTTCCCATGACTAAAAAAAATTCCCAAAACCCAGATTTTTGGGTGCACTTGAGCTGAGGGGGGAGGGGGGGAGGGCGTCCAGGGGAGGGGGGAGGGGGTCCAGGGGGGAGGCCCCCCCCCCTGCCGGAATGAAAATTAAAGCAAGTCCCTGGGGGGGGGGGGGGTTCGATAGAGCCCCCTGGCTAGACCCCCCCCCAAAAGGGGTTCAATTGACGGGACCCCCAAAAATCCTACTGAGACTGACCCCCGGGCCTCGGAGGTGACCCAAACCCAAAAATCGGCAAAAAATGAAAATGGGATTTTTGGAATCAGCGCGTCGAGGGGGTTCAGAAAAATTATCATGTGCCACATATTTGGTGCAAAACAAAATTTGACTAGTTTCAATGCTCAAAAATCCTTTCGGCGCCTTTGGCACCACAGTTCATAATAACTGAGTAATTGTCCTCACCGATCGACGGCGGTCGGCGGGGAACCGACGACGGTTGGCAGGCAACTGCCAGTGGGTGGCGGATAACTGCCAGCGATTGGTGGGCAACCACCGGCGGTTGGCAGGTAACCGCCGTTGGTTGGCGGGTCACCACCGGCGGTTGGCGGGTAACTGCCGACGGTTGGCGGGTAACCCTCAGCCCAGGGCGGTCAGTCAGGGGCGATCCTGAGCGGCACAAAAGAACGCCTCGATATCCGAGGGCTCCCCCGGCGTCCGCCGGCGCCTCCAACACCGGGTCCCCACAACATGCGCACTTGAGGGGCGGGCACAGGCACCACCTGCCCATCCGCTGCCGGGCCGGGGGCCTCCACGCGGTGGATAACGCCGTCCCGGAGAGCCCACTGCGCCATCAGCCCGTCGGACATCTCCAGCGGGATCCCGTACGTGGGCCGGAGCGCGGGGCCCGGCGCACTGCGGGGGGCGGGCGAAGCCGCGCCCGCGCTGCGCGACGTGGGCGTCCCTACATCGAACAGCGTGCGATGGCGGGGGGTTAAGGGGGGGCTGGGGGGGGGGAGATGTATTAGAAGGGGCAGGGCGGGTCTGTGTGTGGGGGGGGGGGGGGCACCCCCTCATCCCAGGGTCCCCCTGTGGTCCCCGCCGAAGGCGGGCCAAATAATTTTAAGCTTAAATCCTGACACGTTGGAAGGCAAGGAGGGGGGGGGGGGGTCTAAGGGGGGTGGCCCAGGGCGGGGGGGGGGGGGGCACCCCCTCCTCCTACGGTGTGCGGCCGTTCTAATACATCCCTGGGCGTGGGTGTGGGGGGGTTGGCCACGAGGCCATGGTGCTGGTTTGTTTGCCTTTGGCAGCGCCTATTGGCCTCTCGCCACTACACATTCTGACCCTCTGTGGGCCCGAACGTGTTTTGGTTGTGTCAACGGAGCCCCCGGATGACTTGTCCTGTTTGACTACTCCGGGGGTCGGCCGTCCCAGAGACGGGGCTGTTGCCTGCACCGTTGACCAGGTGCATCCAGATGCACCCTCCCAGTCCATGCGGGGGTTTGCCGACTCCAGCACTGACACACGGGGGGGGGGGGGGGAGCAAGCCCTTTGTTGTGATGCGGAGGGAGGGGCAGGGCTCCTTTTAAGGGGGGGCGTCCAGCCCCCCCCCCCCCCCTCCCTCTGGTGGTGCTGAGTTTTTAGAGGCGCCAAATGTGCTGAAGAAAATTGTTGATCCAGACTAATTGGCGCCAAAGGCCCGGATGCAAATTTGGCCCAATCTTTTAATGGGCTGGTGGTGGTGTGGGATCACCCCTGCCCCCCCCCCACCCCACCGCCGAGTTGTTAAAAGGAGTCCTGGGGAGGGGGCGGGGGGGGGCAAGGCCAGGAGGCAGGCACTGTTTGAGGGCAGGCACTGCTTTTGTCCCACAGGGGGGGGGGGGGCAAGGCCCGGAGGCAGGCACTGTTTGAGGGCAGGCACTGCTTTTGTCCCACAGGGGGGGGGGGGGGCAAGGCCCGGAGGCAGGCACTGTTTGAGGGCAGGCACTGCTTTTGTCCCACAGGGGGGGGGGGGCAAGGCCAGGAGGCAGGCACTCACATTTGCATCGAACTTTCACAACAGCACAAAAAAAAGAGGGGAAGCAGAAGGACGGACGGTGAACTCAAGTGTGTGCACCTGGAATTGAACCCACAACCGTTCAAAATGGGCCATTCAGGACCATGGCATTGACCACTCGGGTACTCTCCATGTCTGACGCAACGCCTGCAACAGGTGGCATACTCTATCTGGAAAAACACCCTCACCCACCGTTGGCCTACCCTCGACCCGGGGGCGGGGGGGGGCGGGGAGCAGAGGGTGCTTTTGGCGAAGCATCCACAACTTCAAAAAAGGCAGGCAGGCAGGCACCCCACCCCCCTTGGGTAGGGTATCCGGGCCACCCAAAAAAGGCTTGGAGGGGGGTTAGGAGCACGTCAGGGGGAGGGAGGCTGGAGCATTGGTTGCAGAGCACCGGCTAAAGCGGTTACCGGCGGTTGGACAGGCAGCTCGCGGGCGAGTGCTGGGGGTGACCCCAGTGGAAGGCATGACAACAGAGCTGTGCCTACGTCTGTCTTGGCCGTGCGTACGTGGCCGCTTCTTCAATGCCGCTCTCCAGACGCATATTCCGTCATGTTTGAGTTGCGGGCGTCATCTGCAGATGACACCGTTGGTCCATGTTTTCGTCAAAAAGCCGTCACTCAGCCTTGGCTATGAATCATGCTCCGCATTGGAGGCCTGTGCTGGTGAGGGTTTGAACGTCCCCCGAGGGTCGCACATCGTGGAGCAGGGCGGTCCTTAACGGGAAAAAAAAAAGTGTTCCGGAACCAGCTTTCCCAAAAAAGCCCGCGGGCACTCCATGTGCTCAACCATGGTTGGTGGCGGTTGGCGGTTGGCAGTTGGCAACTGGCGGTTGGTGGCGGTTGGCGGTTGATAGCATTTGGCGGTTGGCGGTTGGTGGTCCCTTGGGCGGTCCGTAAGGGCGGTCCCTAGCCAAAAAAAAAAAATTCTGGTCCCTTAAGGACCGCCCTGTCGTAGAGTGCGCGTCCAGTTACACACGGACAAGTCTATGTCTATACCTGCATCACCCGTGGCGTCTCGGGGGTTCCGAGCGCTTTACACCGGGGGACAAAATTAGAAGTGGCTGCCAAGTGGGCCTAGTGGCTACGTCGCCCGTGCCGTTTGGGGTGTCCCCAAGGCTTTAGGGCGGCAAACAAAATCAGAAGTACCGCCAGCACTCGCCCGCGAACTGCCTGTCCAACCGCCGGTAACCGCTTTAGCCGGTGCTCTGCAACCAATGCCCCAGCCTCCCTCCCCCTGACGTGCTCCTAACCCCCCTCCAAGCCTTTTTTGGGTGGCCCGGATACCCTACCCAAGGGGGGTGGGGTGCCTGCCTGCCTGCCTTTTTTGAAGTTGTGGATGCTTCGGCCCGAAAGCGGGCCTGGTGGCTACATGGCCCCTACCATTTGGGGGGTGCGTATACCTGCGGCAGTGGTGTACAGGATGGTGGTCTGCCCTGGTAGGCATAGGCCGGATGCTGCTTTGGCGGGATTGGGGGGGGGGGGGGGGCGCTGGGGAAAGGTAAGCAGGTGCTATTTCGCAGGCCCCGGCCCACGGAGGATGTGGGCGGGTCACTGCCGTCACATGCCAGGGGCACCCGAGGGCTTGAGGGGGGGGGACGGGGAGGCATACCCATGGGGGACTGGCGCGGCTTTGTTTTGTGGTAGACGCAGCAGCACGTGATGCATGCGGCCACCAGGAGAGAGAAGATGGCGATGCCGGCCCACAGCAGCTCGAGCGTGTAGGTGCACTTGACTGCAGAGGGGCGTAGGCAACAGGCTGCATGTGGAGGGGGTGCAGGCCCGGGGGGGAGACTACAACTGGTCCTGATGCGACACCCCCCCAGCTATCTGCCAAAACTTTGGGGGGGGGGAGGGGGGGTATTGGTAAAGGTAAAGGTAAAGTGCTCGGGCGATCTCCGAACTCCAGCGTATCCGTGATCCCTACCTGTCCCAAGGCACAGCACGCTACATCATACTACACTCATCAAAACAGCTGCAACTCCGGTACAGTGAATTCGCGGGAAACGTAAAGAGCCACTGTATCATACAGTGCATAGAAGTCCCAGTGCGGAGCGTGCCCTCGCTCACACGGGCACACAACACAAGCGTTCCTGTACTTCGGTCCTGCTTCTGCCGCCTGGCACCGCAAGACATCACAGTACAGCACTTGCAACGTGTACTGGCCGCCCCGCCGCAGTGCTCGAGGTGGCACGCGCACAGACAGTGGTCAGTGGCGTGTAGCACGTCCAGCTTGGCTCGCCGAATGCCCAAGATGGACACCGTAACGCCGGGACTGCTGTGATGGGTGGTCAGTGTCGTGTAGCACGTCCAGCTTGGCTCGCCGAATGCCCAAGATGGACACCGTAACGCCGGGACTGCGGTGTTTGGTGACCCGTGTGTGGAAGCTAGTCCAGCTTGGCTCGCCGAATGCCCAAGATGGACACCGTAACGCCGGGACTGCTGTGATGGGTGGTCAGTGTCGTGTAGCACGTCCAGCTTGGCTCGCCGAATGCCCAAGATGGACACCGTAACGCCGGGACTGCTGTGATGGGTGGTAAAGTGCTCGGGCGCTCACCGAACTCCAGCGTATCCGTGATCCCTACCTGTCCCTCGCAGCATCCCTTCCGGCTCGCGGGGTCACAGACACCCTAGCGCCTAGGACACTGCGTTCCAACCCCACCGGGATTCGAACCGAGCACCTCTAGTTCAGGTGTCACGTGCATGACCGCTGAACTACGCGACCTTCTCTCTGTGATGGGTGGTCAGTGGCGTGTAGCACGTCCAGCTTGGCTCGCCGAATGCCCAAGATGGACACCGTAACGCCGGGACTGCTGTGATGGGTGGTCAGTGGCGTGTAGCACATCCAGCTTGGCTCGCCGAATGCCCAAGATGGACACCGTAACGCCGGGACTGCTGTGATGGGTGGTCAGTGGCGTGTAGCACATCCAGCTTGGCTCGCCGAATGCCCAAGATGGACACCGTAACGCCGGGACTGCTGTGATGGGTGGTCAGTGGCGTGTAGCACGTCCAGCTTGGCTCGCCGAATGCCCAAGATGGACACCGTAACGCCGGGACTGCTGTGATGGGTGGTCAGTGGCGTGTAGCACGTCCAGCTTGGCTCGCCGAATGCCCAAGATGGACACCGTAACGCCGGGACTGCGGTGTTTGGTGACCCGTGTGTGGAAGCTAGTCCAGCTTGGCTCGCCGAATGCCCGAAGAGGGCACCGTAACGCCGGGACCGCTGTGAGAAAACACACAGGCAATACACACCCTGCCCTACCCTCAACAGGCACACCCTCAGGTCCCTAAACCTGCCACTTGCCGTGCTCCCTCCCCTGGTGTTCACCCTCACACTGGCGGTGTTTAGCCCCGACCGGCTCGCGGAACGCCCTATGAGACGTCCTATCGCCCTCAGGCCCACCTGCACCCTGGTTTCAGCGGTATCGGTATGTTCCAACGTTTGTACACCCCTTCCACCTGGGTACGCGTGGCTGTTACGCCCATGTCCCTTGGTTTGACACGCCATTCTCAAAGGCGACAGGGCGCTGCCGAGCGGTGTTGGTCCCGCTGACAGGGAGGGGGGGGTATTGGCAGCTTGGCGGGGGGGGGGGGGTGCGCGCAACCCACTAGTATCACATGCATACCTCAAGGGGGTGTCTGGGGGCATGGGGGTGTAGAGGTATGCATGCGATAATAGCGACATCTTGTCTTTGCCGGGAACAAAGTCTTAAGGGTCTTAAGGACTAAAGGTATAGTACCCCTCTCAACGAAGCATGGGACAAAAATTTTGGCGCCGTTGGCGCCATGGCCCCCGCACCGCTATCTTTCAAAACTCGGGGGGGGGGGGGTGTCGCATATAAGGACCGGGCCAGGCCCCCCCCCCCGGGGGTGCAGGGCAGCAGTGGGGGGGGGGGGATCAGGGGCTCCTTTTAAGGGGGTGGAGGTCTAGGCGGGCGGGCGGATGGGTGGGTGGGTCCAGCCCCCCCCCCCCTCCGGTGGTGCTGGGTTTTCAGAGGCGCCGGAGCCGCCGAAGAAAATTGTTGGTCCAAAGGAATTTGCGCTGAACAAAATTATTGATTGGCCGATGGCCCGGAAGAAAATTTGGCCCAATCTGTTAAGGGTGGGTGGGTGGTCTGCCCCCCCCCCCCCCCCCCGGGGTACATTGTTGTTAAAAGGAGCCCTGGGGGGAACGTGGGCAGTTGGCCTCCGGTATTGCTGCATCCGCCCTCCCCACAGAATTGGCGTGCAGCAGAAGGAGGTGTGTCATGCCCCATGGCATGGCCTCCCTACTACGTGTGTGTGGGTTGAACACCGTGTGTAAAACACCCATCACCTGCCCCCCTCCCCCCCCCCTACTTTGGGCATCCATGATGGCCGCGGCCTCCCTACCACCTGTGCATGTGTTGAACAAGATATGCCAAATCCCACTTTCTGACGTCACTTTCGCACTTGCACCTTCATCTTGTGGTGGTGGGGGCTTGGCCTTCCGATGCCTTTACTTCTGCACCTTCACCAGCACCAGCACCTGCACCTGCAACAGGCTGGTTTGCAGCATCAAGAGCCTCACATGCGCACGCTCTGCCATCCGCTCCATTCTGGCTCCCTGTTCCCGCTATTCTGGTTGCCTCTCCTGCCTTGCTGTGCCCTCCTCCTTGTCTGCTGTACTCGCCCTTGTCCATCCTGGTGTGGCTCCCGCGTTCTGTGTGTCTGTGTTGCTCCTCCCCCTGTCTGTTGGCGCTCCTGGGTGCCCCTGTCGCGCACCATGCCCCTGCGCAGGGAGGTCGGTGGGAGGTCGTCTCACCACATCCCAAGTGAAGTGAGCCCCAGCCTCCCCATTCTGCCCCGCACACTCCAAGAGTTTGTGCCGTTCCATTTTGGAGATTGCCTCCTCATCCTCGGGTACCTGGGGTACCTCCGAGTGCTTCCCACATTTGGCATGATCAGCTCCAGGGCAACAGGATGTGAGTAACGGAGGCACCTGTGTCATGCAGGATGGCAGGGGGTAAGAGGATGCTTTGCTCCAATGACATCGTGAACATGGCGTAGTGGGAGATCAGGCCACCGCTTGACCGCTCCAGGTTGAGATGCAGCACGACTGCGTCACGGTGTGGGGGCCTGAGCGATGCCAGCATGACCAACATTACTGAGGGAGAGGGGGGGGAGGAGGAGAGTTGTGGGGGGATGGGGATGTGAGGTCGGGTTGGATGCAGCGTTGGGGGGCATTGGGAGGGGGGATGTGAAATTGGGGGAGGGCATTGGGAGGGGGGGGGGGGTTGTGGAGTGCAGTTGGATCCCGAGTTGAGGGATATTGGCAGGGGGGCACAACCCCCCCCCCCACTCACACCCCAGGGGGTACATACCCAACGTGACGATTCATTCGCCCCCTGTGTGACATTCCGTCGGGTTGTTGTTTCTTTACGGGGCCCTGGACAGTCACCCGTTCTTCCCTTCGCATGTTGCGTCGGGTTGCTGCTTTCTGTCGGCCGCTGCGGCCGGTGCTCTTGCTGGTGCCGTTTGCGCGTTCGCGGAGCCCAGTAGCTGGTGTGCCGGGGCTGTGCCGAATGTGGCATGGCATGCCGTTTGCGCGTCAGCGGCGCCCAATAATTGGTGTATTGAGGATGTGCCGGTTGTTGCCGGGGTCGTTTGACTGTTTTTGCTGTCCACGTGCCTTTGTCCACTGCGTGAGGCCCAGGTGCCCTGTTTCTCCACGCGCTGTCCCGGCCGTCCACCATATGTCCTTTTCCCCCTCACGGCTGGTCTGCCCCTGATGGACTCCCGCTCCTGTTGCGCAAACAGCCCATCTCGGCTGCGGGAGACACCCCCCACCTGATGCCGGTTGAGCAGGGGTTGCCCTGGCACCCGGTAGCGACGGGGCTGGCTGGCCAAGCCATCCCCTTTATTGTCGCTGCCTCACATGCGCACGCTCTGCCATCCGCTCCATTCTGGTTCCCTGTTCCCGCTATTCTGGTTGCCTCTCCTGCCTTGCTGTGCCCTCCTCCTTGTTTGCTGTACTCGCCCTTGTCCATCCTGATGTGGCTCCCGCGTTCTGTGTGTCTGTGTTGCTCCTCCCCGTGTCTGTTGGCGCTCCTGGGTGCCCCTGTCGCGCACCCCCTCCTGTCACACCCACCTGCCCCCCCGTACAAGGGTTTCACATCTCTATACGACGTGGACTGTCCCGTGCGCGGTTGGCTGGTCACGGCCCTGTTGCCACCCCCGTGGCGGGCACCTCCCGGCGCGCGGGGCGCAGTTCCCGCCCTTGTGGAGTACGTGGGCACCTTGTAGAGGGAGGGGGGGGGAGGGTTGTTTGCTGATGGCTCTCTGGGCGTGCGCCGCATTTGGTGGTCGCTTAAATGCTCGCACCTCATGGTTCCCTTGTGTATTGTTGTGTGTCCTGTTGGGGCTCGTCTCACTGCCGTGTGTGGGGCGGCCCTGTAGCCAATTGCTCTGCTGCTTGTGTTCCTCCCAATTTCGGGCTCTTTCTTTTTCTGCTGGCACGCTCATTGCTGCTGGTGCGCGGCGCCGGGGGGGCAGCATGTCGCTCCCTGCATCCCCTTGTGGCTGTCGGGTTGTCCCACTTGCAGTTGGGTGGCACCAGGGGCACCGGGCACTTTTGCACATGTCTCCAAATCTACAAACTGACCTATCATTGGTGTTTGTTGGGGTTGTTCTGGGGTGAATGTGGTGCATTGTTGCTCTTGTGCATTCTGGGCTGCTGAGGAGCTCCCCGTTTGAGGACTTCACTCCGGGCTATCCACACCTCGGAGCTAGGGACTCGTGTGAGTCCACCCCTTGGTTGGTCGTGTGCAGTGACCACCAATGGTTTGGACGCTGTGTCTCATAATCGTGCCCAAGGCCCTGGTGACGGAACTTAGCTACTCACGGGCAGTACATGTTTTAGGTCGCTCCGCAATGGACAACCGCGTAGCCGGCTGCCAACCCCCCGTAGGGGCGACCCCCTTACTTAGGTTTGGGTCGCCTTCTCCTCCCGGTGTGGTCGGGATGGTGATGGCTCCCGGGAGTGCATCAAGGAAGCATCCCTTCTATGTTGTGTGTAGGTGTGGCCTTGGTTGTTGTGTGTGTGGTGGGCGCCGTGTTGGCGTTGGGGCGTGGGTTCGTGGGCCCTTGGTGATGCTCCACGTGCGTGCCTTGTTTGTGGGCGGCGGTGGCTGTGTGTGGGTGAAGTGCCCGTGCGGTGGGTCTGGCCCCCACCTTGGGTGTTGGGTGTTGGGCTGGTGTTGGTGCTCGCGGCGGGTGGTGTGGCTGTCCGCCGCTGTTGTGGCGGTACACTACTTTGCTTTGCTCTGTTGTGTTGTGTGCTGTGTGTCGTCGTGTGCTGGCGCGTTTCATTGTGTGCCTCTGCCGGCTTTGGTCTGCTGCGGTGCGTTGTGTGCTATGCCCCCCCCCCCCCGATGGAACACAACTGACGTGTGACACGAAGCAAAACATGCAAAGACGTGGGCATATGAACCACAAAAAAACCCGAACACCGCCTGTTGGGATGCATGTTCCGCTCCACTGAGAGACAGGCTCAATCTGCCACTGTTTTTTGGAGTATTTGACTTTGAAGGGCTGCACATGCTCAACAGGGGCCACTGGAATGGACATCCATGGCTGGCATTGCGAAAAACTAAGTGTTCTGCATGATACAGGGGACAGTGTAGTAGTACCTTGGGTGCAAGAAATTTGGAGTACACAGCAATGCACCAACAATACCACCTTGTCCAACCAGCAAACACACAGGAGAAACCCAATATCCAACCTTCTGAGTATTTGGAACACAGAAAGTGACGGTTCCCTTGCCCCCCCCCCCCCCGTTACTATTCAAGGGCAGTTCCTATTCAACGGCGGTTACTATTCAAGAGGGGAGGGGGCTTAAGGTGAAGGTGAGCTAAGTAAAGGTGTGAAGGTGTGGGGCTGGATCCAGGGTTGAAGGGTATTGGGAGGGGGGGGGGGGTATGCAACCTAATTAAGGAAGCGAAGGTGTGAAGTAGGCACTTGTGGAATCACTTCCCCAAGGGGGGCAGGGAGGGGGGGACGAAGTGGGGGTGGTTTGGGGGGCCTGTGTGAACCCGATTGATTGCACAGGGAGGGTTGGGGGTTGCCACAAAGCCTTAGGAAGTGCGCCGGGTGGTAAAGCGGAAGAGGAAAGGAGGAAGCAGGGGGGTAAAGGCAACCCCGATGGGGGTGGCCGTAACCCTGGGAGATCCCCTGGTAAGGGTGACCCTGGTGGAGGACGAAGGTCCTCAGCCCCCCCCCGCGAGCGGTAGAGGACAGCCTAACCCCGCACCCCGCAAAGAACAGCAGGGTGAACAACAGGGTGAGAAGCGTGCAGTACCTCCAGGTGCACACTCGTGTGAGTTCAAGGGAGGGAATTGTCTATATTGCTTGTCCCAAGCCACTGGGGAAACGTGTTTCTGGAAGGGGACAGTCGGACAGCCCTGCCACTGCTCACGGGTGCTGCTCCTGCGCCTCGGCGTCCCTCCCACGCCGGCGCCGGCCATGCTCCACACAAAGTCTTTCCCAAGACGACGAGGTTTGGAGGGTGCTTACCACCACATCCAATGCGGCAAATGCAACGCAGGGTCGGGGCGGTGGAGCGGGGCATCACTACTGTTGTTGCGTAGGGGTGTTGGCTGTGGCCTCGCAGAATGGGTCGCCCTTGCCCATCTACCCCGGAGGGGGCCCAGCGGGGTCGGCTGGCATTGCATTCGAGGCGTGCGCAAGACACGCGCCATGCGTGGCCATGATCTCTTCTCCCGAGTGGGTAGACTTCTACAGTTACATACACAGAGTCATTGGATCCAACCTCACCCGATGACCACCCCAATGACAACAGGGGATCAGAGTGGTGGCGACCCGTGCAATACTGTGGTAGGGCACAGCACAAGGCCGCACTACTTTTCACACATTACCACGCTGGGGGACAGTGCAGTCACTTCCCGGATCAGAACACTCCTCAGCTCGTGAGCACCTGAGGGGGGATCTTACCAGCGCCGCTTCTCCGACCCCCCACCCCCAACACCCAACACCCACAAACGCACTGCACCTGAAGAGCACGACTTCGGGCGCGCTGCCGTTGTAGCGCACGCGCAGACGCGCGCGGTCGAGGGCGGCATCCATTTCGAAGGTGTACAGCGCGTCGCTGCAGGGGGTGATTTGCAGGTAGAAATGCCCCAGCAGGCGTCCACCGAAGCCCAAGGCCCCTGCAAAGCCACGGAGGGAGGCGGAGCAGGTGCACGAGGGGAGGCGCGTTGGAGTGGGATGAGAAGGAACGGGCGCCGCTTTGGGGCAGGCACTGGCTCCATGCAAGACAGGGGGGTGGGAAACCCGGGGAAAATTCCGCCGCCCGTAAAAACCTCCCAAGCGAAAAATGCCACGTGCACAAATGCCCGCACCAAAGCACAAAACACATGCAGGAGACAGTGACACACACACACACACACACACACACACACACACACACACACACACACACACATTGCCACTGCCGTTGCCACTGCCACGGTCACCATCACTCTCCTTGGCACTCAACCCCTGCCCCAAAAACAAGAACTAGTTCTTAACTTTGGTCCAGCGGTATCAATGGTGGCGGTATCAAAGGGGCTTCTTATTTTTTTTTTGGGGTGGTTCCTATTTAGTTTCTGGCCCATGACACCTCCAAGAGAGTCCAAGGTGGTTCTTATCTTTGGCACACTCCGTGGAAACCCCCGAGGCGCTTCTTAGTTTTTGGGGTGGTTCTTATCTTGGGCCCGGTTCTTCTTTTGGAGGCGGGGGTTTATCACTGCAGGTGACGCCCTTATGCACAGGTTACCCCCCCTTGCGAGTACAACAGTAAAAGCAGAAAAGGACAGAAACAACGCCTGTTGTGCTGAGAAGGGCGTTGTTTGCGCACACCGTGAGAAGAGACAAGCAGCCAAGCAATGGACAGCCATGTCTATGGAGGTGCATCAAAGCCATGCACTGAAAGGGAAGGCAAGCAGTGGCTCATGAGAAACAGTGGGCGCTGGTTGTTGTTTCCGAGTGGACCGTGCTGTTATTTCCTGGTGGACTCTGGATGGTTGCTGTCATTTCCTGTGTGGACAGCAAAAGGAGCAATGCAGACATCGATGTGTACTTCAGCACTTCTGCGACTTCCATGGGAAACTAATTATCGTGTGGCATGGTCATCAAGTCGCAAAGGCAATGCCTAACAAAAACCCGCACAAATCCTCAAAAACGCCGAACAAATTGCGTACAAAAATTTCCCACAGAATTTGAATTGATTCCATATTTTCCCCCGCACGGAATACCCCCCAGTGGCCGCCGAGGACAAGATGTAGGGCTGTCCTTAAGCAGCCAGATTTTTTTTCCTAAGGACAGCCCTTCAGGACAGCCCCCAGGGACCACCAACTGCTCCCTGAAATACTATCCTCAGCCCCAAATCACAGGAAAAATTTGATCTTCAGGGACCACCACAAAAAGGAATGGTCAAATTTCATGGTCCCAAAAGTTGCGGAAACAAAAACCTCGCATTGCTCTGACACTGGCTTTGCTCTCGCAAGGGGGGGGGGGGTTGGCACAAGGCCTCGGTATCAGATTGTTTGCCTTTGGCAGCGCCTATTGGCCTCTCCCCACTGCTCATTCTGACCCTCTGTGGGTCCGAACGTGTTTTGGTTGTGTCAACGGAGCCCCTGGATGACTTGTCCTGTTTGACTACTCCAGGGTCGGCTGTCCCGGAGACGGGCTGTTGCCCGTGCCGTTGACCAGGTGCATCCAGATGCACACTCCGAGTCCATGCTGCGTTTGCCGACTCCAGCACTGACTTGAGCGCACGGGGGGGGGGGGGGTCTAGGGGTCCAATCCCCCCAATTTGGTGGCAGAAAAGTCCGCCGCCCTTCTTGACAGCGAAATTGTCCCCACAAAAATTTCCCCTGGGTGAAATACTCTCTTCCCCTGCAGCAATGGCTGTTAATCAAATGTAAACAATTTGCAGTGGGTGACAGTCTCAAGCAAAAGGTGGTGATGAGGATGTTCCTTTGTCATTCCTAAAAAAAAAATTGCGCTGTTCCTACATGGCTCAGAAGTACACCAGTTCCTTCCCTTGACAAGGGCTTTGCTGACAGCCGAAAAATATATTCTGAAGTGAGACATATCAGATTGGACCGGCTTGGATTCAGTTGTCTGAGACACGCCCACTGCAGTGCCAGGATGACCCTTTTCTGAGTTTGTTTGAGGAGTGCATGCATATAGCGCGAATCTGAATTGGGGCCGCTGTTCGTCAACAATCAAATGTTTGGTCTATCGTCCTGCGGTGATGGTCCGCATAGAGATTTTCAGGAACTACATAGGAACAGCGTAAAGATGTTTGTCGAACAACTCGAGGAAACACATGAATGAGGGACTGTGTATCATGGAACAAACATTGCAAAAGGAAAGAGATCCTGCAGGTACATCAGGATAGAAACTACGTAGAAGGGCAGCAGAGATTTTTGGGAAGTTTTTTAGAATTTTTTTTCCATCACAACCCAGTCTGAGGAACTACACCAATGAGATAGCTGGGGCCTACTTGTGGCGGGACGACCTACCCCTGCTGTCCCATTGCAACAGGCCCGCAGCGTTTCCTCCTTGATGAGTCAAAAGCAAAGAGACACAACCGTTGGGCTTTGATGTCTCGATGTCCAAAAAGTGGCTTATCTTTCTGTCGGGACACTCCCATATCAAGGTCCTCAAAGCAGAAAGGAGAATATACCATATGGCCACATAAACCCTGTCATATCGCGGTCCCAGGGCAGGGAGGCAATGAATGGCTGCATAATCCCTGGTGTATTGGGGTCACCATCGTGCACAGGGGGGTGAGACCTAATTAAGGTGAGGTAAGCGAAGGTGCTGATGGATTGCGCGGGGGGGGGGGGGATTACAGGGGCCACACGATCCGTGCTGGACCAGGGTGCGGGGCGGGCAATGACTGGCTACAACCTGTGCAGTATTGGCGACAAACACCCCCGCATCGGGCTCCAAGGAGTGGGGAGGCAGAGGGCGTCTCATGATGCAAGCACCAACGGTCCAACGCTGCGGCATGCTGCGGCATGCTTCAAGCCGTAGGTGGGGGGTACTGGCCATCTTTGGCAAATGTGTGCACAGGGATGGGATTCATATTTTGGTCCGATCTTTTTTTGCCAAAAAACCCCAACCCAATTTTCAGTGTGCTGCGGCATGCTTCAAAACTCCCATCAACAGGCCCCAAAAACAGGTGCTGCGGCACGCTGCGGCGCCTGACCCAATGTCGGTGAAAATAAAAACATAAATAAAGGGGTTTTTGGGACAGAACACCAATAAAACCATTTTAGGGTTTGGAACCAGTTTTACCCATCAATCGGTTATTGGCACTAATCGGGGGTTCTTTTTTAAATAATTGGCACGATCGGTTACTTTGAAAACTAATTTTAACCAATCAATCGGAGTGGTTGCAATGCTTCAACCGTTGGTGCCCACACACCCGCGACTGCAGTGGGCATTGCGGAGGGGAGAGGACCCCGCCTTATTGCCAGCCATGCCTCACCCCAAAGCAAACTCCACCACAAATGCACATTGCATCATTCATCCTCGGTGTGCCGCACTGCAGCCCGCTGTAGAACCTCCCTCTGTATGGGGTCCCCGGCAGATCGCGCGACGCCCCCCCCTACCCCAACCCGCCCCCCCCTACCCCAACCCCAACACAGCGGTCACCAAATGACGCGGGGGAGGAGGTTGGCACAAGGCCTCGGTATTAGGTTGGTTGCCTTTGGCAGCGCCTATTGGCCTCTCGCCACCCTCCGTGGGCCCGAACGTGTTTTGGTTGTGTCCCAAAAGCAAACACGAGCTTCCATGACACCTTGGCCAAGGCCACAAAGCGGGGATGGACGACCCACGGCAGAGCCTTGGGCATGCAAGAACGGGCCAGTTCACACAAAGCGACGACAAGCAGGACGGCGACTACGTACAGTTGCATTGGCCCTTCCTGATGTTGTTCGAGAGGGTGGCATTATCCGCATCGGACACGACGCCACACATTGATACACACGTTGACACATACGTCGACACACTTTGGCACATGCCGACACACTTTGACACCTGGACTGGCTGCACAATCCAGCCCATGCGCATTGCTGCAGCCACTGGGCAGGAGGCGGCGTGTTGCTGTTTGGTGGGGAACTGGTTCACTGGACGGATGCCAGACAACCTGCCCCCCTCCGCACACTACGGGCCCGTGCAGCAGAGTCCTTTAAGAGCCCTGTCTGCTTGTTTTCTTTTCGACTTTCGTAGGAACCCTGACTCCCCCGCACCTGGTGCACTGTTGGAGTTCCAATTGCCAATCGCCAACTGCGGCAGGTAGGTTAGTGGCATTAGGCGTGATTCATGGTGTCCTAGGTTCGAATTGGGCCGACGCTGCTAAACGGCGGAGATCCTGAGATGGGCTTTGTTTGAGTCCCAAAGCCTTGCTACTGGAAGCCACGGCTCAATGGGCAACCGCCCTGAATCAAGGCCTGGACTTACCCACCACTACTGGAGTACATACATGTTTCCGTCCCTGACGGGTCGGCAAGCATCAGGACCCGGCATCGTCCGGCCAATATGGTAACACGGCAGGGGTTAGACGGCCGCTTTTGCCTCCTCGCCTTGGGAACCCTGCTGCTGGAGGAGTTGTATCGCTATTCACTGCCCCGGGTGCCGATGCCATCGAGTTGGGTCGTTGTGTCCCTCCCCGGTTTGGGGCACTTGACCCGGCAATTCCGTTGCCTCCTCACTCCGGGGGCTCCGCAACGGCAACTTGACATGTCTGAGTCCCTGTCAATACAGCCAAGCCTTGCCAACACACACCCCACCTTGCCGACACTACCCCATGTGTCACACCTGAACACCGGTACCTTAGGCAGTCGGAGCTGATGACGCAGCCCAACGAGGAGGTCCGTCGGTTTCGGACGACCCACTCCTGCACCATCCCACAACTGTAGAGATCATCTGCACGCAGGGCGTGGCGGTGGGAATGGCGTCGGTGCAAGTGAGCGGGCACGGCAGGCAGACTGCATGCCCTAAAGCCATGTGTCGGTCTACCAAATGAAGCCACCAGCCACACCAAAACAAGCACCGGGAGATTGGGGAACCGCCCCCAATAGCCCTCCGGCCAGTTTGTACCCGCCAGACATTGCCTCCCAACCGCTGTCTCAACTGGCGGCAACTGTTATTTGCAACCCCACTGGAAAACCACCCCCTTTAGCGTCCCTCCCCCTCAGCTGCATCCTGACCTGCAAAGATTCATTGATTAGCCTTGTCAACCCAGTACTTCACAGTTGGTGGAAACCACAAATAGTCTGCAAAGCGGTTTAGTACGTTGTGGTGCAGTTTTGTACGGTGTGGTGTTGTATAGTGTGATGACGCGGTGCTGTGTGGTGTGGCATGGTCAGTCAGTGGTATGTTTATTGTATGGTGTGTGTTGTGGGTGGAGTGATGATCATATGCCATTGGCTGTCAGATCTGTACCCAGCCATATTCTACCGTTTCTTGACCTTGCAAGTTTTTTCATGCAATTTGGGCATTGTGCCTATTTCAACAAGCCAAGTGATTTGGACGAGGCGTAGATCGCAGGATGCAGCAGTTTAGGTTGCAAGCCCTCATTTCACGCTTTAGGCACCACTGCGGCCTATGCCAAACCATGTGGGCACCTCATGCCTCTATTGCGGGCAATGGCGGTACAGACAACAAGTTTCGCCAACATCACTTGCGGGCTGGTGAAGGATACAACTGGGTGCAACGAGCAGCTCAGAGAACCAGGGGGCATGCAACACACCAGGGGGCGCAAACCTGCTTTGGCTACCATTTAGAGCCCAACACTACCATGGTACCCATGACATTGGCATCACAATGAAGAGTTGTTGGAATCACAAGCAAGTCACCACTCTCGTAATTGATGCCAAAGATGGCAAATTAGGGCAAAGTCTAAAGAAGCTGTACCCACCCGCATTGTACGCCCCTTTAATACTGAAAAATTTGCAGGTTTGTTCCGTAAATTTGTGGTTTCAACACTAGAAAAAGGGTGAAACTATACAAAACATTGCAAGCTGGGATGGAGAAACACACGAACAAGCAAACAAATCCTCCAATTATCATTAGGCCGTGGCAGTGCAAAGCAATGCAAAATGGGCAGTCACCAGGATCAATCATGCTGATGGGCATGCATAAGGCCTATCATAGTGGTCGCATGCATGTACACAGAGCAAGAGACATCATGCACCACAATGCAGCCATGCATTTGTACTTGTCTGGTCTATGTCGTCGTTGGTTATTGCCCTGCCTCTCCCACTATGACCCAACCTTTCATTGTTTGCCGGTATTCAACTAATTTATGCGCAATCGAAAAGCCAATGTTGGCACACACAAAGAATGTAACCTCGCCACCCACCAGGCAAGCAAAGCAGCGGTAGTTGAATCACAAACATGCAGCGAGCTATATTGCGCTCACCTAGAAAACCGGATGTCTTGTCCATTGTCCATGTGCACCACAATCACCAAGCAGTGCAAGTGCTACATCTGCGCGAGCGCAATGTTCAATTAAAACTTGACCAAACACAAAAGGAGAACCAAATTGGAATGTGAAGCTGAGAGCTTCCATGACAAGTTGGCCAAGGAAGACCAAGGAACGACCAAGGAAAGATCGGGTCACACAAAGTGAGGACAAGAGGGATGGCGACTATGTACAGTGCATTAGTCTACCCACCCACATTCCCGGCCAAGTACACCCATTGCAACCACGGTTTTTTCGACAAGATCGCCATGCACCCGTGAAGTTTAGCAAAATTGTCATCAATTTTACGCACATGACAACTCAAGCACATGTCTCTCATACGCGAGCACCTTTGGGCAAACCCTTCTTTAGCTTGAGCTCCTTGTGTGGACCCACGACGCAAAGCCCTAGCAGTGCAGACGTGTGCCAAAAAGTTGAGAACCCAAAGATACGCATTGCCAACTAGTACACATTTGTCGCACAAAAAATCGCCGCGGACAACATATGGTTGGGTACATTTTTTATTTGCTCCACCACATCAATGGGAAACATTGATGATGATGTGCAGCGCGCATTCCGTGGCACAAGGCCTCAATGCCTCCCCCACCCCACCCACCCTGCATAGCACAAGCCCCCTTATGCCCCCTCCCCCCAACCTATTCCGACCCACGAAAACCCCCCCGAACCACCACGATATGGCACACGGAAGTGTCATAGTGCCAATCACCCAATTACTTGCACATTGAACCTAGGGGGGGGTGAACGTTCTGAAAGGAAACTTGTTCCATGCCACTAGTGTGGTGTGACATGAAGGCAAGCGATGATCCATGACACGTCCTCCGAAAAATTTGTTCGAAACATACCTGGTGATGTGGTCTGCAAAAGGCAACAAACACAAAGGAATGATCGACGAAATTTCTAAGAGAAAAATTTTTCAAGGCGCATCCGGTGAAGCGGTGTGAATTGCAAGCAACGGTGAAGCAAAGACGCACGGTGGCTTCTTCAAAAAAGGATGTTCAAAAGTTCCTAGGTGATTTGGTGCAGCAAATTGTTCAAAGTGTGGTTACACATGCAAGCAATGATATTCCCCCTACAGCTTGTACCTTGCTCCTCAACCCATGCTCTTTCCAAACCTCTCATGCAATTGCAATTGGTTGGGAAGTTGGTGCCTATTGCTGTGTGAAAGTGTGCATTCCCAGAAATTGGAGGAAAAATTTCACTAGGGCAATGAAACACTATTGACTGGGTGAAGAAATTGAAAAATTAGTGAAAATGCATAGATTTCTATAAACCGTTAATGCTCTTTCACGTACCATTCTTGGGAATCACTTCTCCACTTCGGATGATGGTAGTTGGGTACAATTTTCTCTTCATATCCTTGCAGGAGCCCCCCCCCCCGCCCATATTTTGTAACTTCATGTTAACTTTGCACACAATGTGCTAGGTAGCAGAACACATCTTTCACTCGTTGCGGTATGACGTTGATTCTCACACAACCATTTCACAAAGCAACAATGCACCAACATCAGCCAATCGAACGCAATAAGGCCAGGCATACTTATTCACTCCTCAAAGGCCACATTGCGTTTGAAAGAGCGGTCGCACGACACGCAATGGAATGCAAGGGGCCACCACGCTCCACAACTGATCCCAAAATGGAACACAACAGAAGTAGTGTCGAACCAGTGCAGATTATGAGGTTGGTTCTAGCATGTATCGATCTTTACGATACTAGGATGTGACCCATCGCAACATGACGCAAAACATTTTTGCCATCTGGGCACTATTTGACATGCCAGGGGCAACGTACCTCTTTCAATGGTTTCGATAATAATCGACAACAAACATGCGAGAACTAGTTTCCATCTCATTTCAAATCTTCCATCAATTTCCCCCGCTTCCGATGGGATGAGGAGACATCATATGGGATGAGGAGACATCATATCTACAAACCACGGGTGATGGACAAAAAAACAAGGTGTTGAAACAAAAGACACTACCATGGAAGACCCCACCGCCGGTGTTGAATGGGACTTTTGAGAATATGGTCATGCGCTTTTAGCATTTGAAGGTACCCGGACCCTCTCAGCTCCCTCCAACCTCTCCGACCCTCTTACAAAGACGTAAGGAAAACCTTGGGGAGGCATCAACCCTCCACCCACCAACCTTGGGCCACACATCATGTCACTAGACCACCACCACCCCAGGCCCCATGTCATCCAAACATTGGCCAGCCACGGCACCACTCGGGGTGTGGAACCCTACGGCTTCGGTCCGGGGAGCGCAAGGCAAAAGGAAACCACGGCACAGGGGAAAGCTGCCTCCGTCGCACATATATTGAAGGTATAGTCTTGAGCAATTCCCTTGTTGTGGGCATGGCGGATGTGATGTTTTTCTCGCAATCCCATCACACAAGGGAGAAGGAAAGGTGCGAGAATAGGGTTAGAATGTGGCTAGCGCATCACGTCATGTGGCGCCTTTCGGGGCGTCCATTATTCGTCTCTTATCAAGAGAAGAATGTGCCCTTGGGTGCGTGTTTCACACTATATGGGGGCTAGGGCCGCCTCATTTCTTGAAACCACCTAGTTAAGACACCTCACTGTGGCAACGCTTTGTACAAGGGGTGCAAACCCAGTCCTCTCACGCACTTTGACACTGGCCACAGTGGAGGTTACGTTTGCTTGGGGGTGGTTGCTGAAGGTTGGGCCCATCTGAACAACGGGCCCGCAATGGGCTCCAATTGATTGAACACGCACAATGCTCCCGACTAGATAGTTGGCCATTGGAAGCCATATGGTTTCCGTTCCACTCTTAGGCTATGGCAATCCCTAGGCGGCAACACGGGCAATGGACATTGAATGCCACAAACTGTGGAGACACAAGTATGTTTTCATGGTCATTGACATTTCAAGAGCGGAAACAAGTCTTTCATTTGGACACCGATTCATATGAGACCCAAACCTCATATCAAAGATCAACAAATCGACATAGCCCCTCAAGCCCCCACTGTGTGCACAGAACCACGCTTCTCTTTGGGTGTGCTTACTTGGTTTTTGAGTGAGGAGTGTTTAGTGGTGTGGTGGGATTGTGATTAATTAGCAGTACACGAAGCACAACGCAAAAATCCTCTTCAGACTGCCATTAACACGGCCTGCAGTACAACAAATGGAATTCAAGTGTTCCCTGCAAACCAACCATAGTTTTTCACCCTACAATTTTCGGATCTTCACGTTACATGTAGCTTCAAGTGCGTGTGTGAACCATGCATCTCTCCGGGCCCCCCCGTGCTGCTGGGGCCCCACGAGGGAAGATTTGGAGGTCGGTGAGCTGCCATGAGGACTGTTTTGCTGTTATTTGGATGGAATTGTCAACGGTGGAACCTGCAGTGGAATTGCTACTCAATTGGTATGAAATCTCTCAAACACATCTGTGTTCAACTGCCTATACAGTCTCAGTTAGTAACTAAGTCTGGCGGGCTGCTAGATAACAAGCACCATGCATGGGACAACCTGAGATACTCCTGACATTGCACGCTGACACACGGTCCAGTAATAGTCCACATGGCTAAAGAAGAGTGTCGAAGACTCACCTAGTGACCGGCCCTAGGTTCGAATCCGGGCACCACCGTATTTTTATGCATTCCAAAATATTTGCGCACGTCTTACCCGCTGCACGCGCGGCATCCAGGTCCCGGGCAAGGGTGTTTTCCCTCCTCGATTCCCTCTTCTCGTTTGTTTGAGGAAGTGACCTTCAGCTCGTTCGGCCCGTTGGGCCCATTCGTTGAAGCGAGCAAATCGGAGCTCTGTCACCTGTTTCTCCCAGGATACTAAATTTTGGTTGTAGATATGCGTTGCACACTTCATCGTTCATAGCTGTAGCGATGTCTCTCTCGTGCAGCTTGTCAAGGACCCCACGCACACTTGCTCACGATCATGCAAAGCAGTCTTCAGCACAATTCGCCGAAGTCAACGCAAACCTCACCATTCACATCACATCGTGCACACAAGACGAAGCTTTGCACATTGTGCAATGCTCAACAAGGGCCGCATGATTTTCTTCCCATTGTTTCCAGAGCTACGACGGGCAACCGCCTTTGTGTTGCTTGCATGCACGAGTTCTCCTGTGCTTCAGCATTGGTACGTGAAGTGGTGATTTGATGGGCTCGAACCACAACAACCACAAGAAGTTGCTTGGGACCTTCGTCAGTTGCATGGTCGCAAACACACATGTGTGTTGAGAGCTAGGCACACTTCCGGTGGTCCCCCTTGTTTGTAGGCTCCCATCGAGGGTTTGCACGGTGTCTTTATGTTATGTCCATTATTTCATGATAGGGTAGTGTCCGTACTCATTAGAAGGCTCCTACGTACCAAGAGGAGCGCAAAGGATCCCATGTTGCATTCCTTTGCTGCTCTTGAGACACCTTTTCCGCGCTCGTTGTGAAGTGACGTGGGTCCAATTTGAAGCACGAAGAATCGTTGAGGGTCGGTTTGGAAGTGAAAATAATTTGGCATTACGATCAAAATGATAGATTGATCAAGATGGTGATCATATAGCCGAAGTGGTTCCAAATGTGTGGGAAAAGATACAAATTTGCAACATTGGTTCCATAACCTTGAGCGGACACGCGCATTGAGGAAGGTGCGGCTTCATGAACATGGTTTGCATCACAAGCAGCCGCAAGTAGGGGGGGTCAATGCAAGTGTATGCCGAAACCACCGGGATTACTAGCTCACACTAGTGCGATTTCGGAAACCACGCGCAGCCATGAATAGAAATTGTGCAAAATGGATTTTGGAGTTGCAATGGAATTGGTGGCCGCAAATATGACGACGTGAAGGATTTGGCCGACATGGTGAGTGCACGACAGATTTTGCGGAAGGCATCCAACGACTTTCAACGATTTTTTTGTGAAACTTTCTTCCACAAAATGAAGGAATAGATGAATGGATTAATCTTTCGCAAACCAAACGGTGATGTCGATTATTTCAAAAAAACATCCAAGTACGCGCAATTTTTCCAAGTTAGTCGCACACCAAACGTGCCCGACAAACTTGCGCTTTTTGTGGGGGGGGGGGAAGAAGAACTTTCACCTTTGCGCCTTTGAGTTTGTTCGTGTGCTTTGTAGTGACATGTTAACCGTGACATGTGACATGTTAGCAACTCACACCCCGTCGGCCGGATGTAGCCTTGCTTTTATGAATGAGGAACCCTATTCTGCCTCAAGAACTTTGTTGCAAATTAAGCATTTTGTCGTGCATCAAGAATTTTTTTGTGCATGAAGAACTTGCTTGCTTGCTTTTTTTTCGCCTATGGTCCAGTGAGCAGTGTTTGCCTTTGTCTCGCTTTTTGCTTGCTCTTGCTTAAAATTTGGGCTTTTATGAATGAGGAACTTGATTGTGCATCAAGCAATTTGTTGCAAATCAAGCTTTTTTTGTGCATCAAGAGATTTTTGGTGCATGAAGAACTTGCTTCATTATTGTTCATGGATCAAGAATTTGTTGTGCCTCATACCTCAAGCACTACTCATGAGTGATATGGCCAATGCTGATAGGCAGATTCACGTTGTGCCGTCTAATTTAGAAGACTTTGAATTTAGCATGATCAATGATCTCTCTTTGCTTTGTTGTGTGCCTTGCATACCCTTTGTGGCTCTTCATCAGAAGGTTGAAGGAAGACTTGGTGAGGTTGGGGTTCCCCCGCACCACGATTTTTGGTTGCGCCGACCCATTTTGGGGCGGTAAGGGGGGGGGTCTCACCTCCATGTCCGATAAATATGTGAGGTGGTCCATTTTTTCGGGGGTATGGGGGGGGCTGGGGGGGTTCCGCCACCCCGATCCGTGGCGAATCGCATCACCGAGTCCCTGTGGTTGGATATACTTCGTGCTTGTTCAAGACGGGCGCCCCAAAGAAGTGGAGAGTGGTCCCACGAGAGAAACAAACCCCTTGCCGCCCCCAAAGGGCTAAGATGGCAACATTGCCACCACAATTGAATGGCACTCGTGTGCCTTGTGATGTAGATGAAGGTTGCACAAAGAAGTACTCCTTGCCTGCCTCACCTGTGCCGCACCATCACACCCACTGCCACACTTTTCACGAGGATGGTTGCAGAACACATATAGCCGACGTGCCACGGAAAGAGAAAGCTCTCAAAGCACAAGCGGCACTGTGCTGATGTTTAGCATAAAGGTTAGTGAGAGACGGGTTGTGGCGAAACCAAATGCCATACACAACATGTAGACGGTCACAGTTTGCGTTGTACTTGGCAGGTTCCATGTCTTTGAGCTATTGAGCCCTGCTCGCTTGCTTTGCATTGCGTTGTAGCCAAGAGGCAAAGAGAAAGATCTTGAATTAAGGTTGGGCCAAACCTAGTTGCAACAACGGTCGGCTGGCTCGGTGGGTGGCCCCCACCCCCCAACCAAAACACCCCTATCAACAACCAAAATGACACACAACAAATGTCATCACACGCTTTAACCCTAATTTTGGATTTACACCATTTTGCAACATTCGCAGGAGAGATTGTGATTACAGGTCTTTCGTTTTGGTCACAAGCCACAGGCTTTCAATGGCCTAGGATCCGGATTTTTTTTGTGAAGAGGTACTACACGTTGTGGCACCTGCAATGGCCTCATTTCCATCGCTACATGGGATACCCAACCGCGGCAACGAGGGTAGGCGTGTGCACACAATTACCCACCATAGAGGTACCCCCCTAATGGTGTTGCCGTGACTCGTGGGATAGGCATGAAAAATACCGACCCCTTTGCCCCTTACCTTGGTTAAGACGGCCACCCAATATAACCGCCACTAGCTGCACATGACCGACCACCAAAATGCGTGGCGGGTTCCAACTATCACCAACCGGCCACTTTGTGCTCATTTGTTATACCTGCACAACTGCCCTTCCACGAACGCGGGAACAGCCTTGTGCCGTGTGCTACTCTGTAATACCTGCCTCCAGCACACGGAGTTCATCCGCTGCCTCCCGCTGGACGCTGGTGGTAGGTCTGGCCAGTACACACAGTACCAGAAATACGCAACGGATGTCCAACCCTGTCTGAAAGAGATATTGCGCTCAGGATACCAATCCTCTGCCACGGTTCTTATGGGAGGCCAGGCCTTCCCGTGATACCCGCTCGCTCCGGCCCCCTCCCCCCTCAAGCACATCCCTGGCCTCTGCCAGCATTGGTTTCGTCTTGCTGTGCTGCCCCTTCCTGGTCTTGAGGTTGCAGCGTTGCAGCACATGGTCGAGGCTGCTGCGCCATCATTATCCAAGGCAGAGTACAATGCCTACTACAACAAGATCGGCAAGTTCCTGCAGGACTGGATCCCGATCATCGGTGCTGAGAAGCCACAGGCTGACACTAACCCCTTCCTCTTAGAGGCGGAGCGTGGCTTCAATATCGTGGCCCACAAGCATCAGACCAAATGCTTCAATGTCGCGCTGGTGGCCCTGTGCAAGTCGGGCAAATCCACGTTCCTGAACGCCATGATGGGCCGGGACTTCCTCCCCTCCCACAATGTCCCTGAGACAGCATGCATTGTGCGGGTCAAGCACAACCCGCACTGCGCCCAGGTGAAATGCCCTTGCATGGATGGCCTACCGCCAGAGCTTGAGGAGTCGCCATGGCAACACAACACTACACAACGCACAACACAACACAACACAACACAACACAACACAACACAACACAACACAACACAACACAACACACCACAACACAACACAACACAACACAACACAACACAACACAACACAACACACCACACCACACCACAACACAACACAACACAACACACCACACCACACCACATCACACCACACCACACCACACCACACCACACCACACCACACCACACCACACCACACCACACCACACCACACCACACCACACCACACCACACCACACCACACCACACCACACCACACCACACCACACCACACCACACCACACCACACCACACCACACCACACCACACCACACCACACCACACCACACCACACCACACCACACCACACCACACCACACCACACCACACCACACCACACCACACCACACCACACCACACCACACCACACCACACCACACCACACCACACCACACCACACCACACCACACCACACCACACCACACCACACCACACCACACCACACCACACCACACCACACCACACCACACCACACCACACCACACCACACCACACCACACCACACCACACCACACCACACCACACCACACCACACCACACCACACCACACCACACCACACCACACCACACCACACCACACCACACCACACCACACCACACCACACCACACCACACCACACCACACCACACCACACCACACCACACCACACCACACCACACCACACCACACCACACCACACCACACCACACCACACCACACCACACCACACCACACCACACCACACCACACCACACCACACCACACCACACCACACCACACCACACCACACCACACCACACCACACCACACCACACCACACCACACCACACCACACCACACCACACCACACCACACCACACCACACCACACCACCACAACACACCACACCACAACACACCACACCACGACACGACACAACACAACACAACACAACACAACACAACACAACACAACACAACACAACACAACACAACACAACACAACACAACACAACACAACACAACACAACACAACACAATACAACACAACACAACACAACACAACACAACACAACACAACACAACACAGCACACCACAACACAACACAACACAACACAGCACAACACAACACAACACAACACAATGAGAAGGTACATTGACGAGACAGCTAAGGGGCACATACCCATGCCATACCCCCACCTGTACCCATGGGTTCTTGAAAGTGGGAGTGGGAGTGGATCCGGGTGTGTGCGAAAGGCAATGGCCGGGGTTTCATACCAACGGGAAGTGGTAGAGGGGTGGTGGTCCCTGAACGTAACCCTAGGCTTAGCCTAAAAACATAACATCTGCGGCGGGGGGCTGGTTGCGGTGGGGAGGGCTCTTATTTGTGCGAACCTAATTACTTGTGTGGCGAGAGTGGCGCTGGACCGCTGAAGGCAAGTGGGTGTGTGGGTGTGTGGGTGTGTGGGTGTGTGGGTGTGTGGGTGTGTGGGTGTGTGGGTGTGTGGGTGTGAGGTCAGGTCAGGGGCAGAGGAGGTGCGTAAATGTGTTTGCCAACCGCCGGGTCCTCACGGGTGCAGGGCCGCGGAGGGGCCACGGGCGCAGCTGCATCGCACATGCGTCTCAGGGCCGGCTCTTCCTCAACAAGGGGGCCTGCGTGCAGGGCCGCGACGTCTGCGCCACCCTGCGCAAGATCAACAGCCAGGCCCGCGAGACGAACGAGGCCCCCCCGGAAATGATCCTGGAGGCGCCGCTCGTGGCGCTGAGCGGCAAGTCCTTTGAAGGATGCCAAACCTCCTTCGATGTCAGTGATACGCCCGGGCCCAACGAGGCCGGAACCGACGCTGTGCGACCGCAGGTGTCTGACGGCCTCCATCTACCCCCCACACCCCCGCACTGCCCCCCCACACCCCTACGCAGGGATGCGTTGGAATGGAGGAGAGCCGGGAACTCTCCCTGACTCCAAGGTCGGTGGAATCCCACGCGTCGACAGCCTCCACCATAACATGCAGCACAGAGGGCTCACAGTGCTATACGCCGTGATCTGCAGCTGGTGGCAATGGAGGAACCCGATCGGCTACCCAACAGCCGCTTGGGGGAATCCCAGCAAGCAGAGAGCGCAACCCCTTCCCCTGTATGTTGAATGTGCCCTGACTTTAACCATACCTGTACCCACTGGGTTTTTCAACCTACGGTCCCGATAAAGCCCAACCATGTGTGGCCGAATGGGGCCAGCAGACCATGCAGCACAGGAAGGGAGTGACCACTGACCAGGATGTACGCATAACCCGGTAGAGGCCAACAGTCAGCACGGATAGCGGGAGCAGGAGCGAGGGCTGACCTCTGGACACAACTCGCACTGTGGAAGCGCCGAGCGTCGGCAGATGGACAGAAGGCGATGACAGCCGCGGGGCAGGCGCGGCCAGAGCCTAATGCGGACAATGCAACCTGACCATTTGAGGCCCCCCCCTGCAGGGCGCCCAGCCTCTGCCCAGCCACTGTCCCCCTGACGCCAAGTGCAAGGCTCAACGGCATTTTTGTAACCGACAGTAACCGCCCCCTACCGCTTTGGCAACCTCCTCCAACCGCCTGTCTAACCGCCTCTGGAGCCGCCTCTGGGGTGCCTTCCCTTCTAATGCATCCCTGCCCCTACGCCGGGGCTGTGCTGCTGCTTCTGGGTCAGAGGCCAGAAAACAAGGTTGTGTACCTACAATTGGCCTCAACAGATTTCTGGCTCCTTTGATAATTTTCATTTTTTCCCTGAGGCAATTTTTTCCGTCGGATGGGGTGGCTGGCTTAGCCAGGGCCATAAGTGACCCCGCACCCTTCCCTGGGGTCGCTGCGCTACGACCTGCTCGGCGGTCTGGCCAGGAGGGGCTGCTCCCGCTCCGAGGATTGACGGATTAGTTTGCAGACCGGCCAATTGATCTATTGGACCTCGAGCATACGAAAAGCCATCTATGAGGGTCACAGTAGTGGAGGGCACCTGAGGACCCTGGCCCCCAGCCCTGCCCCTGCGTCGCAGGTCGAGGCGCTGATGAATCATGCAGACGTCATTCTGTACATTCTGGACTATTCGAAGCTCAAGACGGAAGAAGAGGCCCAGATTCTGCAGAAGATGCGCAGCATGCGGCCGGATCTGATCAAGGACATCACCAATCGCCTTTTTGTGGTCGTCAACAAGATGGATCTGGTGAAGAAGGTCTGGGCCTGCCGCCCCGCTGTTCCTCGCCTGTGCCCTGTGCGTGCCCTCCTCAGCAAGCGACACTCCACGTTGTTGGTGCACCACGGCGACTCATTCCACCCCTTGGGGACGGGTGCACACCCTTCCAGCACCGCCGCCACCACCACCACCACGCCCTCTGCCATTTTTCCTCAGAAGCAGAGAATCATTCTTGCTGTTTGGTGCTTTGCTTTCTGCTTACTCTGGGCATGGGGTCACCATTTGCCAAAACTGTCCATGTCCCAGGCATTTCTGCTTTGCC
>OZ038404.1:18859638-18899638 GCA_964036045.1 Eutreptiella sp. 'Long Island Sound 2002' | reverse complement strand
CAGAGCACAGCACAGCACAGCGCACATCACAGAGCACAGCACAGTGCACAGCACAGCACAGCACAGCACAGCACAGCACAGCACACAGTACAGCACAGCACAGCACAGCACAGCACAGCACAGCACACAGCACAGCACAGCACAGCACAGCACAGCACAGCACAGCACGGCACAGCGCACATCACAGAGCACAGCACAGCACAGCACAGCACAGCACAGCACAGCACAGCACAGCACAGCACAGCGCAGCGCACAGCACAGCACAGCACAGCACACAGCACAGCACAGCACGGAGCACAGCACCGCACAGCACAGCACAGCACAGCACAGCACAGCACAGCACAGCACAGCACAGCACAGCACAGCACAGCACACAGCACAGCACAGCACAGCACAGCACAGCACAGAGCACAGCACAGCACAGCACAGCACAGCACAGCACAGAGCACAGCACAGCACAGCACAGAGCACAGCACAGAGCACAGCACAGCACAGCACAGCACAGAGCACAGCACAGCACAGCACAGCACAGCACAGCACAGAGCACAGCACAGCACAGCGCACATCACAGAGCACAGCACAGTGCACAGCACAGCACAGCACAGCACAGCACAGCACAGCACACAGTACAGCACAGCACAGCACAGCACAGCACAGCACAGCACACAGCACAGCACAGCACAGCACAGCACAGCACAGCACAGCACGGCACAGCGCACATCACAGAGCACAGCACAGCACAGCACAGCACAGCACAGCACAGCACAGCACAGCACAGCGCAGCGCACAGCACAGCACAGCACAGCACACAGCACAGCACAGCACGGAGCACAGCACCGCACAGCACAGCACAGCACAGCACAGCACAGCACAGCACAGCACAGCACAGCACAGCACAGCACAGCACAGCACAGCACAGCACAGCACAGCACAGAGCACAGAGCACAGCACAGAGCACAGAGCACAGCACAGCACAGCACAGCACAGCACAGCACAGCACAGCACAGCACACAGCACAGCACAGCACAGCACAGCACAGCACAGCACAGCACAGCACAGCACAGCACAGCGCAGTGCACATCACAGAGCACAGCACAGCACAGCACAGCACAGCACAGCACAGCACAGCACAGCGCAGTGCACATCACAGAGCACAGCACAGCACAGCACAGCACAGCACAGCACAGCACAGCACAGCACAGCGCAGTGCACATCACAGAGCACAGCACAGCACAGCACAGCACAGCACAGCACAGCAGAGCACAGCACAGCACAGCACAGCGCACAGCACAGCACAGCACAGCACAGCACAGCACAGCACAGCACAGCACAGCGCACATCACAGAGCACAGCACAGCGCACAGCACAGCACAGCACAGCACAGCACAGCACAGCACAGCACAGCAACGCGCACAGCACAGCACAGCACAGCACACAGCACAGCACAGCACAGCACAGCACAGAGCACAGCACAGCACAGAGCACAGCACAGCACAGCACAGCACAGCACAGCACAGCACAGCACAGCACAGCACAGCACAGCACAGCACAGCACAGCACAGCACAGCACAGCACAGCACAGCACAGAGCACAGAGCACAGCACAGAGCACAGCACAGCACAGCACAGCACAGCACAGCACAGCACAGCACAGCACAGCACAGCACAGCACAGCACAGCACAGCACAGCACAGCACAGCACAGCACAGCACAGCACAGCACAGCACAGCACAGCAGAAGCTGCGTACCAGATCAGCAGCTGTGTCTGTGCCTACGGGACCCCAGTTCAATAAGACCCACGCTTTCAGTGCCGCTCACCGGGCCACCAGGATCTGGAACGGGCAGTGGGTACACACGTCTGCGGAGGAACCCCCCCCCCCCCCCACACACACAAGGACCTGCCTGCTTTCTGCCCGGGGCACCACTGCACAGGGTCCTGCCCGTCAGCGCGGAACGGGCACTACTGTCCCGGCAGATCCTCAACAACACCGCAAGTCAAAGCGTCCGTGAGGATAGCTGTGAGCTGATGTTCGGGCAGGACTGGGATGAGCAGGTGTGTGCGGACGTCGGGGGCACTGCGGTGGGGGCGCAGCGCGGGCAGTGACTTGCGGTTTGGCGGCAGTGGGCAGGGAATCGCTTGCAGGAGGGGGGGGTTACCCCCTCCCCACTGCACTGACTCTACCCCAAAGGCATTCCCATACCCCCCGGCCGCATTTCCAACCGCCAGTAACCGCCTCCCCCAACCGCTTGCACATCCCCCGTGACCGCTCTGCAACCGCTCTGGGACTGCCCCGATGGCCCCCCTTCCCTTCAAGCAAAGCCCTGGCCGTGGGGGAGGGGCTGGACAGGGCAGGGAAGGGGGTTGTGGAGGGTCAGAGGGGAGGTCGGGTTTCCACACGCGCGGGATGCGGAGGGGGGGTGTCGGTAGAGCCCCTTGAGAAGGGGGGGGGGGGGGTAGGGGGGCTGGGGCTCTGGGGAAGGGGCTCCGTGGACGGGGCCATGGATCAGTCACCAGCTGAGGGCCCCCATTGGGTCCGTTTGGTTTTGGCACTGGACACGAGGTAAACGAGGATTTCTCTCCCCCTCCCCCTGCGACGCGCCGATCCCAAAAGCGTCCTTTTCGTTTTGTTGGCCACGCCGGATGACCTCCGGGGCCCGGAGGGGGGGGGGCTACTGTGGCTGTGTGACGTCTTGAAGTCTTGCCTGGTGCCTGGTCGCACACCTGGTGCCGACCAGAAGGTAGTCGTCGGACCGTAATAGGCCCCCCAATAGGCCCCCCAATAGGCCCCCTAATAGGCCCCCCAATAGGCCCCCTCATAGGCCCCCCAATAGGCCCCCTCATAGGCCCCCCAATAGGCCCCCTAATAGGCCCCCCAATAGGCCCCCCAATAGGCCCCCTAATAGGCCCCCCAATAGGCCCCCCAATAGGCCCCCTAATAGGCCCCCCAATAGGCCCCCCAATAGGCCCCCTAATAGGCCCCCCTCATAGGCCCCCCAATAGGCCCCCTAATAGGCCCCCCAATAGGCCCCCCAATAGGCCCCCCAATAGGCCCCCCAATAGGCCCCCCAATAGGCCCCCTAATAGGCCCCCCAATAGGCCCCCCAATAGGCCCCCTAATAGGCCCCCCAATAGGCCCCCTAATAGGCCCCCCAATAGGCCCCCTAATAGGCCCCCCAATAGGCCCCCCAATAGGCCCCCCAATAGGCCCCCCAACAGGCCCCCCAATAGGCCCCCCAATAGGCCCCCTAATAGGCCCCCCAATAGGCCCCCCAATAGGCCCCCCAATAGGCCCCCTAATAGGCCCCCCAATAGGCCCCCCAATAGGCCCCCTCATAGGCCCCCCAATAGGCCCCCCAATAGGCCCCCCAATAGGCCCCCCCAATAGGCCCCCCAATAGGCCCCCCAATAGGCCCCCCAATAGGCCCCCTCATAGGCCCCCCAATAGGCCCCCCAATAGGCCCCCCAATAGGCCCCCCAATAGGCCCCCCAATAGGCCCCCCAATAGGCCCCCTAATAGGCCCCCCAATAGGCCCCCTAATAGGCCCCCCAATAGGCCCCCTAATAGGCCCCCCAATAGGCCCCCCAATAGGCCCCCCAATAGGCCCCCTAATAGGCCCCCCAATAGGCCCCCCAATAGGCCCCCTAATAGGCCCCCCAATAGGCCCCCTAATAGGCCCCCCAATAGGCCCCCTAATAGGCCCCCTAATAGGCCCCCCAATAGGCCCCCCAATAGGCCCCCTAATAGGCCCCCCAATAGGCCCCCCAATAGGCCCCTTAATAGGCCCCCCAATAGGCCCCCCAATAGGCCCCCCAATAGGCCCCCCAATAGGCCCCCTCATAGGCCCCCCAATAGGCCCCCCAATAGGCCCCCCAATAGGCCCCCCAATAGGCCCCCCAATAGGCCCCCCAATAGGCCCCCCAATAGGCCCCCCAATAGGCCCCCTAATAGGCCCCCCAATAGGCCCCCCAATAGGCCCCCCAATAGGCCCCCCAATAGGCCCCCCAATAGGCCCCCCAATAGGCCCCCCAATAGGCCCCCTAATAGGCCCCCCAATAGGCCCCCCAATAGGCCCCCCAATAGGCCCCCCAATAGGCCCCCCAATAGGCCCCCCAATAGGCCCCCCAATAGGCCCCCCAATAGGCCCCCTCATAGGCCCCCCAATAGGCCCCCCAATAGGCCCCCCAATAGGCCCCCTAATAGGCCCCCCAATAGGCCCCCCAATAGGCCCCCTAATAGGCCCCCCAATAGGCCCCCCAATAGGCCCCCCCAATAGGCCCCCCAATAGGCCCCCTCATAGGCCCCCCAATAGGCCCCCCAATAGGCCCCCCAATAGGCCCCCCAATAGGCCCCCCAATAGGCCCCCCAATAGGCCCCCCAATAGGCCCCCCAATAGGCCCCCCAATAGGCCCCCTAATAGGCCCCCCAATAGGCCCCCCAATAGGCCCCCCAATAGGCCCCCCAATAGGCCCCCCAATAGGCCCCCCAATAGGCCCCCCAATAGGCCCCCCAATAGGCCCCCCAATAGGCCCCCCAATAGGCCCCCCAATAGGCCCCCCAATAGGCCCCCCAATAGGCCCCCCAATAGGCCCCCCAATAGGCCCCCCAATAGGCCCCCTCATAGGCCCCCCAATAGGCCCCCCAATAGGCCCCCCAATAGGCCCCCTAATAGGCCCCCCGATAGGCCCCCTAATAGGCCCCCCAATAGGCCCCCCAATAGGCCCCCCAATAGGCCCCCTCATAGGCCCCCCAATAGGCCCCCCAATAGGCCCCCTAATATGCCCCCCAATAGGCCCCCCAATAGGCCCCCCAATAGGCCCCCCAATAGGCCCCCCAATAGGCCCCCCAATAGGCCCCCCAATAGGCCCCCCAATAGGCCCCCCAATAGGCCCCCTCATAGGCCCCCTCATAGGCCCCCTAATAGGCCCCCCAATAGGCCCCCCAATAGGCCCCCCAATAGGCCCCCCAATAGGCCCCCCAATAGGCCCGCTAATAGGCCCCCCAATAGGCCCCCCAATAGGCCCCCCAATAGGCCCCCCAATAGGCCCCCCAGTAGGCCCCCTCATAGGCCCCCCAATAGGCCCCCCAATAGGCCCCCTAATAGGCCCCCCAATAGGCCCCCCAATAGGCCCCCCAATAGGCCCCCCAATAGGCCCCCCAATAGGCCCCCTAATAGGCCCCCCAATAGGCCCCCCAATAGGCCCCCCAATAGGCCCCCCAATAGGCCCCCCAATAGGCCCCCCAATAGGCCCCCCAGTAGGCCCCCTAATAGGCCCCCCAATAGGCCCCCCAATAGGCCCCCCAATAGGCCCCCCAATAGGCCCCCCAATAGGCCCCCTCATAGGCCCCCCAATAGGCCCCCCAATAGGCCCCCCAATAGGCCCCCCAATAGGCCCCCTCATAGGCCCCCCAGTAGGCCCCCCAATAGGCCCCCCAATAGGCCCCCCAATAGGCCCCCTCATAGGCCCCCCAATAGGCCCCCCAATAGGCCCCCTCATAGGCCCCCCAATAGGCCCCCCAATAGGCCCCCCAATAGGCCCCCTCATAGGCCCCCCATAGGCCCCCCAATAGGCCCCCCAATAGGCCCCCCAATAGGCCCCCTCATAGGCCCCCCAATAGGCCCCCCAATAGGCCCCCCAATAGGCCCCCCAATAGGCCCCCCAATAGGCCCCCTCATAGGCCCCCCAGTAGGCCCCCCAATAGGCCCCCCAATAGGCCCCCCAATAGGCCCCCCCATAGGCCCCCCAATAGGCCCCCCAATAGGCCCCCCAATAGGCCCCCCAATAGGCCCCCCAATAGGCCCCCCAATAGGCCCCCTCATAGGCCCCCTCATAGGCCCCCCAATAGGCCCCCTCATAGGCCCCCCAATAGGCCCCCTCATAGGCCCCCCAATAGGCCCCCCTCATAGGCCCCCTCATAGGCCCCCCAATAGGCCCCCTCATAGGCCCCCCAATAGGCCCCCCAATAGGCCCCCTCATAGGCCCCCCAATAGGCCCCCTCATAGGCCCCCCAATAGGCCCCCCCCAATAGGCCCCCCAATAGGCCCCCCAATAGGCCCCCCAATAGGCCCCCCAATAGGCCCCCCAATAGGCCCCCCAATAGGCCCCCTCATAGGCCCCCCAATAGGCCCCCCAATAGGCCCTCCAATAGGCCCCCCAATAGGCCCCCTCATAGGCCCCCCAATAGGCCCCCCTCATAGGCCCCCTCATAGGCCCCCCAATAGGCCCCCCAATAGGCCCCCCAATAGGCCCCCCAATAGGCCCCCCAATAGGCCCCCCAATAGGCCCCCCAATAGGCCCCCCAATAGGCCCCCCAATAGGCCCCCCAATAGGCCCCCCAATAGGCCCCCCAATAGGCCCCCCAATAGGCCCCCCAATGGGCCCCCCAATAGGCCCCCCAATAGGCACTGTAATAGGCCCCTAATAGGCCCTCTGGTAGGCCGTAGTGGACTCGACTCGTTTACTCGTTGTCTCTTTTCGCTACAGTGAAAGGTGCCTACGACATGTCACTGAAGATCTCTTCTTTCTTTGCATTTGTCGTGTAACACCGTTCTTTGCTCGCCAGCGCACAGTCGTGCACACGCGTCTGTTTCCCATAGCGGGGGCAGGCCTGAATGGGAACATTTGTTTGGCGTGGGCGTTGCCCCCCGGCCTCGCCCCCTGTCCACTCCCCTCCTCATCGAAAGTGGGAACAAATGGAATCGACTGAAGGACACATGCGTCGGGCCATTTTGGGACGCACACTTTTGGGTCCCAGGACCCCCCCCCCCCAAAACACACACAACACCCCCTTCAAGCCCAGACCCCCCCCCACACAACACCCCCATCCCCCACACCCAACAACAACAACACCACCAACAACTGCCCTTTTGAGCACGGGCCTGTCCTTTCTTAGGAACCAGATATTTCCTTTTTTTTGATTAAGTACAGCCTTGGCAGGGATGCATCAGAAGGGCAGGGACCTCGGAGGCGGTCCCAGAGGTGGTTAGCCACGCGGTTGGGGGAGGTTGCCAAAGCGGTTGGGGGCGGTTACTGTCGGTTACAAATGCCATTGAGGCCGGCACTTGGCGTCAGGGGGACAGTGGCTGGGTATAGTCTGGGCGCCCTGTTGGGGGGGGGGGTCCCCCGTTCCAACGCATTGCTGGGCCCAGGGGTTTGGCAAATGCCGATGGCCAACCGACGCCGGTTGGGGGGTGAGCGACTGCAGTCCCTCGTCGGCCGGCGCTCCGATCGATGCCTCACCGCCGGGCGTGCGCACATCGAGCGGACCCCATTGTCTTGCGAGAGGCCAGCCCTGGAGCCCCCAGCGGCCGTGGGATCCGATGAACAGCCCCCCCGACCGCCCCCAACTGGCAAATCTTTTGCTTTTATCGTTTAGTCTGCGGAGATGTGATTTCCAAGCGTTTTTTGTGGTGTACATGTGGCTTGCCAGGGCATAGGGAATGGGGGAAATTGGGTTGCGCAGGGGGGGGGGGGGTCATTCAAGCCCCCCAAAGGGGGGTCTAGGAAAGGGGCTCTCGTGACAGGCCAGTCCCAAGAGGCCAGTCCAAAACCTCTGATGATGACTCACCAACTGCGCCGCAAAGCAGCCTGGAGAATTTTTTTTCAAGAAAAATTTCCCGCATGATACATACCTCAAAATGATCAGCGCATGTTGGGGATCATTTTGAGTGATATATGTTGTGGTACCTCAGGACCCCCTCCCCCCCCCCCCCCCCAACCTCCCCTGTCAGCCCGTTGGAGGGTCCCCATCACGGGCGCCCAGAAGGGGGGGGGGGTCTGGGAAAGGGGCTGGAATGACACCCCCCCCCCCCGCGCGCAAGCCAATTTCCCCCCAGCCCAGTGTTTCTGAGAGCGCCGTTCCACCAGGTGAAATTGAAGTAAACGGCCAAAAACCCTTGAACCGTCCGCACACCGTGCAACAACATCCCCCCATCGGCTTCTGCCCTGTCTGAATACAATGCGCACCATCTTCTAACGACCGCTGCACTCTTCGCAGGCACATCTTGCCAGACATGCCACTAGCGTCTGGCAGGGAAACTGGTTCTCAGTAGGAATCGGCCCGTGTACCAAAGGCCACTCCGTAATACCTGCCCCTTGCACCACCAGAACTGAGTAGGAACGTGCCGCGTCCCGCGTGTGGCTCGGTAGGACCCTGCTCCATCGGATCATATCTCAGCAGACGCTACTGGCCAGCCTGCATCTTACGTTCTCGTTTGCGGCACCGCTTTGGGGCTGCTTCTGAGCCCCGGACCCCCCGAAACCCTGGTCGACAAGACATGCCGCAAATCACGCTGCATACACCATTGCACTGGCCCGCTCCCATTTGGTGACTGCTGCAGAATGAAGCAGCACAGGGGAGATGTGCATGTGGAAAGTTTGGCGTTTTAGAATGTTGGTAAAATTTTGACCAAAAGTTGTGTACCAGGCCCACACTGGTGATGGCTGTCCGCGTCTGAGACAGGGATGGATATGATAGTGACCAGATTATTTTGGTGGGGGTAAGTTTTTGGCGCCACAGCCGCCGAATTCTTTTCTAACAGTGGCCCAAAATCTCGAACAACGTTTTCCTTCAAACAATGTTATGAGGCCCATCAAATGGATCAGCGCAATGTGTTGAGCGCACAGATGTATGTGTGTGGGGGGGGGGGGGGCAAAAATCACTTTTTGTTTTAAGGGGTCAAAAAGTAGTGAAAAATAGTCAAGATTGGCCGGCCCTCGTGTCTCGCTCATGACGTGTTCAGGACATCGATGATGAGAAGATGGCGGTGGGGGCCGAGCGGCTGTTGGCGAAGAGTTGCTTCACAGAAATGGAGAGTGAGGTCTGTGCGGTGCGCCTCTGGCCCCTGAAGACCGGGGACGGATGCGGGCCAAGGGGGCGGCGGCCGTGCCTCCTCCGCCGTCCCTCGAGGTGGCTCCCAGTGGCAGCGTTTGGCCACCACCGGCGTCAGAAGAAGGCTGCGTATGGGAGCGCAGGGGGAGGGTAATCAGCTTTTGGGTAATTTTGGGTGAAGTCAGGGAGCGCACCGTGCGCTGCGCCCGCGTTGTGCGAAAAGTCGGCTGTTCTCCACCGCCGGTAGCCATGGATCCCAGTTTACGTGCATTTGCAGCAACTTTTGCGAGAGACAAAATCAAAGAACGGGGGGTTTCCGCATCTGATGGTCAAAAGTGCCGCGCGTTTGGGGGCCCCTAAAATCGGGTTATGGCCATTTCAGTCACCCGGCCGGCGATGGCCGGGGCAAGTTTTCAAGCCGAAAAACACCCAAAATGGCAATAAATCGCGATTTCCTGGGGGCCCTGAAGTCTGCACCCCCGATGCGGTTTTGAATGGGTCATGCGCGCTTCTGTAGGGGGGTGGTTCAGGGTTTTGTATAGTGTGCGGGACAGGGGGGGGGGGGGGGTGTGAGGGCCAAAAAAACTTGTGTACTTAAAATGGGCCTCACATTGTTGGCTCTCTATTCAAAATTCCATTTTTTCCCTGAGGAATTTTTTTTACGTTTTGGGTGGGTGGGTGGGTGGTGCGGCCTGGGGGGGTAGGTCCGCCAGATCATCCCCCCCCCCCCCCCTGCCCCCCGTTGATAAGCAAAGCTCTGGGGTGGTTTGCAGGGGTGTTCCCGGGATAAACAACGGAATGATTGGCGGTGTGCGCGCGCTGTGCGGAAACGCCCCCTGCGGAGGAAGGAAGCCACCGTGAGAGCATGACTGGGCCCCAAGCGCGCCCCCAAATGCATGTGTCCGCTGAGCCATGAGTGGGCCGCGGGTACCAAAGGGTGCACTTTCCCCTGTGCCACGATGCTTACCCAAGCTGCGCGCCGCCGGGTTTGCTGCAGGGTTAGCACCCCCTATGGGCACAGGAACCTGTAGATAGCGTCGTTTAACCAAGGAAAGAATGAAAAGACAGCTTTTGAAGTGACACTATCTGCCGCTCTCTATGTCTAACATTTGTTGCATGCTTAAATGGCCTTAATGCTCAAACAAAGCCGGGAAAGAGTTGAGATCATGAGAAAGGAGCTGTCCTATGGGAACAGGCACGCCCGTCACACGTGGGAAACGACCTCCAGCCCGGGGTCCTTCCCGTCTGCAGGGCGCCCTGCCCACCCCCCTCAGGGGGGGGGGGGCAACCACGGAGATGCCAGGCGGAGGGTGCTTCTTTGCAGTCAACTATGCAGTTGCTGCGGGCCGTGAACAAGGTTTGTTCTGCAAACGAGGCGCGCCTTGTCAGTGTCGGCACACTCAGACGTCACTGAGGGCGGGCCCCACTGAGTCGCACACCTGTTATGGGCTAGTCCGCGTCCTGCATCCGAATGTGGGTCATACCGAGCCATATGTCGCATGTGTAGTGATCCTCCTGAGTCACGCATTGGATGTGGGTGGGTCCTACGGAGTTACACGTCCCAGGTGGGCCGTGCTGAGTGATCGGCCTGGGTCTGGGACTGGCGCGCGGTGCGTGATGGAGGGGTGATGCTTACCGGGTGCGCATTGCTACGTCTCTGCGCCCGTCCCCACGAACAAGGCTGGAAGATGGTGACAGCAGCCTTTACATTCAGGCCCCAACAGTCTTACCAGCTGTCCAGCACAGCGGCAGTGTTTGATGATGACGGGAGATAGCATCAGAGAAATGACAGTAACAGTCGAAGGCGGCATGCCCCCTGTCCCCGCCCCCAACACACCCAGCACGCCCAGAGCACTGCTCCAGGGTGAAACTGCCAAAGGCAGTGAGAAGCGACAAACACGAACAAGGCAACAGCAAGCGAAAGCACAGGGGTATGGGCAGAAGGATGCAGCAAGAAGGGAGAGAGGGCAGGAGACGGGAGCAGAGGAATTTGGGCCCTGCCTCATGGTGCACAGTTTTGTCACGGCACAAAGGCTGTGGCAGCCTTTTGGCTAGGGTAGATCCCAAAAAGGTTTTTCCTGTATCCCGTGTATCCCAATTTTTTTGTTTTTGTGTATCAGGTGTGTATCCCAAAAGTTGTTTCAACCTGAATAAGCAACATCACCATGTGTAGGCCATACCACAGGTTTCTACTCAGGGGCTGAGATCGTGGAGGAGGTGGGTCCACATTTTGCAGCCCTGAGGGAAAAGCGTCAAATCCTACATCAGTATGCAGCAAAGTTGAAGGAGATGGGGTGCAATGGTCTTGAGACACTGCAATTTTTTTTGGTGTATTTCACGTTCGCGCGGATACGCATTCGCCTAAAGTCTGGGCTGTAGTGGCTGCAGTGCGCATGTGCCATTTTGTGCCAGGGAGGCACCCTCATCCGGTGTGGGACTCCCGTGCGCCCCACTTCACACACAATGCCCATCCGCAAACGGCGTACACAGCGGACACAACCTGCGAGGTCAGAGAGGGCGGACGCCTCTGATGGGGGAGATGCCGTTGCCCTCTTTTTGTCGTGTCGCAGCCCACGCTCCCTTCCTCTGCGCACACGCGGGCTTCCCTTCGGTGCACGCTCCACCTCACAGTCCCAACCGTTGTGCTGCCCCCCCTTTCTCTCTCTGCAGGTGCTGTCGTTCCTGTTCGAGCACCAGGCCACCATATTTATTTCCTCGTTGATCGGGGACACACTGCGGCATTTGTATATCTTCAATAACTACCTGCACACCACCAAAGCAGCGATGCTTAAGAGGTGCTGCCCAGGGGCAGGGGCGCGTGCCGGGGGGGAGGGGGGGGGGGCAAGGCACGGGAACAGTAGTCTGATCCAGGCCGGGGACAGAGGCCACAGGTGGTTGCTGCCGGGGCTTGTGGCCAGGGCAGGGGCAGGGGCAGTGGCCGAGGAAGGAGAAGGAGGGGGAGGAGGGGGAGGAGGAGGCGCATAGGGGGCAGGTTCTCTTGGGAGTTCCGCTTCATTGCCCCTGAGGACCAAGTCAACTGAGACCGTCTCCAACTTGACGGTTGACTCCACCCATAAAACTGGGTGTCCGTCCACCCGGGTGTTGCCCCGGGCCTTCTTGCGGCCCTGGAGACGTCTCTACTGCTGTCTTTTCGGCGCCGTTGGCGCCAGAGTTCATAATAACTTATTAATGGTCCTGTCAATTGAGCCCTCTTGCCGAACCCCCCCCCCCGTTTTTCGGGGGCTCTATTGCCCCCACCCCCCCCGAAGTGAAAACCCGACGTCCCCAGCCAGCAGCCGGCAGACAGCAGCCAGTCGTCAGCGAACTGCACCATTCGCGAGTCATGCAACGTTAACAGATGGGTGTTGTACTCAGTGTGTAGCCTCTTAATGGGGGGGGGAGGGGGAAGGGACCGTGGCGCCATCCTCTCCCTCAATGGGGCGGGGTAGATGGGACTGACAGGGGCAGTCCGTGCAGCAAATGCAGTCTTTGGGGGCATCAGGCGAGGAACGGCTCCGAGTCGGCGCTGGGGGCCTCGTCAACCCTCGTTGCTTGACTAGCACTCGCCTGCTGGGCTTGCTCCGCCTTCTTACTCCTCCTCCCCCCCTCCGTCTTCTCCTCCCCCTCCCCCTCCCCCTCCTCCTCCTCCTTCTCCTCCTCCTCCCACTCCTCCTCCCACTCCTCCCCCCCCCTCCTCCTCCTCCTCCCACTCCTCCTCCCACTCCTCCTCCTCCTCCTCCTCCCCCTTCCTCCTCCTCCCCAGAGTTTTTTGAGCATTGAAAATGGTCAGTTTTTTTTTTCCACAAAATACATGGCAAATGATGACCTTTCTGAACCCCCTCGACGCGCTGATTCCAAAAAATCCCATTTTCATTTTTTTTCTGAGTTTTGGGTCCGGGTCACCTCCGGGGCCCGGGGGTCAGTCTCGTTAGGATTTGGAGGGGCCGTCAATCAAGCCCCTTTTTTGGGGGGGGGTGTAGCCACAGGGCTGTATCGACCCCCCTCCCCCCCCCCCCCGGGAAAGGAAAGCCCACCCCTGCTGGCTGCCGGCTGCTGGTGGTCTCTGTGGTGGCCGCTGCCTGCGGGTGTTGTGCTGGCCTTTGCCCAATGGCTGTTGCCTTGTGGTTGTTGCCCGCCGATGGCTGGCTGTTAGCTGCCAAACCCTTGCCTGCGCACAGTGGTGGACTCTGGTGTGTTCTGTGGGTCCCCATGTTGGGGCGTTGTTGGCCCGCCATTGCCTTGGCCCAGCCTCAGATTGGTTCTGCCCGTTGGTGCCCCGGTTCGAATGGGCCAGGGCGGGGCTGGTGCCCGAGCAGCCCTCGGGCCGTTGCGGTCTGTTTCAGGTCCAATGAGAACTGGATCAAGCAGTTGAAAAGAGACCTGGAGAGCATCAAGACTGAGGTATTGGGGCACGGAGATGGGGATTGGGTCGCGGGCAGGGGTGTACTAGAACGGCCGTACACGCATTGGTGTACCTGGGCCAGAAAACTGAAGATGGTTGTCCTCCCCCTGAATCTCTCGGCATTCCTCGCAGTTCATCGGGAAAAAAAATGCGGCGAAGCCGCCACACGCAGGCCACGGGGGGGCGGCCGGGCCCTGTCCTTGTTTGCGACCCCCCCCAGCCCCCCCCCCCCTGGGTTTTGAAAGATAGTTGGGGGGTGGGTTGCATCAGGACCGGTTGTAGTCACCCCCCCCCCGTGACGCAGGCCTGCTTCAATGCGGCATAAGAAGTGCCGGCACACATACTTGGGCGTACCAGGACAAGGAGGGAGAAGGGGCTGCCAGTTCCATGTTGAGCCTATTGGGCATAAAGAATCAGGCGGATGTCTATCAGGGAGGGGGGGGGGGTAACCCCCCCCCCCCTGGACCCCCACCCCCCCTCCTCCTCCTCCCCTTCCAATGTTTGAGGTTGACAGCCAAAATTTTGCTTTGGCGCCTTCAGTGCCAAGAGGATTTCAACTTCAAAAATATTCGGCCCGCCTTCGGCAGGGACCACAGGGGGACCCTGGGAGGAGGGGGGTCCCAGCCAATACCCCTCCCCCCCCCCTCTTCTCCTACATCCCTGGTCGCGGGCCGTAGGGTAAGGCAGTGTGGTAAGGGGCATTGGCAGTGTGGTGAGGGGCAGCGATGGGGTCCGGCGGTGTGGTGAGGCGCAGTGATGTGGGGTTGGCAATGTGGTCAGGGGCCGTGCTCGGGTGTGACAGCCCGATAAGGGGGAGTGATTGGTAAGGGTGACGAGGTGCCCCTTCACACGTTCGTGCGGAGCATGCCAGCGCCGGCATGGGAGGGACGCCAAGGGGCAGAAGCAGCGCTTGTGAGCAAGCCCCAACGGTTGAAGCATGCCGCAGCACGCCGCGGCACACTATGACTTTGACGGTCTTGCGTAGTTGTGCTGCCAGCTCCAAATCCACCGCCACCGACTGCAGAGTTGCATTGTGGGAAGTCGAATCTGCGGATTTCCCTTTTCTATCCCCCACTGCGGCGCGCCCGGTCTGCCTGTCATGTTGAAAGGGCATTCGGTTTGATGGACCACATTTTGACACATGATCGCCTGCATCTGAATCATGACACATGGCGCCATTCGGCGGTCCTGCGTGTCAGCAAAACCGACAAAAAGCGGAAGTGAGCGGAGATGGAGGACCAGTAAGCAGAGCTGTGTACTGTTTGCATTGTGTTGAGGCTTTGCAGGGGGTTGGGGGCGCTTTGGGGAGGAGTCGGGGGCAGGCCATTAATTAAGGAGACCCCCCCCCCCCCCCGGGCCCACCCACAGACCATGACGGGGCCAGGCGCGGCCCAGCCGTGTGACCCGACGTGCCTCGCAGCCCCGCGCCACACGTGCACCACACACACTAACGTGCGCGCCCACACACACAGGCACGGCGGCATCTCCCTCCCGCGTGTGCCTCCGCGGGGTACAGGGGCCGTCAGCAGTCCGGTAGGCCTTGTGACCGGACAGCCCAGTCACGCGGTGCAGGGAAGGACGCGCGCGGTGGGTCTGGCCGTCTGGGGGAGGCTTTCACCCAACCCAACCCAACCCCCCCCCCAAACCTGGTCAGAGGCCAACAAAAAGTTTCTGTACGTACAATCGGCCTCAAATGTCTGGCCCCTTTGATAAATTTCTTTTTTTTGCCCGAGGAAAATTTTTCTGATGTGGGGGGGTCGGTGGGTTGGTGGGGGCTGGCTAGGGCCCCAAACAACCCCTCCCCCCCTTGGGGGTCCTCAACCAATAGCCTGGGCAGGGGGTTTTGGTGCCCGTGCAATTCTACACACGTGACCTACACCCCCCACCAGCGGCTTGAAGCACGCCGCAAGCGCAGCAAAATTTTCTTGGGGACTGTTGGTGCTTGCTTGTGAGCAGAGGGACAATGTTTTCCTAGCCATTAGGTAGCCCAACTGGCTGTCCACCTCTCACCTCTTCGTTTTGAACCCGCCCTCTTCACCCCCAGCCCCATGGGTGGGCAATGAACCCCCTCATGCACGTGTGGAGGATGCCCTCCTCAAAAGGCGAACATTTACGTTCACTCGGAATCTCAGCCGTTATCCCCCCCCCCCCCGCTAAGCACAACCATGTTCTGGACCCTCCTTCTCTCTTTTACAAGATGCTTGCCTTGGGCTATGGTATGTGAGTGGGCCCCCAAACAAGGGGTATGTGGCGTTTCCCATACACGCAGGCCCGCGTGGTTTTGATCTAACAGCCTCTGCGCAGTGATTCCACAAGGCTCACAATTTTTGACCCCCCAAAATCCCTCACCCCCTGCCCCCCGCTCACGCCACCGCTCCCATATCTCCCCCACACACATTCATGTCTGTAGCGGCACCAATGGTCCCCCAACCCTGCTCTACCTCCAAAGTGGCAGGTGTTCACGGCCCAACCCCAGCCAACTGCATTTCGGGAGCCCACAAGTGGGCAGAAGTGCTACGTAACCCCTGCGTTCTCGGGGGTCCCCAACAAAGGGGACAAAATCAGAAGTGGCTACATAACCCTGCCTTTGCAAAGTAGTTTCATGATGAGCCGACGAGAAAAAAGGGAAAAAATTGCTCCACCCCATTTTGCCAAAAGGCAGGAATTTGCCAACCTTGGGAATTGAACCCAGGACCTTTCAGATGTAGGTGGACTGTTCCACCAACTAGGAAACTGGGCATCTGTGATGAACCATTGGTCAGGGCTGGGATAATCAGCTTCGGTTGACTGGAAAAATGCCATTTTTGTCCATTATTGAATTCTGATGGAAATTCTGAGTATATGGAGTATAAACACATGGGGTGAAAACACATTTTTTCACCCTCTGCCAAATCCAGCAAAATTTCCTTAGGGCGTCTTTGGCGCCCATGGACCGGCACTTCCCGGCCAATTTCGAGGGAGGGGGGTGGGGAGGGGGGGGTCCGGCGTCAAGGGCCCGGGCCCGGCGGCCCACCCCTGTGCCCTCTGCCTTGGGGGGTGTCCATAAGGGCGAGAAGGCATGGGTAGTAGGTGGGGCTAGTAGGTTGGGGCAGAAAAAGACACAGTGCGCGTGTTGAGGAGAGCCCCCCCCCCCCCCTTGCTCCTCCAAGGGGTTTCGAAGCGTACATCAACTCCATCCTGAAAACAAGCATGGTTTGGCCTGGGTGAGGCACCACCAGCAACAGTGGCCGGGGATTGACTCGGGGGTGCTATGCCCTTAAACAAAAGTACCACCTCCCATGCCCCCCCCCTCCCCATGGTTCGAAATTTCTTTCACCCCAGCATATAACCCTCAAAATGATGAGCACAACGAGGCGACCATTTTAATCCATACATGTTGGGGCCCGGGACCGTCGCCCCTCCAGGCGCCCCCCTCACCCCCCCCGAACCCAGGCCCCCATCCCCCCCCCCTCCCTGAAAGTGGCAGGAGATTGGGAGGGAGTCAGCCTATGGGCCGTTGCTACAGCCTCCCCGTGCTCCAGGGACCACCGACCGCCAACTGCCAACCGCTGCCAACCGCTGCCAACTGCCAACCGCCAACCTCCACCAACCACCAACAGCCAACCACCAACCACCGCCAACTGCCACCAACCGCCAACCTTTGCAGTAGAGAACGTCCCATGACCAGGAAGCAGAGAGCATCCCCGTGGACGTTCGTTTCTGTTGGCGTTACAAAGGTGTTCTTTCCCCCCTTAAAGACGGCCCTGTTTGTTACCGCCAACCCGGCCTCCCACCGTTTTGCTGCTTGGCAGTCATCAACTCTCCATCCGCCCCTGCGCGCACTCCGCTGTCTGCCACGCAGTTCGAGTACACCCTCAAGTCGTTCTCAGACACCACGTTGCTGATGCAGAAGTGGGTGGAGGACCAGTTCGCCCGGTTCGCCTTTGACATGCAGAACTATGTGGACACCATTCTGGCGAGCGAGGCCGACGTCATGAAGGTGTAGGGCTCGGTGGCAGGGGCGGGGCATGCGGGTGCAGGGCACGTGAGGGGCGCTGTGGCTGTTGGGGCAGGACGGCTACGCCTATGCCATGTCTATGCCCTTGCCCTGCGTGCTGTGTGTATGCCTCATGCTCTGTCCCTTGTGCCTGTGCTCTGTGGATACGCCCCATGCCCTATGCCGGTGGGCGTTGGGGGGGCGGGTTGTGTGCCGGTGGCCGTGGCATTGGGTGTTGGGGAGGTGATAGCCCCATCGCCCCCTCCCCCCCTCGACATCCCTCTCCAATTTCGCAGGTGCACACCTCCGTCGATGAGCACAAGGCCGCGCTGGAGGCGGTCAATGCGCGCGTGGCAGAGCAGTTGATGCAGAAGTTCTTCGAGTTCCGGAAGGATTTGGAACTGGCCGCTTTCCATCGACAGCAGGTCCCTCGTGCCCCCCCCCCCCCCCGGCCTTGCAGGGGCCCCGTGCGCTTGATGTGGGCAGCACCGTTTTTAGGGACGGCCCCCCTCTTTTAGTTGTTGAGTCCCATTACAAGCGGTCGACCCCCCGATCCCCGCAATTGAGCGGCCGGGCCCCAGCGGTTATGATCGGCAGTTGAGCGGCCAGGCTACAAGGACCGCCAGCCGTCAACCGCCAACCGCCAACCGCCACCCACTGCCAACTGCCAACTGCTACCAACCGCCAACCGCCACCAACCGACAACCGCCAACCGCCGCCAACCGCCAATCATGGTTCAACATTGTTTCTGTGATTTTGCGTCTTTGTTTCTCCTGAAGGACAGCCCTGCTTGTGGGGTCTGGCCAGGGCCACAATCCCCATTTCGGCCCATTTCGCATCCCCCCCGCACCCCGCCCTGCAACACGGACGCCCTGCGCCTCCCACCTTCGCCGCGGCGTCGGCGGCCCCCGGCCTCTGCCCCCTTCGCGGTCTCTCAGGACGTATTCCAGAAGTTGGCCAAGAAGCTGCACCCGTTTCTGGAGCAGGTGGGCACAGTTGTGGGGAAGCTGCTGTCGATTGAAGGTGCGTGCAGAGGGACGAGGGGATAGGGGGTGGTGTGTGTTGGGGGGGAGGGGGGTTGGCATGTCCCCTTTGGTGTATTTTGCTCGTCTGCAGCCTGCTGGCCTATCGCCATTCGCTGCCCTTCCCTTGGACCCTTTCCCTCCATCGGCAGTGGTGCCCATCAGCCTCTCACCGCCCCGTGCCCTTCCTCCCTGCCCTATCCTTCCCTCTCCACTTCCCTTTCCTTTCCCTTGGCCTTTTCCTCCATCGGCTGTGGTGTCCATCGGCCTCTCACCGCTCCTTCGGTTTCCATTCCCTTGGTCGGTTGTGCCAACGGAGCCCCCGGACTTGCCCTGTTTCACCTCTCTCTGTGTCGAGTCCACACAGAGGAAGGCAACTGCCTTCGCTGTTGGCCAGGTGCGTGCAAGCGACCATCCCAAGCTGGCGGTGAAGTACCTCTCCCCAACGGCGGCTGGTGGGCCCTGGGATGTCTACTTGTGGGCTCGTTTCCCCGACGGGGGCACATGTGGGGTGGGGGGGGGGTACGGGGGTTGCATTGGTCTGTGGCGGCCTGTGCTGGGGGGGTGTCAATGGAAGTGTGAGCCTATGGCGGGGCCCTCTTCACACAGTCCGGGTCAGTTCCATTGCACAGGGTCACACGCACCCCCCCCCCAAAATAGGGGGGTTGGGGTCAACACTTGAGTATATACATTTGGGGAGTCAAAATGTGCGGAATTTTGCACTGCTTCTGAAAATCAACCTGAAATCGCATGAATTGTCAACGTGTTGGAGAACGCCGGGCTTTCCTGGCCAGCAACAGATGCGCAAGACCGGCTTTCAACTGCCCCGCCCCCCGACCGCCCCTCCAACCGTTTGGTAACCGCCGGCCCTTGCCCAGCACAATCCATCTGAGGGATGTGTCACGGAAGTAGCGCTTGGTCTGGGCCCTTGCGGACCCGCGGACAGGGCCTGCACCTTCTGGCGCTTGGGGGCCGACAGCCAGTCCCTCAAGCCCCGCGGGACATGGCGCGTGTCCGTCGCCAGAGGGCGCTGCGGGCGGCATGGCATCGAGAGCGATGGGCCTCTCTTTGACCCCCCCCTCCCCCAGGGATGCAGTAGAAGGGAAGGGACCCCAGACACGGCCCCAGCAGTGGTTGGACAGGCGTTTGGAGGAGGTTGCCAAAGCGGTTGTGGGCGGTTACTGCCGGGCTGTCGCTGTTACAAAGCATCATTGAGCCTGGCACTGGTCATCAGGGATACTGTGGCTGGGCATAGGCTGGGCGCCCTCGAAGTGGGGGGGGGGGGCTTCCAATGCATCCCTGCCCCCATCCACCCCGTTGTCCAGCACAGGCCCACAACTCTGGGCAGGGACACGTTTCAGGGGGGAGAGGCGGGTGGTTTGTTTGCAGACCACCTGCAAAAGCGGACACTGGTAGTTAGCGCAGCAGCATTGGGGGATCATTGCTGCCTCGTGTGTGTTGGGCACGCCCCGACCCCCGTGAGGAGCCCTGTCGGCGCACCAGGGTGTCGGTCACAGTGGGGCGGGGTATATTGGAGCGGCTGACAACCACAGGAGAAGCCCCCCCCCCCCCCTGGTCAACGGCACGGGTAACAGCCCGTCTCCAGGACAGCCGACCCCCGGAGTAGTCCAACAGGACACATCATCCAGGGGCTCCGTTGACACAACCAAAACACATTTGGACCCACAGGGGGTCAGAATGAGCAGTGGCGAGAGGCCAATACGCGCCGCCAAAGGCAAACAACCGAATATTGAGGCCATGTGCCCCCCCCCCCCCCTCCCCCGGAGGACCCAGATTTCAAAGTGGAAGAAATGAAATCACCTCAAAGAGAAGTTGTCAGATTAAGTGCAGGTGCATGCGCCATATATTTGCTGAAGGAAACATTGATTTGAGCTGTTTTTCGCACACACATTCTTGGGTTCCACACCCTCACCCTCCTCTCATTTGCTTGTGGGGCAGGATAGGTGGTGGTCAGGGAAAGGGGGGCCGGGGGGTCCAACACTGCCCTGTGGTGCTCAATGCAACCGGATGTAGGGGTAACAGTCCCCAGCAGAGTGCTGGCCCGTGTGCAGAGCGCTGCCAGGGGCCACGCACCCAGCGGCGCTTCCCCGGCACCCATCCACCCTCACTCGGTTGGCATGAACACACCCATGGCCTTGTGGCCATGGACGAGCGTCTGTTTGATGGGCTGTTGCGCGGGGGCCATCGCACGGCCATACCACTCGGTCGGTGGGCTCCCCCCCCCCTCCCCCCCCCCCGAGAATGCTTTTCCTGCGGCGCCCAGATAGGGAAACCTGATTTGGACACCGACTCCGACACCGACTCTGGGTTTTCTCTCGCATCATGCTCCGCGACTATGTGTCCTTGGAAGTCAACTATTGGCCAACAACATGCTTTGTGATTGATTTGGTGTGGTTGTTGTCTAATCAAACCGTGAAGCGAATCAAACGGTTATTGTGTGCCCGTTTGGGTGCCTTTCGACCAGCGGATTGGTCGGTGCAAGGGAGGTGCCCCATTTCCATACCAAAGGACAGCAAGATTTTGCGGTACTTGAATGAATGAAACAGGTTTCTCTCACTCTCCGGCGCCTGTAGTGCGCAGAAAATGTCCTCCAAGGCCATTGCTTAGTGGCCGGTTGATAGTATACCGGGAGTGGGGGGGGGGGGGATCGGAGGGGGAGGGGGGGCTTCCCCTTGATTTTGGCAAAAGCGCACGTCAGCTGTTTTGGGGGGTGGTTGGGTTGCCGAGCTTGGTAGACCGCCGCCGTTGTTCATAGGCTGAGGCACATTGTGACACACGGGGGTGCTGCCACTTTGTGCAGAGCTATTTTGCTTTAACCATTTTGCCAAGCTCTCCCCTGTCCAGTGGGTGGGTGGGTGGGTGCCAAAATTCCAGGGAGGCCAATTTAGCCCCCCACCCCAAGAATCACTCAGCAATGGTGTGCCCCCCCCCCCCCTCCGCAAATGGATGTGTCTCTTGCCCTGTACCGCCAGTGTGTCAGGACCGGGGCTTTTGTTCCCCATGATCTGAGGCCCGGGCGTATGCTGGCGGTGTGCGGCGGGGGCCCGTGTGGTCTCCGGAGCCAGGGGCCGTCTCATGCCATATGTCCCGTGCAGGGGAGCTGATTGCCACGGAGATGCAGTTCCCGGCCATCACTGTGGAGAGCTTTCGGCTGAACATCGATCGCAGCATCTCTGCTCTTTTGGTGGCCAAGACCTCTTTGTACCACCTCATCAAAGGTGTGGGGCCGTGCCCGAGGCTTGGGAGGCAGGGCAAACGGGGGTTGGGGCGTTGGGCCCTGGGCATGAAGGGGGGCACGGGCATGGGGAGTGGCGCACAGCACGCCCCATGCCCCTGCGCCGGGAAGGATTGGGGCAGGGTCTGGATGGGGGTGCTCTCCTCTGTGCTCGATGCCCCAGGCACTGGCACAGGGCATTGGCATAGGGCATTGGCATGGGGCATTGTCGTAACCCGTCCCCCCCAAAATACAAGCAAGCACCAAAATACAACCAAGCATGCCTGCTTATATTTTTGACATCTGGAATATACGCAAGCATGGCAAAATGGTGATCCCAGAGGCAAGGGAAAGAACAGAGAAAAGAGGCGCCTCCAACTGCATGTTCTGCTACGCCTTCAATTGACTCGGCACTAATGCTGCCTGCCTGCGTCCTCAACATCTGTCGCATGAAAGTCCCAAACAACCACTTCATCCTCCTGCTGCGATGGGGGCCATTGGTGTCAGGGAGAGCCATTTTTCTGCAGTGAAAACAGGGGTTCTTCCGAATATAAGCAAACAAAAAGTTATAAGCAAGCACAAAAGTGTCAACAAGATCTTGCTTATTGTTGTACGGGGGTTTTGGGGCATTGGCATAGGGCATAGGGCATAGGGCATAGGGCATAGGGCATAGGGCATAGGGCAGAGGGCAGAGGGCATAGGGCAGAGGGCATAGGGCATAGGGCATAGGGCAGAGGGCAGAGGGCATAGGGCATAGGGCATAGGGCATAGGGCATAGGGCATAGGGCATAGGGCATAGGGCATAGGGCAGAGGGCAGAGGGCAGAGGGCATAGGGCATAGGGCAGAGGGCATAGGGCATAGGGCATAGGGCATAGGGCATAGGGCATAGGGCAGAGGGCAGAGGGCAGAGGGCAGAGGGCAGAGGGCAGAGGGCATAGGGCAGAGGGCAGAGGGCATAGGGCATAGGGCATAGGGCAGAGGGCACAGGGCAGAGGGCATAGGGCATAGGGCATAGGGCATAGGGCATAGGGCAAAGGGGAGAGGGCAGAGGGCAGAGGGCAGAGGGCATAGGGCATAGGGCATAGGGCATAGGGCAGAGGGCATAGCGCATAGGGCATAGGGCAGAGGGCAGAGGGCAGAGGGCAGAGGGCAGAGGGCAGAGGGCATAGGGCATAGGGCATAGGGCATAGGGCATAGGGCATAGGGCAGAGGGCAGAGGGCATAGGGCATAGGGCAGAGGGCATAGGGCATAGGGCATAGGGCAGAGGGCAGAGGGCATAGGGCATAGGGCATAGGGCATAGGGCATAGGGCATAGGGCATAGGGCATAGGGCATAGGGCAGAGGGCATAGGGCATAGGGCATAGGGCATAGGGCATAGGGCATAGGGCAGAGGGCAGAGGGCATAGGGCATAGGGCAGAGGGCAGAGGGCAGAGGGCAGAGGGCATAGCGCATAGGGCATAGGGCAGAGGGCAGAGGGCAGAGGGCAGAGGGCAGAGGGCAGAGGGCATAGGGCATAGGGCATAGGGCATAGGGCATAGGGCATAGGGCAGAGGGCATAGGGCATAGGGCATAGGGCAGAGGGCATAGGGCATAGGGCATAGGGCAGAGGGCAGAGGGCATAGGGCATAGGGCATAGGGCATAGGGCATAGGGCATAGGGCATAGGGCATAGGGCAGAGGGCAGAGGGCAGAGGGCATAGGGCATAGGGCAGAGGGCAGAGGGCATAGGGCATAGGGCATAGGGCACAGGGCATAGGGCAGAGGGCAGAGGGCAGAGGGCAGAGGGCAGAGGGCAGAGGGCATAGGGCATAGGGCATAGGGCATAGGGCATAGGGCATAGGGCATAGGGCATAGGGCAGAGGGCAGAGGGCAGAGGGCAGAGGGCAGAGGGCAGAGGGCATAGGGCAGAGGGCAGAGGGCATAGGGCATAGGGCATAGGGCATAGGGCAGAGGGCACAGGGCAGAGGGCATAGGGCATAGGGCATAGGGCATAGGGCAGAGGGCATAGGGCATAGGGCATAGGGCATAGGGCATAGGGCAGAGGGCATAGGGCATAGGGCATAGGGCATAGGGCATAGGGCATAGGGCAGAGGGCATAGGGCATAGGGCAGAGGGCATAGGGCATAGGGCAGAGGGCAGAGGGTATAGGGCATAGCGCATAGCGCATAGCGCATAGCGCATAGCGCATAGCGCATAGGGCATAGGGCAGAGGGCAGAGGGCAGAGGGCAGAGGGCAGAGGGCAGAGGGCAGAGGGCATAGGGCATAGGGCATAGGGCATAGGGCAGAGGGCATAGGGCAGAGGGCAGAGGGCAGAGGGCAGAGGGCATAGGGCAGAGGGCAGAGGGCATAGGGCATAGGGCATAGGGCAGAGGGCAGAGGGCAGAGGGCATAGGGCATAGGGCATAGGGCAGAGGGCATAGGGCAAAGGGGAGAGGGCAGAGGGCAGAGGGCAGAGGGCAGAGGGCAGAGGGCATAGGGCATAGGGCATAGGGCATAGGGCAGAGGGCAGAGGGCAGAGGGCAGAGGGCATAGGGCAGAGGGCAGAGGGCATAGGGCATAGGGCATAGGGCATGGGGCATAGAGCAGAGGGCAGAGGGCATAGGGCATAGGGCATAGGGCATAGGGCATAGGGCATAGGGCAGAGGGCATAGGGCATAGGGCATAGGGCAGAGGGCATAGGGCATAGGGCATAGGGCATAGGGCATAGGGCAGAGGGCAGAGGGCATAGGGCATAGGGCATAGGGCATAGGGCATAGGGCAGAAGGCAGAGGGCATAGGGCATAGGGCATAGGGCATAGGGCATAGGGCATAGGGCATAGGGCAGAAGGCATAGGGCAGAGGGCATAGGGCATAGGGCATAGGGCATAGGGCATAGGGCATAGGGCATAGGGCAGAGGGCAGAGGGCAGAGGGCATAGGGCATAGGGCATAGGGCATAGGGCATAGGGCATAGGGCATAGGGCATAGGGCAGAGGGCAGAGGGCATAGGGCATAGGGCAGAGGGCAGAGGGCAGAGGGCAGAGGGCAGGGGGCAGAGGGCATAGGGCATAGGGCAGAGGGCAGAGGGCAGAGGGCAGAGAGCATAGGGCATAGGGCATAGGGCAGATGGCAGAGGGCAGAGGGCAGAGGGCAGAGGGCAGAGGGCATAGGGCATAGGGCAGAGGGCAGAGGGCATAGGGCAGAGGGCATAGGGCATAGCGCAGAGGGCAGAGGGCACAGGCTATAGGGCATTGGCATAGGGCATAGGGCAGAGGGCAGAGGGCATAGGGCAGAGGGCATAGGGCATAGGGCATAGGGCATAGGGCATAGGGCACAGGGCAGAGGGCATAGGGCAGAGGGCAGAGGGCATAGGGCAGAGGGCAGAGGGCATAGGGCAGAGGGCATAGGGCAGAGGGCATAGGGCATAGGGCATAGGGCATAGGGCATAGGGCATAGGGCATAGGGCATAGGGCAGAAGGCATAGGGCAGAGGGCATAGGGCATAGGGCATAGGGCATAGGGCATAGGGCATAGGGCATAGGGCAGAGGGCAGAGGGCAGAGGGCATAGGGCAGAGGGCATAGGGCATAGGGCATAGGGCATAGGGCATAGGGCATAGGGCAGAGGGCAGAGGGCATAGGGCATAGGGCAGAGGGCAGAGGGCAGAGGGCAGAGGGCAGGGGGCAGAGGGCATAGGGCAGAGGGCAGAGGGCAGAGGGCAGAGAGCATAGGGCATAGGGCATAGGGCAGATGGCAGAGGGCAGAGGGCAGAGGGCAGAGGGCATAGGGCAGAGGGCATAGGGCAGAGGGCAGAGGGCAGAGGGCATAGGGCAGAGGGCATAGGGCATAGCGCAGAGGGCATAGGGCAGAGGGCAGAGGGCATAGGGCATAGGGCAGAGGGCAGAGGGCATAGGGCATAGGGCAGAGGGCAGAGGGCATAGGGCAGAGGGCATAGGGCATAGCGCAGAGGGCATAGGGCATAGGGCAGAGGGCATAGGGCAGAGGGCAGAGGGCATAGGGCATAGGGCATAAGGCAGAGGGCATAGGGCATAGGGCACAGGGCATAGGGCACAGGGCATAGGGCATTGGTATAGGGCATAGGGCATAGGGCAGAGGGCAGAGGGCAGAGGGCAGAGGGCAGAGGTCATAGGGCAGAGGTCATAGGGCAGAGGGCATAGGGCATAGGGCATAGGGCATAGGGCAAAGGGCAGAGGGCAGAGGGCATAGGGCATAGGGCATAGGGCATAGGGCAGAGGGCAGAGGGCATAGGGCATAGGGCAGAGGGCATAGAGCAGAGGGCATAGGGCATAGGGCATAGGGCATAGGGCATAGGGCAGAGGGCATAGGGCAGACGGCATAGGGCATAGGGCATAGGGCATAGGGCATAGGGCAGAGGGCAGAGGGCAGAGGGCATAGGGCATAGGGCATAGGGCATAGGGCATAGGGCAGAGGGCATAGGGCATAGGGCATAGGGCAGAGGGCAGAGGGCAGAGGGCATAGGGCATAGGGCATAGGGCATAGGGCATAGGGCATAGGGCAAAGGGCATAGGGCAGAGGGCATAGGGCATAGGGCATAGGGCAGGGGCAGAGGGCATAGGGCAGAGGGCAGAGGGCATAGGGCATAGGGCAGAGGGCATAGGGCCGAGGGCATAGTGCAGAGGGCATAGGGCATAGGGCAGAGGGCATAGGGCATAGGGCAGAGGGCAGAGCGCATAGGGCGGAGGGCATAGGGCAGAGGGCATAGGGCAGAGGGCATAGGGCAGAGGGTAGAGGGTACAGGGCAGAGGGCAGAGGCCATAGGGCATAGGGGAGAGGGCAGAGGGCAGAGGGCATAGGGCAGAGGGCAGAGGGCATAGGGCATAGGGCATAGGGCAGAGGGCAGAGGGCATAGGGCATAGGGCATAGGGCAGAGGGCAGAGGGCAGAGGGCATAGGGCATAGGGCATAGGGCATAGGGCATAGGGCATAGGGCATAGGGCATAGGGCATAGGGCAGAGGGCACAGGGCATAGGGCATAGGGCATAGGGCATAGGGCATAGGGCAGAGGGCATAGGGCATAGGGCAGAGGGCAGAGGGCAGAGGGCAGAGGGCAGAGGTCATAGGGCAGAGGGCAGAGGGCATAGGGCATAGGGCAGATGGCAGAGGGCATAGGGCAGAGGGCAGAGGGCAGAGGGCAGAGGGCAGAGGGCAGAGGGCATAGGGCATAGGGCAGAGGGCAGAGGGCATAGGGCAGAGGGCAGAGGGCATAGGGCATAGCGCAGAGGGCAGAGGGCACAGGCTATAGGGCATTGGCATAGGGCATAGGGCAGAGGGCAGAGGGCATAGGGCATAGGGCATAGGGCATAGGGCATAGGGCATAGGGCATAGGGCACAGGGCAGAGGGCAGAGGGCATAGGGCATAGGGCATAGGGCAGAGGGCATAGGGCAGAGGGCATAGGGCATAGGGCATAAGGCAGAGGGCATAGGGCACAGGGCATAGGGCATAGGGCATAGGGCATTGGTATAGGGCATAGGGCATAGGGCAGAGGGCAGAGGGCAGAGGGCAGAGGGCATAGGGCAGAGGGCATAGGGCATAGGGCATAGGGCATAGGGCAAAGGGCAGAGGGCAGAGGGCATAGGGCATAGGGCATAGGGCAGAGGGCATAGGGCATAGGGCAGAGGTCATAGAGCAGAGGGCATAGGGCATAGGGCATAGGGCATAGGGCATAGGGCAGAGGGCATAGGGCATAGGGCATAGGGCATAGGGCATAGGGCAGAGGGCAGAGGGCAGAGGGCAAAGGGCATAGGGCATAGGGCATAGGGCATAGGGCAGAGGGCATAGGGCAGAGGGCATAGGGCAGAGGGCACAGGGCATAGGGCATAGGGCATAGGGCATAGGGCATAGGGCATAGGGCATAGGGCACAGGGTATAGGGCATAGGGCATAGGGCATAGGGCAGGGGCAGAGGGCATAGGGCAGAGGGCAGAGGGCATAGGGCATAGGGCATAGGGCATAGGGCAGAGGGCAGAGGGCATAGGGCAGAGGGCATAGGGCATAGGGCATAGGGCAGAGGGCAGAGGGCATAGGGCATAGGGCAGAGGGCAGAGGGCATAGGGCATAGGGCATAGGGCATAGGGCATAGGGCATAGGGCAGAGGGCAGAGGGCATAGGGCAGAGGGCATAGGGCAGAGGGCATAGGGCATAGGGCATAGGGCAGAGGGCATAGGGCATAGGGCATAGGGCAGAGGGCATAGGGCATAGGGCAGAGGGCATAGAGCAGAGGGCATAGGGCATAGGGCATAGGGCATAGGGCAGAGGGCATAGGGCATAGGGCATAGGGCATAGGGCAGAGGGCAGAGGGCAGAGGGCATAGGGCATAGGGCATAGGGCATAGGGCAGAGGGCATAGGGCATAGGGCAGAGGGCATAGGGCAGAGGGCAGAGGGCAGAGGGCAGAGGGCAGAGGGCATAGGGCATAGGGCATAGGGCATAGGCTATAGGGCATAGGGCATTGGTATAGGGCATAGGGCATAGGGCATAGGGCATAGGGCAAAGGGCAGAGGGCAGAGGGCATAGGGCATAGGGCATAGGGCAGGGGCAGAGGGCATAGGGCAGAGGGCAGAGGGCATAGGGCATAGGGCATAGGGCATAGGGCAGAGGGCAGAGGGCATAGGGCATAGGGCAGAGGGCAGAGGGCATAGGGCAGAGGGCATAGGGCATAGGGCATAGGGCAGAGGGCAGAGGGCAGAGGGCAGAGGGTAGAGGGCAGAGGGCACAGGGCAGAGGGCAGAGGGCATAGGGCATAGGGCAGAGGGCAGAGGGCATAGGGCATAGGGCATAGGGCATAGGGCAGAGGGCATACGGCATAGGGCAGAGGGCAGAGGGCATAGGGCATAGGGCAGAGGGCATAGGGCATAGGGCATAGGGCATAGGGCATAGGGCATAGGGCATAGGGCATAGGGCAGAGGGCATAGGGCATAGGGCAGAGGGCAAAGGGCATAGGGCATAGGGCAGAGGGCAGAGGGCATAGGGCACAGGGCAGAGGGCAGAGGGCATAGGGCACAGGGCAGAGGGCAGAGGGCAGAGGGCATAGGGCATAGGGCATAGGGCATAGGGCAGAGGGCAGAGGGCAGAGGGCATAGGGCATAGGGCATAGGGCATAGGGCAGAGGGCAGAGGGCATAGGGCATAGGGCATAGGGCATAGGGCACAGGGGAGAGGGCAGAGGGCATAGGGCATAGGGCATAGGGCAGAGGGCAGAGGGCATAGGGCATAGGGCATAGGGCATAGGGCATAGGGCATAGGGCAGAGGGCATAGGGCAGAGGGCATAGGGCAGAGGGCATAGGGCATAGGGCATAGGGCATAGGGCATAGGGCAGAGGGCATAGGGCATAGGGCATAGGGCATAGGGCATAGGGCAGAGGGCATAGGGTAGAGGGCATAGGGCAGAGGGCAAAGGCCAGGGGGCATAGGGCATAGGGCAGAGGGCAGAGGGCATAGGGCATAGGGCAGAGGGCATAGGGCAGAGGGCAGAGGGCAGAGGGCATAGGGCATAGGGCAGAGGGCAGAGGGCATAGGGCAGAGGGCATAGGGCGCAGGGCAGAGGGCATAGGGCATAGGGCATAGGGCATAGGGCAGAGGGCAGAGGGCATAGGGCAGAGGGCACAGGGCAGAGGGTAGAGGGCATAGGGCATAGGGCAGAGGGCAGAGGGCAGAGGGCATAGGGCAGAGGGCAGAGGGCAGAGGGCAGAGGGCATAGGGCAAAGGGCAAAGGGCATAGGGCAGAGGGCAGAGGGCATAAAGCAGAGGGCAGAGTGCAGAGGGTAGATGGCATAGGGCATAGGGCAGAGGGTAGAGGGCAGAGGGCATAGGGCAGATGGCAGAGGGCAGAGGGTAGAGGGCAGAGGGCAGAGGGCATAGGGCAGAGGGCATAGGGCATAGGGCAGAGGGCAGAGGGCATAGGGCATAGGGCAGAGGGCAGAGGGCATAGGGCAGAGGGCATAGGGCATAGGGCATAGGGCAGAGGGCATAGGGCATAGGGCATAGGGCAGAGGGCATAGGGGAGAGGGCATACGGCATAGGGCAGAGGGCATAGGGCAGAGGGCATAGGGCATAGGGCAGAGGGCATAGGGCATAGGGCATAGGGCAGAGGGCAGAGGGCAGAGGGCATAGGGCATAGGGCAGAGGGCATAGGGCAGAGGGCATAGGGCATAGGGCAGAGGGCAGAGGGCATAGGGCATAGGGCATAGGGCAGAGGGCAGAGGGCAGAGGGCAGAGGGCAGAGGGCATAGGGCATAGGGCATAGGGCAGAGGGCATAGGGCAGAGGGCATAGGGCATAGGGCATAGGGCAGAGGACAAGGGCAGAGGGCATAGGGCATAGGGCATAGGGCATAGGGCAGAGGGCAGAGGGCAGAGGGCACAGGGCACAGGGCATAGGGCATAGGGCATAGGGCATAGGGCAGAAGGCAGAGGGCAGAGGGCAGAGGGCAGAGGGCATAGGGCATAGGGCATAGGGCACAGGGCAGAGGGCATAGGGCAGAGGGCAGAGGGCATAGGGCATAGGGCATAGGGCAGAGGGCAGAGGGCATAGGGCAGAGGGCAGAGGGCAGAGGGCAGAGGGCATAGGGCATAGGGCATAGGGCAGAGGACAAGGGCAGAGGGCAGAGGGCATAGGGCATAGGGCATAGGGCAGAGGGCATAGGGCAGAGGGCATAGGGCAGAGGGCAGAGGGCAGAGGGCACAGGGCATAGGGCAGAGGGCATAGGGCAGAGGGCAGAGGGCACAGGGCAGAGGGTAGAGGGCATAGGGCATAGGGCAGAGGGCAGAGGGCACAGGGCATAGGGCAGAGGGCATAGGGCAGAGGGCAGAGGGCAGAGGGCAGAGGGCAGAGGGCAGAGGGCATAGGGCAGAGGGCATAGGGCAGAGGGCATAGGGCAGAGGGCATAGGGCATAGGGCAGAGGGCAGAGGGCAGAGGGCAGAGGGCATAGGGCAGAGGGCAGAGGGCATAGGGCATAGGGCATAGGGCAGAGGGCAGAGGGCATAGGGCAGAGGGCAGAGGGCAGAGGGCAGAGGGCATAGGGCATAGGGCAGAGGGCATAGGGCATAGGGCATAGGGCAGAGGGCAGAGGGCATAGGGCAGAGGGCATAGGGCATAGGGCATAGGGCAGAGGACAAGGGCAGAGGGCATAGGGCATAGGGCATAGGGCAGAGGGCATAGGGCAGAGGGCAGAGGGCATAGGGCATAGGGCAGAGGGCACAGGGCATAGGGCAGAGGGCATAGGGCATAGGGCAGAAGGCAGAGGGCAGAGGGCAGAGGGCATAGGGCATAGGGCATAGGGCACAGGGCAGAGGGCAGAGGGCATAGGGCAGAGGGCAGAGGGCAGAGGGCAGAGGGCATAGGGCAGAGGGCAGAGGGCAGAGGGCAGAGGGCATAGGGCATAGGGCATAGGGCAGAGGACAAGGGCAGAGGGCAGAGGGCATAGGGCATAGGGCAGAGGGCATAGGGCAGAGGGCATAGGGCAGAGGGCAGAGGGCAGAGGGCACAGGGCATAGGGCAGAGGGCATAGGGCATAGGGCAGAAGGCAGAGGGCAGAGGGCAGAGGGCACAGGGCAGAGGGTAGAGGGCATAGGGCATAGGGCATAGGGCAGAGGGCAGAGGGTAGATGGCATGGGGCACAGGGCAGAGGGCATAGGGCATAGGGCAGAGGGCATAGGGCATAGGGCAGAGGGCAGAGGGCAGAGGGCATAGGGCAGAGGGCACAGGGCAGAGGGCAGAGGGCATAGGGCAGAGGGCATAGGGCAGAGGGCAGAGGGTAGATGGCATGGGGCACAGGGCAGAGGGCATAGGGCATAGGGCAGAGGGCATAGGGCATAGGGCAGAGGGCATAGGGCAGAGGGCAGAGGGCATAGGGCAGAGGGCACAGGGCAGAGGGTAGAGGGCATAGGGCATAGGGCAGAGGGCATAGGGCAGAGGGCATAGGGCAGAGGGCATAGGGCAAAGGGCATAGGGCAGAGGGCATAAAGCAGAGGGCAGAGGGTAGATGGCATAGGGCATAGGGCAGAGGGCATAGGGCAGAGGGCATAGGGCAGATGGCAGAGGGTAGAGGGCAGAGGGCAGAGGGTAGAGGGCAGAGGGCAGAGGGCAGAGGGCAGAGGGCAGAGGGCATAGGGCATAGGGCAGAGGGCATAGGGCAGAGGGCATAGGGCAGAGGGCATAGGGCATAGGGCAGAGGGCAGAGGGCATAGGAGAGACGGCATAGGGCATAGGGCAGAGGGCAGAGGGCATAGGGCAGAGGGCATAGGGCATAGGGCAGAGGGCAGAGGGCAGAGGGCAGAGGGCATAGGGCATAGGGCAGAGGGCAGAGGGCATAGGGCATAGGGCATAGGGCAGAGGGCATAGGGCATAGGGCAGAGGGCATAGGGCATAGGGCAGAGGGCAGAGGGCATAGGGCAGAGGGCATAGGGCAGAGGGCATAGGGCATAGGGCATAGGGCAGAGGGCATAGGGCAGAGGGCATAGGGCAGAGGGCATAGGGCATAGGGCATAGGGCAGAGGACAAGGGCATAGGGCATAGGGCAGAGGGCATAGGGCAGAGGGCAGAGGGCATAGGGCAGAGGGCATAGGGCAGAGGGCACAGGGCATAGGGCAGAGGGCATAGGGCATAGGGCAGAAGGCAGAGGGCAGAGGGCATAGGGCATAGGGCATAGGGCATAGGGCACAGGGCAGAGGGCATAGGGCAGAGGGCATAGGGCATAGGGCATAGGGCAGAGGGCATAGGGCATAGGGCATAGGGCATAGGGCAGAGGGCAGAGGGCAGAGGGCAGAGGGCATAGGGCAGAGGACAGAGGACAAGGGCATAGGGCATAGGGCAGAGGGCAGAGGGCAGAGGGCATAGGGCAGAGGGCACAGGGCACAGGGCAGAGGGCATAGGGCATAGGGCAGAAGGCAGAGGGCAGAGGGCAGAGGGCAGAGGGCAGAGGGCAGAGGGCAGAGGGCATAGGGCATAGGGCATAGGGCAGAGGGCAGAGGGCATAGGGCATAGGGCATAGGGCATAGGGCAGAGGGCATAGGGCAGAGGGCAGAGGGCAGAGGGCATAGGGCATAGGGCAGAGGGCAGAGGGCAGAGGGCAGAGGGCAGAGGGCAGAGGGCATAGGGCATAGGGCAGAGGGCAGAGGGCAGAGGGCATAGGGCATAGGGCATAGGGCATAGGGCAGAGGGCAGAGGGCAGAGGGCAGAGGGCAGAGGGCAGAGGGCACAGGGCATAGGGCAGAGGGCATAGGGCATAGGGCAGAAGGCAGAGGGCAGAGGGCAGAGGGCACAGGGCAGAGGGTAGAGGGCATAGGGCATAGGGCATAGGGCAGAGGGCAGAGGGTAGATGGCATGGGGCACAGGGCAGAGGGCATAGGGCATAGGGCAGAGGGCATAGGGCATAGGGCAGAGGGCAGAGGGCAGAGGGCATAGGGCAGAGGGCACAGGGCAGAGGGCAGAGGGCATAGGGCAGAGGGCATAGGGCAGAGGGCAGAGGGTAGATGGCATGGGGCACAGGGCAGAGGGCATAGGGCATAGGGCAGAGGGCATAGGGCATAGGGCAGAGGGCATAGGGCAGAGGGCAGAGGGCATAGGGCAGAGGGCACAGGGCAGAGGGTAGAGGGCATAGGGCATAGGGCAGAGGGCATAGGGCAGAGGGCATAGGGCAGAGGGCATAGGGCAAAGGGCATAGGGCAGAGGGCATAAAGCAGAGGGCAGAGGGTAGATGGCATAGGGCATAGGGCAGAGGGCATAGGGCAGAGGGCATAGGGCAGATGGCAGAGGGTAGAGGGCAGAGGGCAGAGGGTAGAGGGCAGAGGGCAGAGGGCAGAGGGCAGAGGGCAGAGGGCATAGGGCATAGGGCAGAGGGCATAGGGCAGAGGGCATAGGGCAGAGGGCATAGGGCATAGGGCAGAGGGCAGAGGGCATAGGAGAGACGGCATAGGGCATAGGGCAGAGGGCAGAGGGCATAGGGCAGAGGGCATAGGGCATAGGGCAGAGGGCAGAGGGCAGAGGGCAGAGGGCATAGGGCATAGGGCAGAGGGCAGAGGGCATAGGGCATAGGGCATAGGGCAGAGGGCATAGGGCATAGGGCAGAGGGCATAGGGCATAGGGCAGAGGGCAGAGGGCATAGGGCAGAGGGCATAGGGCAGAGGGCATAGGGCATAGGGCATAGGGCAGAGGGCATAGGGCAGAGGGCATAGGGCAGAGGGCATAGGGCATAGGGCATAGGGCAGAGGACAAGGGCATAGGGCATAGGGCAGAGGGCATAGGGCAGAGGGCAGAGGGCATAGGGCAGAGGGCATAGGGCAGAGGGCACAGGGCATAGGGCAGAGGGCATAGGGCATAGGGCAGAAGGCAGAGGGCAGAGGGCATAGGGCATAGGGCATAGGGCATAGGGCACAGGGCAGAGGGCATAGGGCAGAGGGCATAGGGCATAGGGCATAGGGCAGAGGGCATAGGGCATAGGGCATAGGGCATAGGGCAGAGGGCAGAGGGCAGAGGGCAGAGGGCATAGGGCAGAGGACAGAGGACAAGGGCATAGGGCATAGGGCAGAGGGCAGAGGGCAGAGGGCATAGGGCAGAGGGCACAGGGCACAGGGCAGAGGGCATAGGGCATAGGGCAGAAGGCAGAGGGCAGAGGGCAGAGGGCAGAGGGCAGAGGGCAGAGGGCAGAGGGCATAGGGCATAGGGCATAGGGCAGAGGGCAGAGGGCATAGGGCATAGGGCATAGGGCATAGGGCAGAGGGCATAGGGCAGAGGGCAGAGGGCAGAGGGCATAGGGCATAGGGCAGAGGGCAGAGGGCAGAGGGCAGAGGGCAGAGGGCAGAGGGCATAGGGCATAGGGCAGAGGGCAGAGGGCAGAGGGCATAGGGCATAGGGCATAGGGCATAGGGCAGAGGGCAGAGGGCAGAGGGCAGAGGGCAGAGGGCAGAGGGCATAGGGCATAGGGCATAGGGCATAGGGCAGAGGGCAGAGGGCAGAGGGCAGAGGGCAGAGGGCATAGGGCAGAGGGCATAGGGCATAGGGCAGAGGGCAGAGGGCATAGGGCAGAGGGCAGAGGGCAGAGGGCAGAGGGCAGAGGGCACAGGGCATAGGGCATAGGGCATAGGGCAGAGGACAAGGGCAGAGGGCAGAGGGCAGAGGGTAGAGGGCATAGGGCATAGGGCATAGGGCATAGGGCAGAGGGCATAGGGCAGAGGGCAGAGGGCATAGGGCAGAGGGCAGAGGGCAGAGGGCAGAGGGCAGAGGGCATAGGGCAGAGGGCAGAGGGCAGAGGGCAGAGGGCACAGGGCAGAGGGCAGAGGGCAGAGGGCAGAGGGCAGAGGGTAGAGGGCAGAGGGCATAGGGCAGAGGGCGGAGGGCAGAGGGCAGAGGGTAGAGGGCAGAGGGCAGAGGGCAGAGGGCAGAGGGCATAGGGCATAGGGCATAGGGCAGAGGGCAGAGGGCATAGGGCGGAGGGCGGAGGGCATAGGGCATAGGGCATAGGGCATAGGGCATAGGGCAGAGGGCATAGGGCATAGGGCAGAGGTCATAGGGCAGAGGGCATAGGGCAGCGGGCAGAGGGCATAGGGCAGAGGGCAGAGGGCATAGGGCAGAGGGCAGAGGGCAGAGGGCAGAGGGCAGAGGGCAGAGGGCACAGGGCACAGGGCACAGGGCAGAGGGCATAGGGCAGAGGGCAGAGGGCAGAGGGCAGAGGGCACAGGGCACAGGGCAGAGGGCATAGGGCATAGGGCATAGGGCAGAGGGCAGAGGGCATAGGGCATAGGGCTGAGGGCTGAGGGCAGAGGGCAGAGGGCAGAGGGCAGAGGGCATAGGGCAGAGGGCAGAGGGCAGAGGGCAGAGGGCACAGGGCATAGGGCATAGGGTAGAGGGCATAGGGCACAGGGCACAGGGCACAGGGCACAGGGCATAGGGCAGAGGGCAGAGGGCAGAGGGCATAGGGCAGAGGGCAGAGGGCAGAGGGCAGAGGGCACAGGGCACAGGGCAGAGGGCACAGGGCAGAGGGCATAGGGCATAGGGCATAGGGCAGAGGGCAGAGGGCTGAGGGCTGAGGGCAGAGGGCAGAGGGCAGAGGGCAGAGGGCATAGGGCAGAGGGCAGAGGGCAGAGGGCAGAGGGCACAGGGCATAGGGCATAGGGTAGAGGGCATAGGGCACAGGGCACAGGGCATAGGGCACAGGGCACAGGGCATAGGGCAGAGGGCAGAGGGCAGAGGGCATAGGGCATAGGGCATAGGGCAGAGGGCAGAGGGCATAGGGCATAGGGCACAGGGCACAGGGCACAGGGCATAGGGCAGAGGGCAGAGGGCATAGGGCAGAGGGCACAGGGCTCAGGGCATAGGGCATAGGGCATAGGGCAGAGGGCATAGGGCATAGGGCATAGGGCAGAGGGCATAGGGCATAGGGCATAGGGCACAGGGCACAGGGCAAAGGGCATAGGGCAGAGGGCAGAGGGCAGAGGGCAGAGGGCATAGGGCATAGGGCATAGGGCATAGGGCACAGGGCAGAGGGCATAGGGCATAGGGCATAGGGCACAGGGCAGAGGGCAGAGGGCATAGGGCAGAGGGCAGAGGGCAGAGGGCATAGGGCAGAGGGCAGAGGGCATAGGGCAGAGGGCATAGGGCAGAGGGCATAGGGCATAGGGCACAGGGCATAGGGCATAGGGCATAGGGCAGAGGGCATAGGGCAGAGGGCATAGGGCATAGGGCATAGGGCATAGGGCATAGGGCATAGGGCAGAGGGCATAGGGCAGAGGGCATAGGGCATAGGGCACAGGGCAGAGGGCATAGGGCATAGGGCAGTGGGCACAGGGCAGAGGGCAGAGGGCAGAGGGCATAGGGCAAAGGGCAGAGGGCATAGGGCAGAGGGCACATGGCAGAGGGCATAGGGCAGAGGGCATAGGGCAGAGGGCATAGGGCAGAGGGCATAGGGCACAGGGCAGAGGGCATAGGGCATAGGGCAGAGGGCAGAGGGCAGAGGGCATAGGGCATAGGGCAGAGGGCAGAGGGCATAGGGCACAGGGCATAGGGCATAGGGCATAGGGCATAGGGCATAGGGCAGAGGGCATAGGGCAGAGGGCATAGGGCATAGGGCAGAGGGCATAGGGCAGAGGGCATAGGGCAGAGGGCATAGGGCATAGGGCATAGGGCATAGGGCAGAGGGCAGAGGGCAGAGGGCAGAGGGCAGAGGGCATAGGGCATAGGGCATAGGGCATAGGGCAGAGGGTAGAGGGCAGAGGGCAGAGGGCAGAGGGCATAGGGCAGAGGGCAGAGGGCAGAGGGCACAGGGCACAGGGCATAGGGCATAGGGCATAGGGCATAGGGCATAGGGCATAGGGCATAGGGCATAGGGCATAGGGCAGAGGGCAGAGGGCATAGGGCAAAGGGCAGAGGGCAGAGGGCACAGGGCAGAGGGCATAGGGCATAGGGCATAGGGCATAGGGCATAGGGCATAGGGCATAGGGCATAGGGCATAGGGCAGAGGGCATAGGGCACAGGGCAGAGGGCATAGGGCATAGGGCATAGGGCAGAGGGCATAGGGCACAGGGCATAGGGCATAGGGCACAGGGCACAGGGCATAGGGCATAGGGCAGAGGTTACAGGGCATACGGCAGAGGGTAGAGGGCATAGGGCACAGGGCACAGGGCATAGGGCATAGGGCATAGGGCATAGGGCATAGGGCATAGGGCATAGGGCAGAGGGCATAGGGCATAGGGTACAGGGCATAGGGCATAGGGCATAGGGCATAGGGCAGAGGGCATAGGGCAGAGGGCACAGGGCATAGGGCAAAGGGCAGAGGGCAGAGGGCAGAGGGCATAGGGCATAGGGCATAGGGCACAGGGCAGAGGGCAGAGGGCATAGGGCAGAGGGCAGAGGGCAGAGGGCAGAGGGTAGGGGGCATAGGGCATAGGGCATAGGGCATAGGGCATAGGGCAGAGGGCATAGGGCAGAGGGCATAGGGCACAGGGCACAGGGCATAGGGCAAAGGGCAGAGGGCAGAGGGCAGAGGGCATAGGGCATAGGGCATAGGGCAGAGGGCATAGGGCATAGGGCAGAGGGCAGAGGGCATAGGGCACAGGGCAGAGGGCATAGGGCATAGGGCAGAGGGCATAGGGCATAGGGCATAGGGCACAGGGCACAGGGCACAGGGCATAGGGCATAGGGCAGAGGGCATAGGGCATAGGGCATAGGACATAGGGCAGAGGGCAGAGGGCATAGGGCAGAGGGCAGAGGGCATAGGGCAGAGGGTAGAGGGCATAGGGCATAGGGCATAGGGCATAGGGCAGAGGGCAGAGGGCAGAGGGCATAGGGCATAGGGCATAGGGCATAGGGCAGAGGGCAGAGGGCATAGGGCAGAGGGCAGAGGGCATAGGGCATAGGGCATAGGGCATAGGGCATGGGGCAGAGGGCATAGGGCAGAGGGCAGAGGGCATAGGGCATAGGGCATAGGGCATAGGGCATAGGGCAGAGGGCATAGGGCATAGGGCATAGGGCATAGGGCAGAGGGCAGAGGGCATAGGGCAGAGGGCAGAGGGCATAGGGCATAGGGCATAGGGCATAGGACAGAGGGCATAGGGCATAGGGCATAGGGCAGAGGGCATAGGGCAGAGGGCATAGGGCATAGGGCATAGGGCATAGGGCAGAGGGCATAGGGCATAGGGCATAGGGCAGAGGGCACAGGGCATAGGGCATAGGGCATAGGGCAGAGGGCATAGGGCAGAGGGCAGAGGGCATAGGGCATAGGGCATAGGGCAGGGGGCAGGGGGCATAGGGCATAGGGCAGAGGGCAGAGGGCAGAGGGCATAGGGCATAGGGCATAGGGCATAGGGCATAGGGCAGAGGGCAGAGGGCACAGGGCATAGGGCATAGGGCAGAGGGCAGAAGGCATAGGGCAGAGGGCATAGGGCATAGGGCATAGGGCATAGGGCACAGGTCAGAGGGCATAGGGCAGAGGGCATAGGGCAGAGGGCATAGGGCATAGGGCAGAGGGCAGAGGGCATAGGGCATAGGGCGGAGGGCATAGGGCAGAGGGCATAGGGCATAGGGCATAGGGCAGAGGGCATAGGGCATAGGGCATAGGCCACAGGGCATAGGGCATAGGGCATAGGGCAGAGGGCAAAGGGCAGAGGGCAGATACATAGGGCATAGGGCATAGGGCAGAGGGCAGAGGGCAGAGGGCATAGGGCACAGGGCATAGGGCATAGGGCAGAGGGCATAGGGCATAGGGCATAGGGCAGAGGGCATAGGGCATAGGGCAGAGGGCACAGGGCACAGGGCATAGGGCATAGGGCATAGGGCAGAGGGCAGAGGGCAGAGGGCATAGGGCATAGGGCATAGGGCAGAGGGCAGAGGGCACAGGGCATAGGGCATAGGGCAGAGGGCATAGGGCATAGGGCATAGGGCACAGGGCACAGGGCATAGGGCATAGGGCATAGGGCATAGGGCATAGGGCATAGGGCATAGGGCAGAGGGCACAGGGCATAGGGCATAGGGCATAGGGCAGAGGGCATAGGGCAGAGGGCATAGGGCATAGGGCATAGGGCATAGGGCATAGGGCACTGGGCATAGGGCATAGGGCATAGGGCATAGGGCAGAGGGCATAGGGCAGGGGGCACAGGGCATAGGGCATAGGGCATAGGGCAGAGGGCACAGGGCACAGGGCACAAGGCATAGGGCATAGGGCATAGGGCATAGGGCATAGGGCATAGGGCATAGGGCAGAGGGCAGAGGGCAGAGGGCACAGGGCAGAGGGCATAGGGCATAGGGCAGAGGGCATAGGGCATAGGGCAGAGGGCATAGGGCAGAGGGCAGAGGGCAGAGGGCATAGGGCATAGGGCATAGGGCATAGGGCATAGGGCACAGGGCAGAGGGCAGAGGGCATAGGGCAGAGGGCAGAGGACATAGGGCATAGGGCAGAGGGCATAGGGCAGAGGGCACAGGGCATAGGGCATAGGGCAGAGGGCAGAGGGCATAGGGCACAGGGCACAGGGCATAGGGCATAGGGCATAGGGCATAGGGCATAGGGCACAGGGCACAGGGCAGAGGGCATAGGGCACAGGGCATAGGGCAGAGGGCATAGGGCAGAGGGCAGAGGGCATAGGGCATAGGGCAGAGGGCATAGGGCACAGGGCAGAGGGCACAGGGCAGAGGGCAGAGGGTATAGGGCACAGGGCATAGGGCAGAGGGCATAGGGCATAGGGCAGAGGGCATAGGGCAGAGGGCACAGGGCATAGGGCATAGGGCACAGGGCATAGGGCATAGGGCAGAGGGCAGAGGGCAGAGGGCAGAGGGCAGAGGGCATAGAGCATAGGGCATAGGGCATAGGGCATAGGGCATAGGGCATAGGGCATAGGGCATAGGGCAGAGGGCAGAGGGCAGAGGGCATAGGGCATAGGGCATAGGGCATAGGGCATAGGGCATAGGGCATAGGGCATAGGGCACAGGGCAGAGGGCATAGGGCACAGGGCATAGGGCAGAGGGCATAGGGCAGAGGGCATAGGGCATAGGGCAGAGGGCATAGGGCATAGGGCATAGGGCAGAGGGCAGAGGG
>OZ038404.1:18599638-18852138 GCA_964036045.1 Eutreptiella sp. 'Long Island Sound 2002' | reverse complement strand
CGTGTGCGGCATAAAGAGCGCCCGATACATCCTTTTCCCTCTTGCTTGACGTTTGATGCATTCCAAACTGATCACATCCCCGTGTCACCCCCCACCGGGCCATCCGCACCCTGGGCACGCAGCAATGCCATGCGGGATACGCACCTTCGTTTACCGCACTTGCGTGCGCCGCGTGTGCCCGCTGCCCCCTTCGCACCGTGCTGACCGCCCCCCATGTGTGCCTTGGAGCTACCCGCTTACTGGCGAGGGGCACAGATTTTGTTTTTTCAAACACCCCACATTTGTGTGTTCCAAATGATCAGTGCAACGAGGGGATTGTTTTGAGGGATATCCGATGGGATACCCAGGAACCTGCCCAACTGCCAGCCCCCCCCCCCCCCCGAGGTTAACCAGGTTTGGCATAGTGATTAAAGATGCATTTGTGCCTGACTGTGGAGTGCATTACCTCTGGTTTGTATTTGTCTGTTTGTTAATTAGGTCACACTCCCCCCGCCCCCACGGGCCCGAAATGTTTAGGGGGTGTCTGTGCCCCCCCCCCCCCCCCCCCATGAATCCCTCCCATGTCCCCGAGCACTATGCCCCCCCTCTAACACCACCAGGTCAAAGACAGCCTCAAACAGGCGCAACAGTATCTGGAGCACTACATCTCTGGCTACACGCAGTCCGTCGAGAACGCCATCAATGAAGCATCTAAGACTGAGGTGTGTGCGTTTGTGTGTGTGTGTGTGTGTTTGCGCGCGCCCGCGCGTGTGGTGTGTGTTCGGTGGTAATACCTAGCACAGCTTGTGAATAGATGGCTATGGTAGGTCATTTACAGGAACTCCTCCGTGGATGAATTCGTTCTGATGAAGGTGTGTGCCTGCATTGTGATTGTGTTACCTTGCGCGCTCTTTGGCAGACCGAAAAACGTCCAGGGCTGCCCTGCAGCTCCTGAGGAGTTTTCTCCAACCGCTTTTCTTGCTTTGTTCTTGTTTCACGGTTCTCAACGTATGTGTGAGGGGGGGGGGGGGGGGGGCGCATGAGAGAGAGTCTGCGTCTGAGTGAGACGGTGGAGAGATTCGCAACGGTTCATACAATGATTTGACCATCTTTCCTGATTCGCTGAGTCCGCCCTCACTGATTGACTGAGCCCGTCCCCACCGGGGGGGGGGGGGGGGAGGGCGGCCGGGTCCGGTCCTTGTATGCGCCCCCCCCCCAGCCCCCCCCCCCCGGATTTTGACAGATAGCTGGGGGGTGGGTCGCATCAGGACCGTTGGTAGTCGCCCCCCGTGCCCCTCCCCCTCCCTCACTGACCCCCCCCCCCTCTTCCTCCTTCCACCGCTCACTGCCTCTCTATCATCGAGTTAAGCCCGGCACCCACTCCCTCCCTCGCCCCTCCCCCCCTCCCTTCCTTTTCAGAGCCCCTCTGTATTTCTCTGTCTTCTGCCACTTTTCATTATTTGCACTACTGCACTGAATGTACAGGTCAGCTGTTGTGACGACCAGGGACGCCTGGTCTGATGTCTGTACTGCCTGTTTTACTAAGGTTCAACCAGGTATGGCATAGAGAATATAGATGCACTTCTGCCATGCTGAGGGGTGCATTACCTCTGTCTGTTTTGCTGCTCTGTTACTGATTCTCTCTCTTGTTAGTTCAATATCTCTCACATAATCTAGGTCATACCCCCTAGGAGTCTTTTCCAGCCGGTAATCGGCGGGAAGCTCTTTTCGGCCATGCCGGTAAAGCATGGTGTCTTTATCCTTTTGTCTTGTCTGTGACGTTTTCTTGTATGAATTTTGCAGCTGCCTGTGGCGCCACAGGAGCCTCGGTGCCCAACACAGGGTACGGTAGACGGTCCGGGCCAAACAGGGTCTCCGGTCCGAGGCGGAGTACTGGAGTAGCGAGTAGCGGCCAGTGTACCAACGGTAAAGGTAAAGATAAAGGTAAAGGTAAAGGTAAAGGTTGAAGTCACAAATTGCGTTTTCAATCCAACTCAAGTCAGAGAGTCAGGCAGAAGTCGGACAGAAAAAGTTACGCTGATGCGGTACGCACACAAGTCACACCAAACTGGTTACGACGAAGTGCAAACCGTGCGTATTCCCAGTACAATCCTCCTGCAGACAAAGGTCTAGCCATCGCGCGCGCCAAGGAGAAGTACGGATCGGGTTTTCGCCAAAACCCTCCACTAAGGGATCACAACCATTGGCAAAAATTCGTCGACCGTAAGAGGTCGCTTGCCAAGAATAACTACAAGTCTACTTCTAAGCATTTGCAGCAAATTTTACAGACCAGGGAGAGAGTATGGAATACTCTCCCCCATGGCAATAAGAGCAGAGAACTTTTGTCTGGTGCCGATGCACTCGACTACAGAGGTGTCATATATGCCCTTGTGAATGAAGACACAGGGGATTACTTTCACATAGAGCTCCCGGCCTACATTGGCCAAAGTTCTAAATCTGTCCTCCAACGCACTGTCAGGACCTTTGATAAGTCCCTGTCAGCCCGCAAGAGCGGACGGGAGCCTATTATCGTTCAAGCCTTCCGTAACACCGACAGGTGGTGGAGCAAGTGGGTGATTATACCCCTGGAGGTTATCCCTAGCCCCAACACTTCCACATCTGCCGGAAACAAAGAATTTTTTACAGAAATTTCGGAGTATGGCCATAGTACGTGAGCAAGCATGGATTCGCGAATTGCACGCGGGCTTTCCTCACGGCTATAGCATCGAGGTCCATTTTCCCAACGAAAAAACTCAGGAACGGTACCAACAGAGAAAACACAGTGGGAAACCCAAAAAGAAATGTTCCCACGATGGTTGGAGAGTCATCCCGGACAGAGGGATTCCTGTCCCCGACCCCCTGCGTACTGAGCCAGATTAAACCTTTAACCCCAACACTGGCGTCCTGAGTTTCAGTATTGAAGCTGGTCATTCTGCTTCTATTCGCAGAGACTTGGCGCGACTCGTCCAAACGGATGATGACCCAGTCGAACGCAACGAATTACTGGATACCCTCTCCAGAAGCAAAATGCGCCGACTTCAGAATTGGCTTACTGTCAATCAACCCCCAGAGGACTGCACGGTCCAGAACCTTTTCCAGCAGCTGATTCTGGCTGTGGACAGTCACCGAAAAAATGACGCCTCTCACCAGAGTCATGGCATTTTTCAGTCATATGACAGCACTGCCCCTGCTGAGCAAGAAAGAAAGCAGAAAAAGAAAATTGATGCTAATGCTGTTCAATGGCTGAAAATACCCTGGAGAAGGAATGAAATGCAACAAATTTCTATACACACTCTCATCAATGATCCTGAGATCAAGGAAGCTTATCTTCTTAAAGGCGATGATGAAGTCGTCAAAATTTCTTATTCACTGGCCGTCCCCAATGGGGTATGGCTCCAGAACTATGGCAAAGTTTGTCAGGAAGTGGATCTGGATGCTCCTGTAGCTCCTGCAGTGCCAGAGCCCATGAACTGTCCATGTCAGCGATTTCGCACCGACTCCACTATTGATTTCCATGGCCATGTGGCCACAACAGATCCAGGTTTCATCACAGATGAGCGTCTGCGATCCTACTGGCTCAAAGGACGCAAGTTTCGCATACAGGCTCATCCAGGTGTTTTAGAAAGCTCCATCGAAGCGAATGTCGATGCCTTCATACATCGCGCCTCAAAACGTAAGCGCATGGACAAACAGGCCTTCGAAGCCTGGAAAAGCAAGCTTTTGACTGCTGTCCGTGTTAAGATGAACCAAATCTTTCATGAGGACGCTGATGATATTTCTCACCACACGTTCCTTTCAAAGAAAGGCCCGGAAGAACTATCTGCAATCCAGGAGCACATGGTTGTAACATACGCTGACAAATCTGCACATGATTTCGTCACTTGTTGCAAACACGTGTACAAAAAACTGCCGTGGACACAATCCTCACTACGAGAACACGGCTAAGACCAGTGCTGAAATCTACAGTAAGCACCAGCCGCTGAGCACCCAGGTTGGGAGGCCAGCAGTCCAGGCCCACAGGTACCTGTATGGTATTCTGAAAATGCACAAGGCCACTGTAGGTATGAGATGGATTGCAGGCAATCACATGCAAGCAATCGAGGGCCCCCCTGAACTTGGGGGCCCCAAAAAAATGCCAGCTTGTTCCTTATCCCCTGCCGAAACTGCCATGGGCGGTATTTTGAGAATGTGCATGCACAACCTCGAAAACAAAGACCGTGCATGCAGGCAGAAAGGATACAAGAGGTACTGGGTGGTCACCAACGTCGACAGGGTCGCCGCCGACATAAAAAACAATTTGAAAAAACTCAAAGGCCAGTCGGTCTTCACTCGTGATTTCGCCCGCATGTACACCAGTATACCTCAGGAACGACTCAAGACCAGAGTCAAACAGGCCATTGCTGAAGTTTTCACCTGGCACGGCAAAAAAACTGGCTTTCCCTTTGAACAGGTCCGTGTTGACATTGCTTATTCCAGCAATGGAAGAGCCACTGCCAAATTCAATGAGGATGGCTTCTCTCTCAATGAGATTTCAAACATGCTAAGCGAAGTCTGCATGGCAGTTTACTTCCAGCAGCATGACCAAGGTCAAATTCGCAGGCAGGTCCGTGGCCTCCCCATGGGAGGCAAATGTTCGGCAGAGCTAGCAAATCTTTACTGGTATGCCGTTGAAGCCGGGTTCATTGACCATTTAATCGAAAACAATCGTCTAGATGAAGCCAGGAAGTGGTTTTTCACTTGGCGTTACATAGACGACTTGTGTGGCTTCGGAGATAGAGGCCAAAACTGGGACCAACTCAGGTATGGAATGGACCATGAGGACACAACCGATTCCCCTTACAATGTGCAAACAAAGTCCTCTATGACAGTTTTCCTTGGCATGAAGATTACCACTAATGCCGACGGCATATGGACTTCAGTCCAGCCCAAAGGGGTCGGTTGGAAATGGATCCCTCAACGCTTCATCGAATACGGTTCATGTCACACACATTACACTAAATGGTACATGCTCAAAGGACTGCTGATCCGTGCATTGACCATATGCAACAATCAGCCAGATTTCATGAAGGCAGTGATTTATTTGACACAGGGCCTCATTTCCAGAGGCTTTCGTGCTAGTGCTCTCCGCAGAGTGTGGAGAAAATTTATGTATGATAAAATACCTGCCCAGAACACCAGAAAGGTCCTCACAGAAGCTTTCGAAGAGTGGCTTGGCAAGCAGATTTTTTCGCAGTCGTCTGCCGACGAAGATCAGCAAAGACAAAGAACCAAAGATGCCACCCAGCATCAGTTCGAGAGCTTTCTAATTAATGGCCTCACTGCCATCAATCATATTTTGCGAGTTACTAACAGTAGACTCAAGACCCTTGAGGACATGAAACAAGTTGCTATTTCCATGGCTGACCTGGAAGCCAACATCATATCCGGCTTCGATGCTCGCCACATTCTCAGTCTTCAGCACAAAAACATTTACCCTGCTGACATACTGCTGAATGTCCTGCGCAACCAGGACAATCTCCTGGTGAACAAATGGGACGAAACGTCGCCAATCCAGGCAAAAATACTGCTCGTTGCCAGTGGCAAAGCCTGGACCGCAGTGCTGCACGACAAGCAGTAGCGCTGGTCAGCATTCCACAGGCGTGCACGCTTCCCCATTCACAATATTATCCAATTGTTGACCCACAAAATCAAGTAGGGTACAGTGTATACTGTTGATTCCTGGAACATGGAAGACCCTGACAAAAAAGGCAGGCCGCCTGACGATGTCCAGCCAGTCCCAGGTGGTTCTTTCATCCCTTCCACCGCAGGTTTGGCTACCCCACTGCACGAAAACAAACGCAGGATTCTGACTCCTCGCAGTGAAACCATCGCTGCCCGCTATGTTCGCCTTTTTTCAACGCCAAACATTCGGTTTGCCAGCACTGGCAAAGCTGCCCGCCAGTTTGGAAAAAACAACAACCCTGCTCACACACATGGAGAATTTGCTATCCCAGCCCAGTTCAAGCAAAACCCTGTCTTTCATTTCAGCAATCAAGACAGGCTTGAATCCAAAGCTGTAGCATCTGCTCCCTCCCAAGACATGCTCGGAGTTTTGATCGACAGTCTCACCCCTGAAAGCCATGCCAAATCGATTGCAGAAATTTCCCCTGCCAGGCCCAGAAATCTAAGTGCTGTTTTCTCCAGCATCAGCGCCGCCTTGACTTTGTCCCGTACGCCCTCCCGTAGTCAGGGGAGGTCACAAAGTCAGGAAAGTGCCGATATGCTTTGTACCCCTTCAAGGTCCAATTCCAGAGTGTCCCAAGTCTTAGGCAACACAACGGAACAAACTACAGATGACACGGATAGCCCTACTTACTCCCCAGCGCCCTCATAGGAACACTGCACGTACTCAGTTGTACCAGAGTTCCGAAGAAGCACATAAGGAAAAGGAGAAGCGCCGTAGGGCCTACCAACGCACACCACGCAAAAGTAAGCACACCCCTTACGATAGGAGGAATAGTTACAGGACTTACAAAGCCTCGGGTACTAGCAGATCTTCGCCCCAAAAAGTCTCCCAGGACCTCCTCTACCCCAATTTCAATGGCTCCCAATGATGAATGCTTTGTTGTTTCCGAAGACTTGATCGATTCCATCTGATGTTTTCAGAGCCCCTCTGTATTTCTCTGTCTTCTGCCACTTTTCATTATTTGCACTACTGCACTGAATGTACAGGTCAGCTGTTGTGACGACCAGGGACGCCTGGTCTGATGTCTGTACTGCCTGTTTTACTGAGGTTCAACCAGGTATGGCATAGAGAATAAAGATGCACTTATGCCATGCTGAGGAGTGCATTACCTCTGTCTGTTTTGCTGCTCTGTTACTGATTCTCTCTCTTTTTAGTTCAATATCTCTCACATAATCTAGGTCATACCCCCCCCCCCCTCCTACTGTCATCCCTCCATCCCTCAGGAGCGGCGCAAGGCCCGCATGGCGCAGCTGATGGACCTGATCGAGAAGGAGAAGAGCGCCATCACAATGTTGCGGGAGATGGAGGCGGAGAGCAAGATGGGCTTCGGGCACGCCCGCCCCGACTCGTCCGCGCAGTGACTGGACCGCCGGGCCGTGCGCCCCCCCTTGTCCCATGGCCTCCCAGTGCCGCATCTTGTTCCCGCCAACCCCTGCGGCCTTGTGGGGGGATGGGGTTCCGGGCAGACTTGCCATTAGCATCTGCCAGCCCAGGCATGATCCGATGGAGCAGGGTACTGCCGAGCCACACGCTGGACGTGGCACGTTCCTACTGAGTCCCGGTGGTGCGGGGGGGGGTGGCGGGTATTACTGAGTGGCCTTTCGTGCGGGGCCGATTCCTACCGAGAACGAGTTTCCCTGCCGGACGCCAGTGGCATGTCTGGTTCCGGGGCTGTGACCTCTTTGGTCCCCGTGAGAGCTGCCGCCGGGGCACAGCAGCGTGAGTCCGGCGTTGTGGCAGCTCAAGGGCTGTGTTTTGTGTGGGTCTGGCGGGGTAGTGTGTGCGTTGTGCAGTGGTGCTGTGGTGCGCCCGGTCCGATGGGGCTGGCTGGCAGTGGTCGTGGTATTTGTCCAGCGGTAGAACAGCGCAGGGGGGGCGAAGTCTCCGGGTGAGGTCCTCCCGGCCCGCGGCGTCGACCCGGACGGTGGTGCCCGCGATCCAGTGCAAGGGGGTCACGGTGACGTTGATCGCCGCTTTGGGGGCCGGGCGGGGCGGTCTCCAGGGCGTGCGCATACAGGTGGTGCATGCCATCCCCACGTCGCCTGGATTCAGGGGAGGTGCGCAGGGCACCCACGGCCGATGCCGAGTCCGGGACAACGCTGTACACGCCCTCCTGTGTCGCCTCTGTGTGTGTTGGGGGGGGGGCGGAATTCGGAACTGCCGCTGCGCACCTGCTTCCCGCAGAAAGGCCTATTGGCGTTGGACATGCTCTGTCTTGTTTGATGACCAACTGATGAGGAATTGACACCCGGACTTGGTGTTGTGCTGGTCTGTTTGTTGACAACCGCGTGTGTGTGTGTGTCTGTGTGTGTGTGTGTGTGTGTGTGTGTGTGTGTCCGCTGCAGGCCCCTGGCTGAGCTGCGCTGCGCTGCCAGAGGCTGTACTCGTCTTGGGGATGGTGGACCTGGACCCATTGCTCCTGTCCTTTGCACTGTAGAAAGGCGCCTAGTGCAGGCGGGACATGCATCTGTTTTTGTTCTGCTTTGCACCCGACGAGATCTAGTACACTCAGGCCGCCTGTTGCAGTGCCCTATTTGTCGCGTCGACCGTGTGTGTGTGTGTGTGTGTGTGTGTGTGTGTGTGTGTGTGTGTGTGTGTGTGTGTTCCGTGATGTTTGTCATGCGCGGACTGTGATTGCTGGCCCGCCGCCGTTGTATTGATGCACGGCTTAGCATTGGCTGGCAGTGGCACAGCCGCAGAGCATCGACAGTGCATTCGGTTGTAATGCCAATGTCCCTTCCACTTCTAGTTCTACCCCTAGTTTCTGCGTTCCCAAGCACAAAGATACACCGTGCGGGAAACAGAGGGAATCGTGAACGGCCGGGCGGTGCACAACACAAGGGGGTGGGTGTTGGGTGCCCGGGGGTGGTGTTTGGTGGAGAATGCCCGGAGGTCCCGGCGACACGGCTGCTTCACATGACAGCGTTCATGCGCATGTGGTTTGGAGGATCGCTGTTTGGGGTGTTGTGGCGGTCCGGCTTGATAACTGTGCATGGACTGATCTGTTTTGGGGACCGTGTCTCGTGCAGGGTGATCCAGGTCTGTGCAGGCTCGCCAGGTGTCCAGGAAGCCGCTGAGGGGGTAACTGACAAGGTGCTTGTTGGTCGAAGAACGTGATCCACCCCAGTACTCGCAGCCAGTGCCACTGAAGGGCGGGCGCGTCTTGCACACACCATAGATAGACCAAGGTACAGAGGATGAGAAAGAAAACCCTGGCACAGCCCCAGTACATTCGCAGCCTGCCGACGGCTTCCAGATGTTGTACTGTGGCCCAAGGTCTGGGGATGGTATAGCGCCCAGCATATTTAACGACGGATGCCAGGGTGAGGGTATGGGTATCGGTGGTAATGTCGGTCGACACCAGCAAAATTGTGCATCGATTTGGGGTTGAGGCAGCCGTCCAGGAGGACTGCACAAGCCTCCGATATATGACACGCCCCTCTCCTCTCCCAATTTGGCGAGAACTTTCGCTGCGGCGTGGTGTGCTTTGTTTTGGCGGGGGGGGGGGGGGTCCAAGAATCATCAAACGAACGGTTTCCGCTGCCTCAACACCATCGGCTGAGAACGGGCTCCTGTCGCTGCATGTGTTCATGGCACAACATTTGGGTGATGAGCACCTGTTTGCCTCGGCTGCGGTGGAATGGGGGGCGGGGGTGGGTGGGCTGGCCTCCCAAGGGTCCATTTTGGGAGTGGGTAACAATCAGGACGTCCCAGGCATGGATATCGGTGATTTCGGACACGCTGATGTTTTGTCTGCTTTTGGGGGGGGGGGTCCAAAAAAGGGGGGGGTTATTTAAAAAAGGACCCCTAAAATTTGGGCGTTGGAAAAAAAGGGGGGGTGTTCTCTATTGTACCAAAAGTTGCATGTAGAGCGGCAAATTCTGCCCAAAAAATCGGACGAAAGTGATTTCACTCAGTGTTCATAGCAACATATCTTGGGCAAGGACGCGGTGGCCTAAGGGGTAAGCATTCAGGAAGTGGGCTCCTCCACTCTAAGCCCTCACCAAGAGACAGAGCCAGTGATTTCCGAAGTCTTGGGATGCTGGTTGTGGCATGTGCAGCGCCCCAAAGGCCTGCAGCAGCGCTACCAACAGAAAGTCCACGAAGGAGACCCAATTGCATAGGGGGGAGGGTGCCAGAGGCAGCATCAGCAGCCAACAAGAGCGATAACGTGGCTAGCCCCATGCAAGCCCCAAAACCATCTAAGGAGTCCACATTGGACCTGCACGCAATAGCTCGGCAACGTATGTCTCCAACGAGAAAAGAGTGCAATTCATTGTGCTTCAGTGACCTGAGATCAATAGCAAAACACAACTGCTCGTGGCGGTCAACATGGCACATGGGATGGGAGGGAAAGAAGGACAGCAAGTGTACAACCCAACCAACGGGCAAAGGTTTGCCACTTTGACCATTCGTCACCTCGTTCCCGGCTGAACCCAAGAAGGGGGTTTCGGTAATGTGCATATTGTAATTTTTCACTATTTTTGGGGACGTGGAAAAAACCGGGGGTTTGCCCAAACCATCAGCGTGTCCGGAAACCCCCAAAGTCGATGGCCCCTGGTTCCAGGGTGTACTCGCCGCAGAAGTGGCGCGCGGTGTGCGCGGCACAAACGCTCCCCCTTACTGTATGTCACACCCTGCACAAATTTACCTGACTTCACCCTTGACAATCCTCCTGCTGCTGCCACACTCAAAGCGGAGTGGCGTGGCTGTACCCCACCCCCCTGTCCCACACCGTGCCACACACCAGAGGCACCACCGCACTGTCCGCCCTTCCTCCCCAAAGGTTCCATGCAGCCCCACCCCATGTGCGGTGCCCACCCACGTCATGGGGGTAGCAAGGCACAACCCCTTGGCACTGGAGGTGGGCTTGGGTGGGTGCTGGGGCCCACAATGCCCACTGCTCTGGGGCATGAAGTCAGGGAGGGCCGCCGGACCCGTCGGAGGGCACCACTGCGTTGGTGACCCGAATACCACAAGGTCTCTGCAGCCCTTCTCTTCGTTGCGCCGGGGGAATCGTTTGTCTCTTTGCCACTTTGGGGACCCCCTGCTGGATGCGGCTCATAAGACCAACGTCCGTCAGGGACCCCTGTGGCATGCGGTGGGAAAGGGAAGACCCTTAAAGTGCGGAGATGGTGACCAGCAGGAGGAAGACTGTGTATTGCACATGGAGGCATGCAGAAGGAGGGGGTGTAGGAGGGCGACAGGGCCTGCAGCGGTGTTTCGAAGTGGCCCAGGTGGGGGGGGGGGTCAACAGTATGAAGGGTCATGTCGGCCAATCCCTGCATCCCCTACCCCATGCACCCCCCCCCCTCCTCTGCATGCACTGCCAAGAGGGGGGAAAGGGGGAGGGGGGAGGATAATATGCCCAAGGCCAGTCAGCCCCAGCAGAACAGCGCATGCTTGACCCCCATACCCCCTACACCCTCTTGACTGCGAAGGGGAAGTGGGTGTTTGCCTGGGCGTGCACAGGCGCTGCACGAACATAAGTGCCTTGTTGCGCCCCCTCCTCCATTCCCCAGGGCTCCAACACAAGGACTTCTAAATGTCTATTGGACCCACCATAATCTGCTTTCGGCCACCCCAAAACCCGGGGTTTTCCAGGACCCGCAGCACGCACCCCGACCACTAGACCACCGGGGCCCGTTCATGTCAAGGAGTGCAGCGGGCGGAAGTCGCCCAACGCCCTTCAGGATTGACGGTCCGCCCTGTGCCAAACCGCTCTCCAACCGAATTGTAACTCCCTGAGTTTGTCCCCAGCTGCCCCAGCCTCAAAATGACCACCCCAGCCAGCGGCCCCCACAACCTTTTCCCCAAGTCCGAATCTTGTGGGATCTGATGTGCAATTCAGCCGCAGCATCACACCAGTGGTCTGGTGCAGCAGTACTAATGCTGCGAGTGGAGGTCTGTTGGAGATTCCCACTGTTGTAAGGCAACAGTCAGGCCTTTGCCTTGTCGTGGAGAGGTTTCCATTGTGTGCAGCATTTGTTGTTTTGTTTTTCTGTGTGTGTACACTTGTGGTTGCATGGTATGGGGGTCCTGTATTTTTTTTTTAGATGCGGATTATTTTTTTAGAGGTTATATTTTTTCTTAGCTAAAAAAAATAATCCGCACTCAAAAAAATGTTCTGCGCTAAAACAATATTCCGCGCCAAAAAAAAACACTTAGACATTTTTTTCTGCGTGCAGTATTTTTTTTTAGCGCAAATGCCGCAAATTTTACAAGTGGTCAAAAAATTGTGCTGGGTGATTCCCTAGGCACACCTGTGGGGGAACGTGGTGTGTGCGGGGACCCCATGACGGCACAGGTGATGAAGCCAGTTTGATTTTGACCCCCCCCCCCCGCCCCCTCAGCTTGGATTTACACCCTTGTTTCACCCATTTCTACCTTTTTGTGCATTCCCACCACATCCACTCTTTTTCTGGGTTGATTGCTCCCCACCCACAGGGGACGTTGACCTGTGAGGCTTGACACCGACCCCCCCTCTGGACCCCCTCTGGAGCGCCAGATTAGCAAGATGAGGCACTATACAAATGTCGTTTGTTGCCCAGACATGTTGAATGCAATCGTCAGCCCGCGGACAAGGGGCCCCTGGCGCGGGGCGCTGCCACCCACATTGAGGATTGTGTCCGATCCATCTACTCTTCAAGCGGAGCCGCTAGCCTTGCTACGCTAGCGGTGCCCCACTCAGCAATGAGTGTGGGCGAAGCGTGGAACCGCGTGACCACCAGCGTTTGGTGGCCGTGTGGAAACCCGGGAGTGGAATGGCGGTACACAATGTGAAATGTGGGGTGTTCCACTTGTTTGTTTCACAACCCCATATTGGTCAGTATTGTTGCGCCCCTTGATTTGGGGTTAGGGATTCACAATCCACACTTTGTTGTGGGGCCCCTGGAGGTGGGATTGGGGACTCGCAATCCACGCTTTGTTGTGTGGCCCCTAGAGTTGGGGTTAGGGACTCGTAGTCCACGCTTTGTGGCGTGGCCCCTTGAGTTGGGGTTAGGGACTCGCAATGCACGTAGTACCATGATCAACCGTAGTACCGTTTTTGCGTTGCATTGCTTTGTGTTGCCATGTGTGCCGATTAAGATGCAAGGAGTTGGTTTACTGGACTTTACGTTAGGCTACTCAACCATAGGGTACCTTACTTTCCTATTTCTCACCCTACCCTGCCCCGTTTGAACATACAGCTCATAAAACCCGAACATCTCTAACCAATGTGGTTGTGAGGCAGTTGGGGAGCTACCTATTGCTAGCTTGGGAACCGGCTTGCAGCAGGCGTTTGCTGCCATCTCACCCAACACCACAACGGCATGCATGGGCTGTTTCAAGCTTGCCGTCTCCAACGCAGCGGCCCTACAGACCCTCTTTGCTGCTACTCCGTCCCCGCGACCTACCGCGGCAGTACCAACACGTCAGCAACCGAACCTACGCGCGAGACGTGAAGTGATGAGGACACTTGCTTTGGCAACTTTGGATAGGCAAGCTTACCGTACCGCATAACTTGCAAGCACGGCGGCTAGAATTATTGATGGTCGTTTCGTGTCCAGACTAGGTCACAACCGTGGTTATGATTGTGCACATCAAGGTTGCGACACCAAGCGATGGGTCTACCACGACAACGATGCTAGCTGTTGGAGGCTTAGAGAAGTCGGGTTCCACGAGCACACAACCCGTTCAGCATACATGCAATGCACAGCCCTGCACTTGCCGCTAGCAATGACGCTGAAGCTGCAAGACTTGCTAGCTGGTAATTGTCGTTAGCGGTCATTGGCTCTAATGCGGGAAGCATTTTCGGGTGACCCATTGGTGAACAAGACGACCGCCCGGTGGATAACCAATTGGTCCCAGCGTCGTATGCCACCGCCCCATAGTACCAAGGCGGCATTGCAGAAGTGGATCAACGATTTGGCACCGGAGATGCACGACGGGCATGACCCATATTGCTTCATGCACACCGTCAAGGAGGATGGGTCATGCTTTCTTGCGGGCTTTACTACTCGAAACCTCATCCGTAATGCGCGGAGAGGTCGAGGAGAGGATTACTTATCCATTGATGGGCAATTCTTGATAACCGTAGAAAGCTTCCGGATTCTTTGCTCAGACTATTATTCGTTGTACAAAGACGAGTGGTTTTGCCTCTGAGAGGTGGTATGCAAGCACTACTCAGTGGGTGCACAATTTTGCCCGTAATTTCATGCTCAAATGTTGCTCTTTCCAAATGTCTTCAGATGGTGGGTCAACATAGGCCGACCAAGGTGCACACATGCAAGGATGCTGTTTCGGTATTTGGTTGAGTCATGTCCAAAAATCCATGGCACTCCAACCTTTGTCCACAACGAAGGCGTCTTGTGCATCATTTGTACAGTGACACGTTCCTATGCCACCACGTGGGTTGCATTATCCATCGTGCTCACGTAATCTAAAGTGTACTGCAACAGCACGTTCGGAAGGTGCCTGGCATCAGGCAATCTTGTTGGCAGCGGTGTCATGCTAGGCGTCATGTTGTCCCTAGATCCAACGAACAGTGTGAATCAGTGGTTTCTGTTGCATGTTTCTTGTAGGGGCAGCGCAGGTACGTGGGGGTAGCGTTATCTTTATTTTATTCTTTTTTGGATGCGGATTATTTTTTTAGAAGTTGTATTTTTTCTTAGATCCCAAAGTCTGTTTCTGAAACGTTGTTTTATTTTTTGTCAAATTTGCAGCGCATTATTTTTAGAGACACATCGAAAATTTTAGTCACTTTTGACCTTTTTTTTAGGTGTTTTGTATTTTGCTTTGGAGTTTCTATTATTTTTTAACACATCTAAAAAAATATTCTCGCATCTAGAAAAAATTATCTCGTGGATTGGGGGTTCTGCACAGCAGTTAATATCTCTATTGACAAGTTTTAGCTGCTTTGAAAAAAACACCCTTTTTGCCTTACGGCAACATTGGGGTTGCCTAAAGCGCAATGCAATATAGGCTATCTGCAAAGGTGGTTTGCTTTGATGCTGCAATGCAGCTCATCAGCAAGTCATAGCCACGGGCCACTATTAGCCACACACCGCATAGATGTGAAGCAACAAGATTTTATGATCAGGAAGCAAGGGTGAAATGCATGAGCTGCCGGTTATACAAAAACACTTTAGCAATGCCATGCGCGCAGTACGCACACAGTGCGAAGTTTTGGATGTTGACAAATACTCGAACCCTAGTTGCGGCCCTATTGGAAGTTTTTGGTTCCGTACCAGGTTTTTCTTTTCGCTTCCTAAGCATTTAGGATGTGGCATATTCGAATTGTCAAGGTGCACTACGCAAGACAAGACATCGAAAGCATTGAAGGAAATCATGTTTGAAAGCTTTGAAGATGCTCGCCAAGATCAGCTCCCAAAGCACAAATGGCAAGGTAAAACTACACATTGATCAGCCTATGCATGTGTAGATACGTAATTCTACATGTGGATGTTTCACGCCTTTGAAGCCCTTTGAACTTTGAAGGCATTTTCATTGTTCTCTTGTAGGCTTTGCTGCTTCGCCGTGCTACTAGACACGTGACAGGTGTTCTTGGGTGAGTGAGCCCAGCCTCTGTGTGCGCGGCAGGCACGCAGTGCACACGCAGTGCAAGAACTTCGCCCACGCAAACTGCACCCTGTTTTTCACCTCAAGGGCGGCATTTGTGTGCAAAAAAAAGACGCGCAGTTTCCGCGTGTTTCCACCTGAAAACTGAGAAATAAAAAACGGAGGAATCTCAAATATATTTTTTTAGGCTATCAGCGGAATGCAAGTAGTCAGAGGTATGAAAAAACCGTTTTTTTGGCATGTTGAGTGCGCGAGGCCTCGCGCACTCAATTATGCAGAATGTGTATTTCCCAATGGTCCTAAATAAACAGTATTCCATGCCAAATGAGGCTCTGATGTCTTAATGGGTGCCTCATGGTGTACCGTTCGGGTCATGTCAGCAGCAAGAGTGGTCAATCAATGGACATTTTGTACACGCCATGCACTATGTAAGGTGTAATAGATCTAAATAGCGGGTTGCCCTCAGTCCTTACTGAACACACGATTTTCAGTTAGTTTACCTACAAATGAGGTGCCCAGCCTGCCATCTTTTGGGGCTGTACAACAGTTTGTCAGAAGCGCTAGGTCACAGGACGTATGAAGCAAGTGCTCTAGAGGAGGATAGTCTAATCGCTACTCTTGAGCTCACTGTTTTCACAGGATTCCAAAAGGGAGGAATCTCCAAAAGCCTGTTGGAGGCTATCGGCAGAATGCAAGTAGTCAGGGGTATTCGAAAACCCATGCTTCTAGCATGTTGAGTGCGCGAGCCCTCGCGCACTGAGTGTTCCGCTGTGCAAGTCTTTAACCCATAATGAATCTTGCAGTTTTGCTTTTGCTCCATCCTTGCGTCATGCCACTTCCGATTTCAAAAAGTGATCTCAAAAAAGCCTGAAAATCTCACTCCAGCTGGCTGAGTGCGCGAGCCTCGAGCACTCAGCCTCCCATAATAAGTATTTTTTCATGTGGACATGTACAGAATGTGTGAACAGCGCCCATCTTTAATAGTTTTCGAGACGATGCAAAAATTGGTATTCTTCAAATTAGCCAACAAAATTTTTTTTCGGGGAAAATGACCGGTAAATCCTCTGATTTTGGACTAAAGAATGGTTATTTGACCCCCCTAAAAACAGCAAAAAATGGGCAAACCTGATGAAAAATGCATTTTTTGGGGGGGTTTGAAAAACAGCATTTTCAAGATGGCAAAAAAAACTATTTTTTTCGGTGACCAAATCTAGGTGCTTAGGTGAAAAAAGGGGGTGCAGAAACCAAGAATAGGCCATATCTTTGGCTACATGGCTCAAAACGCGATTCCGAGGGCACCTAGTCCACCCGCAAACCCCCATTTTTTGTGGTTTCCAACCCTCAAAATTGCCTAAACGGATGCCTAGACCGCTGTACCCAGGCTTAGTAGGCTGCGGCAAGCTGCAAGCTCAAACCGAAACAAGTGGGTGCCCAAATGGGTCAATAGGGTCCAATAGGGGCAAAAAATGACTTTTCTCAAAAAGGATCCTAGACCATGTGTGATGCTAAAACAAGTGTTTTTGGACTGTTTTGAGCTTGTGGTGGCCGATTTTGGTCCTCTGAAAATCCCAAAATGCCTTGAAGAAGCGCTGTTTTAAGACCAAAGTGCCTTGAAGTAGCGCTGTTTTAAGACCAAAGTGGGTCAAAAATGGGTCAAAAATGCATTTTTCCAAAACTCACCTCAGACGATTTGGGGTGCACAAACGGGTGACCTGAGCCCATTTTGCGCCCATTTTGGGGCATTTTGGCCCCTCAGAAGTCCATCAAAAGCCTTGAAAGTGGGCCTTGTGGTGAACGGGATCACTTGCAAGCTGATTCCACTCTATCAACGGCCTTCAATGTGTGACTCATTAGTGTCCCTCACCACTCATAGCTGATGTTCCCTCCCCCACCAGCTCGGTCCCAATATTCAGTCTTGATAGGGTTAAGGTTGGCCCTGGGGTTAGCCCTAGGGTTACGGTTAGGGCTAGGGTCACCGAGCTGGTGGAACCAGTCTTGGTTTTATAACCCTTTTTAGTGTCTAGGGTGGACCTACCAGGTTTAGTAGCAGCAAGTAAGTAGCAAGCAGCAAGCAGCAAGCAGCAAGCAGCAAGCAAGCAAGCAGCAGCACGCGCGAAATGGGTAAAAATCAGAACTCCGTCGTGGTGCTTTGGATTCAGGTAAAATTTTGGTTGATGATACCTATGGGTGTGAAGTACAATCACACAACGTTTCAGCAAAAAGCTCAACGGTGGCGGCCGAGAACGCGATTCGCAAGTGGAAGACCTGAGTTTCAAAAACTGCACATAGGGGGCAAAAACGGCCAATTTTGGGCCAAAAAAGCCCTAGAACACAGTCAAAACGGCCAAACGAAGGGAAACGGTGGGTACATTTCACGTGCGACTTGACTTCCCCGTGTCAACAAGCTCTTTGCGGCCCTCTAACTCCATGATATGTCCCCAAAACGGCCCAAAAAGGCCCCCAAAAACTCCAAATGCCAACAGCCACAAACCAAGAATAGGCCACATCTTGGGCTACATGGCTCAAAATGCGATTCCGAGGGCACCTACTCCACCCGCAACCCCCCACTTTTTGTGGTTTTCACCCCTCAAAATTGCCCAAACGGACACCAAGACCCCAATACCTAGGCCCACTAGGGTGCGGCAAGCTGCGAGCTCAAGCCCAAACAGGTGGGTGCCCAAATGGGTTAAAGGGTCCAGTAGGGGCAAAAAGATGACTTTTCTCAAAAATGATCCTAGACCATGTGCGATGCTAAAACAAGTGTCTTTGGACCGTTTTGAGCTTGTGGTGGCCAATTTTGGTCCTCCGAAAATCCCAAAATGCCTGGAAAATGGGCTGTTTTGGGACCAAAAATGGGTCAAAAATGGGTCAAAATCGTGTTTTTCCAAACCTCATCGTAGACCATTTGGGGTGCACAAACGGGTGAAATTAGCCCATTTTGAGTCCATTTTGGGGCATTTTGGCCCCTCATAAGTCCAAAAAGCATTGAAAGTGGGCCTCGTGGTGATGGGGTTCACTTGCAAGGCGATTTCACTTTGTCAAGAGCCATCAATGCATGAATCATTCTTGATGTCCCTCACCAGTCATAGCTGATGTTCCCACCCCCAACAGCTCGGTCCCAATATTCAGTCTTGATTAGGGTTGCTGATACGGCCTGCAGCCCTCCTGTAGCCCTCCTTCAAGTCAAAATTGTTTCTTGTTGTTCTAACACAAATATGAATTCTCTACAAAAATTTGAGTATTTTGAGTATAAACACATAGTATGAAAAAAAAATTGGCGCCTTTGGCGCCGGACAGTTTTCTCTAGGGACACTTGTTGGTGGCCAACCCGGCACCACTATCTTTCAAAACCCGGGGGGGGGTCGCATACAAGGACCCGCCCCGGCCACCCCCCCCCCCCCCCCCCCGTGGCCCCCACAGTTCGGAGAGTGGTACAGAAGGTTGTTTTGAAGTGGCATTGCCCTCTCCACCAAGGTCCTAGCTCATCTCCTCCTTCACTACTTTCTTGATGTCCTCAACAATTGGGGCCGGTGCCAACACAAGTACATCACTAATATTGAGAAAAGTTTATAGTGTTTTCAGCACTGTGTTTTGCCTCTCCTGCTGCTTGCTGTTGGTGTAGGGTTTCCTGCTGCTTGTTTTTGGAGATGAAAAGCTTTGTTTTGATGAAATACAACCACTCCAAGTCACTCCAGGATAGCCCAAGCCAATAGTATGCAAAGAGAAGAGGATTCAGGATCAAAGCATGAAGGGCTGCAGTGTAAACAGTGAAAGATGATTGGATATTCACAGAAACTGCAACTCAGGTCACAAATGAATGCATATTCACAAAGATAGCTGAAATGTTTTTGGAAAAGAGTTAGAAAACTGCCTCAGGATCACTCTCTCTCCATAGTGCCATCTTAGGAGATGTGCACTCTTTGTTTTAGGTCCCATATGTGCTGAGGTGGCATGGTATGTGGCGATGAGGTCACTGCCATGTCACATGGGATCTTCCTACTTAGCTAGGCTGACCAGGAATTGAACCCAGGACCTCTCAAAAAGAGGTGCCCAGCCCCCTAGGGTGCATACCACTAGGATAGCTGAGAATTCATGGAAAAACATAGATAAATTCATAGGCTCTACCTTAGGTATGTCAGTGCTCAGTCAACTCAGGAAAAGATGTTTTACTTCACATTGAAAGGGGATTAAGGGGTCCACTCCATATCCTGATTGGGTGTTTGGTTCCATAGGTCAAAATGTGTTATCACCACTTTTGGTGGGACCAATACTAAGATAAAAATGCATGGATGCTCAGTGCATCTCTAATACAACTAGTGTATGCCTCAAAGCATTGGAAAAGCACTTTTTCTTACTCCCCCCTTGTGCTGTGGTGGCCACCACTGTCGCATTTTAGGAAAAAGGGAATTTTTCTTGGCCTTTCCTTGGTTTCCACATCTACTTTAAAATACCTACAGTCTCCCTCACACTGAAAAATGGGCGCTCACCATGGCTGGCGCTCTTTTGCTGCTCTGATTGTATCATATCCTACAGAAGACTCAGCGCTCATGGCGCTGCCGGGGCTCCTGTGGCTTGGTTGGATTAGTATGGGAGCATGCCAAACATGTGCATATGCATCCCTCCCTCCAAGACGCAGCGTCGACACAACCCAAACGCAAGACACAATATACACACTCGCATGGGTTCTCGTAAACCTGCTGGCGACCTGTGACCTGTCTTAGGGCGAAGGGAGTCGTAAAAAAATTAAATTTGCCCCTTGATGGGGTCTTGGTTCTGCTCAGTCTCTCCAGGCACCTGCTTTTCGGCCCGAACACGGCCTACTCAGCGAGGCTGCGCGTGGGTATCTGCAGAGGCAGGAATGGGAGAATTATGGACGAATCCACGCAAAAACGAAGCGACGACACCAAAATCCGTCATATGACGGCGTAGAATTTTTCTGAAACGACACACCTGAGCAGAATCCAATTGTGCATCAGAAGCACATTTTTATAGAAATTATCGTCATCTCTGGATTTTTTAAATCCAGAAATTCATACGCATAAAATGGCGGCGCGCAGGAGCGGCTCCTAGCGAAGCGCCGGAAAATGGAGAAATAATGGAATTATAAACGTATGTATCACGTAGTCTTGAAAATGACGAAACACACATTAATAAACAAACATACAGATTCCACCCACACTAATAGAAGATTCGAAAATTCAAGAATTCGACAATCAACGAAAAAGACTTCAATGAATCAGGTATAAACTACAGGTATGCTCGTCTCGTATGCCGCATACACATTGCTCGTCTCGTGTCTCCGTGAACGAGCCTTGTAGCAGCGCTAACAACGATAGGACGCGATAGAGGGATTGATTAGAAAGATTGCAGATGATTAGCGGTCAGATCAGGGTGATTAGACATACACACAAGTGCATTGCAACGTTCTTCGCGTGCGCCCCTCACTTGCTCTCTCTCCCAGCGGTAGGTAAGGTGAGTAAGCCCAGGCGGGGCCACCCCCTGGTGGAGTCCTTGATTGGCGCTGAGATGGGCAGGTGTGCCGAAAAAGTTCGTGCATACTCGCGCATGCACACACGCATTAAAGGGTAGGCCACGCGAAGTGCGCAGGGTAAACCTTGTTTAGGCTACCCAGGGGCTCCTCGGTACATTCTTTAAGAGAACCTGAGGAGTCCCTTAAGCTTGCTTCCTTGACAAGGGTAGCTGCTTCTGCAGCGTGTTTGCGGACAGTGTATTATAGGTCACACTGAGAAGGGTATAATACCTGGAGTGTGGCTTGGTTCCTCCGCCGCAAACGCCCTTTCATTTGCCTTTGTTTCACAGGTGGGCAGGTAGGGTGATTGGTGCAGCAGCATTTTTTTATGCCCTGCTAAACAGGGGCGCAGATCACACAAACAAGTAACTCCGCTCCGCCTGTGGCAGAGCAGGGAGTCCGACTTCATCGACATCTGCGCCTTGCACGCGAGAGCACTCCTTCCCTCCAAGCCCTAGCAGGGGAAACGCGTTGTGGCGTCCCCTGTTAGGCCACAGTTGCTTAGCAGCGCTGTGTTCTCTTGTCATTTCACAGGAGGGTCGCTAGGACCCAAGAGACCTTCACCTTCGCAACGCCCAGTAGAGTGTGCGTGTAGGAGTGGTAGTCCTGCGTGGGGGCTAGAGCCAGTTGCCCAGTGCTCGCCCACCAGGATGGTGCCATTGTAGGGTGTGTAGGACCTGTAGTGCGTGTGTCACTGTCCCACCCGTTTCCTGCAATTTTAGCAGGGTTGGTGGGCTGTGGCAGTGGTTAGGTCAGTGTTTTGGCCACATAGCAAAACGGCGTTTTCATGCCTTCATAGCTTTTGGCCACCCCTCCCTGTAGTAGACAGATAGGTAGGGAAAACAATACCTGGATTAGCACGCTGGGTATTCCCCCAAGGTTTTGCGCCAGCACAGAAATCGGGCGCATAGGGGAGGGGAGACCCGGGGCGTACCCCGTGGCATCAATAAGCCAACCCTCCAGGTTTAGCAAGGGCGCAGACTTGGGTATAATTAGGACACCACTTCTGCGGCTTGCTCTCAGGACTTTAGGAATAGCACACTCACACATACGCTTTGGAAGGTAAGGGTAAGGTTCAGTCCCTAGCTTTAGTCTTGGAGGCAAGCGTCTCAGCGAGCCTCAGCAACTCACCAAGGTTGTTCTGGGACAAGTAGTCAACCAGAACTGAGTTTAGGCGTCCCTCAGGTAGAACAAATGCAGAGAAGGGCTCCCAGGTGGCCTCTTCGACTCCAAACCCTTCCCAGAGGGTGAGGAAGCGCCAACCCTGGCGATAGCGGTGGCGTAGGACAGACTTCACCAGGTAGAAGCCCTCCTTAGCCATCTCCTCGGCGTTCATGTCGGGGAGTTCACCTTCAACTTCCATAGGGCTGGCAGCCCCTTGTAGGTCCAGAGCGGCGATTTCCTCGTCGTTCAGCTCCCACTCCTCCCCACAGAGGTCCTCGAGATCATGGTAGCGCTTCAGGTGTTGAGCGGCGCACACCAGGGTCCCCCCTAGTCGGGGAGAACACCGCACAGTGATACGGCGACCATCCACAGATAGAATCTTGTACGGCCCGAAGTATGGGTCATCGCTGGTAGAGCGTGGCCAGGCGGGTAGTCGACTGTGGTGCACCAGCACCCAGTCCCCCTCTTGGTAGGTGGCCGGTACTCGGTGCTTGTTCTTCTTGTTCCACTGACGCTCCCTCACTCTCTCCAGCATAGCCTTGGCCTTGTCCACCTTCGCTTGTTGCTCTTGGACCCATTCACCCACAGAAGAATGGGTATCCTCTGGATAGGGGGCATGTAGGAACCATGCCGGGCGCCCCATGAATAGCTCATGTGGCGAGTAGCCAGTAGCTGAACTCTCTTGGGAGTTCATCATCAAGGATATGACGGGGAGTAGTCTCACCCAGTCTCTGGTGCGTTCAGTTTTGCACCATATCCTGACGTTCTCCTTCAGGACACGAATCTGTCGCTCACATAGGGGGTTGCTCGTGTGAGAGTAAGGAATCCCCGTAGACACCTGGACATTGAGGGATCTCAGGACCCTCTTGTACCAGCCAGTATCTGAGCGTACTCGTACGTCCTCATCGGAGTTGATCTCCTTGGGCGCCCCATAGACACAAAACCACTCCTCCAGGAGTATCTTGATAGTCTCCTCTCCGGTAATGTGCTTGGTACATGGGAACACCCTGGTAAACCTGGTCAACCCACAGGTTACCACGAGGGCGAAGTCATAGCCCCCGAACTTCGGCACAGTGAGGGATGGGCAGGGTCGAGTAGAGACCTCTGTCCCTGATATCCCCTGGTTTACAGGACCTGCATGGGCACTTGTCCACGATACGCTGGAGTGTCTTCCGCAGTTGGTCGTCAGTCCACGTAGTGTGGAACCACTGCTTGAACAGCCTCAGGGTACGGTCAGCACCCACATGACCGCTGGACTCATGGGTCCACTTCAGCAGCGCTGGGACTCGGTCACTAGGCACCACGATGCGGTCCTCGTGCCAGAGGTAGCTCTTGTCCCTCTTCCACTGGTCCTGGTTGACCAGGAGGGGTTCAAGGCGTTTCTCCAGGCGCTTGTAGATATCCCCAAACTCCTTCAGGTACTCCGATTGTTGGAGTCCATCCAGGGGGCGTATCATGGTCATGTTCAGGTCCAGGTGTACGTCCATACGGCTGAACGCCTCCTTAGCCAGCGCTTCAGACCGGGCACCAATCAGGGCGTCGAAGTTGTTGCGGCTGATGTAGTCGGCGCACTCGTTCTTCACTCCCTGGATATGGTGTACCGTCAGCCGTAGTTGACTGAGGTAGGTCCACCAGCGACGTAGCTTGGCCTTCTCAGGTGGGGGACCCTTCTGGAAACTGCGGACCGGTTCTTGGTCGCATAGCCAGACCACAGGGTTACTCCCCAACAGTCGTGCTTGTCAGGATAGCACCAGCATACCCGCGAGCAATTCCTGCTCATAGGTGGAGTAGTTCCCCCTGGCCTGGTTCCACTTCCAGCTCCAGTGGCCCAGAGGTACTAGGACCCACTTGTCGTCAGGGTAGCTGTGCTTGAGGGTTCCATCTCGGTTGAGACCTTCCGTCCCCCATTGGGAAATGGCCGAGTCGAACTCCTCCTTCTCTAGTGCTTGCCATTGGAACAACGTTCCACCACCGCCCACATTGCTTGCGTCGGTCACCAGGATAGTCTCCCCCTGTGCCCTAGGCACGCCCAAGCACTTAGCGTTGGCTACCTTGTCTTTGAGCTCGTCAAACGCTTGTTGCTCTTGTGGGCCCCAGCGCCAATTAGTACTCTTCTTGATCAAGTCCGTCAGTACGGCGCTGGTATAGGTGAAGTTTTTGATGTGGCGGCGATAGAAGTTGCACGCCCCAATGAAACTGCGTACATCATGAAGTCCTTTCTTGGGGTCTTCGTGTCGTACCTTGGCATCCATCAGGGGTTTGGCCTTAGAGGCCGCTGGGGTCCACCACCCATAGCCAACGTCAAACCCCAAGTACTGCATGGTCTCCTGCATGAACTCACACTTCTCCAGCTTGAGTCGTGTGTGGTTCTCCTGGCAGACCGCAAAGAACTCACCCAAGAGGATTAGGTGATCCTCCTGGGTATTGGTCCCGAGGCATACATCGTCGATGTGAGCCTCCATCTGGGCCCCACGGGATATGAGCTCCTGCACCTTAGGTCTCCTTCGTAGGATGGACAAGATCTTGTTCATCAGCTCTTGGAACAGAGCGGGTGCGTTAGCCACGCCAAATGGCATGACCTTCCACTTGAATACCCTCCCCTGAGGGGTGATGAAGGCCAGTAGTTCCTGCGCGTTGGGCGTCAGGTCCACTTGCCAGAATCCACTTCGCTTGTCCATCTTGGTCTTGTAGCGACAGGAGGCTATCTTCTCCAGGGTAGACTCCATATTGGGAATGGACCCTGAGTGGTTCAGCGTCTTCTTGTTCAGCTCTCCATAGTCCACTACCAGCCGTTTGGCTGTAGACCCAGGTTTAGCCACCAGGAAACAGCGGCTGCAGTGTAGGGGGTAGTCCCCGTCCTTGTACTCCAGGACTAGGCCAGCGTCGATACATTCTTGTATCTGTCGCTCGATCTCGTTGGCCTGCTCTTTAGGAGCTGGATAGGGTCTCCTCCGGATCTTGTGACCCACGAACTCGGGTTTCAGCTTGAGGTCCATCTGTACCAGCTTGTCGCATGAGGCTGGAGGGGGTAGTTCTCCGAACACCTCCAGATAGGTCCTTATAAGCTTCTGCACCCGCGGGTCCAAGACCTTGATTTTGTCCTCCATATCCTCGTCGGAGTGTAAGTTGCTTGCCCCTTGAATAGACGTCGGGAGGTGGTCCTCCACCGACTCTTCGCCCGCGGTAGTATCCTTCAGCCCTTGGTAGGCATACAGAAGGTCTTGTTCAACCATCTCCGCCGGACGATGGCAACATAGGCAAGCTCGAGGGGGTTCACATACACATTCCTCCGAGAGGTCGTCCTCCTCTGGGGTCCTCACATGGGCGCCCCACACGCTCTTCATGACCTTGAGATCAACCTCCCTTTGCCAGGTGGTGATCTTCTGTTCGAGGTCCTCCTTCAATTGGGATAGGTCTCCCATACGTCCTTGCTTCAGTGGCCATGAGCTGCGGGTAGGCTTCGCGTAGCATAGCTTTTTCGCCACCACCTTCCTCTTGGAATCCACATACTCCCTGTGCCTCGATCGAGGGTCCAGCTCCTCGTCCACGGGGTCTTCCACCCTCATGGAGAGTAGGGGTTTCAGTGGGGCGACGTACTCGGCGTTCTCCACTTCCTCCACACAGGTCTGCACGAAGAAGGCGTCGTGCTCAGTCTCGTCGTCTGAGTGGATAGAGCTAGGTAGCTCAGATAGTCCACACTCAGAGACTCCATCAGGAACAGGTACATGGCAGGGAGAGTTGGGGGCGTTGGTGTCAGTCACGACGTACTCATGTCCTCCGGGTGTAGTTTCAACAGCATCTTGAGGTCGTAGGCGATCCTTCAAGTCACCCAAGGCGAGTCCGTCGCTTTCTCGTTGTATAGCCTGGACCAGAGTCGGGTCCAGGTCCTCCCAGGGGATGGTGGTAAGACTTCCGTCCACCACGCTGAGCATACTCCCCCATCCGGGCTTCCCAATAGGCGTCTTGCGTCCCAGAGGCACGTAGATGGCCTCATCAGGTAACCGCACAGAGCTGATAGTCAGCTTGTCAAGGAGGGTTCGCCAGTACTCGTTGCCCCCATGGGCTCCCCAATCGGGGGAACACAGGACCATACGGGAACGTTCCAAGGCCACCTTGGTCAGCACCTTCCCCAGTTCACTGAATCTGGGGTTCCCGTAGGCCATCCCGAAAGAGGGCCAGTAAAATTTGTAGCTGCAGTTCTTCCCCTTGCTGCAGTATAGGTCCAGTACATGCTGCTTGTCGCTGGCGAACAGCTCCACACTTAGGTCTTCTCGAGAGTAACCCAACTCCTTCAGACCTTGGTCTAGGACTTCCCCCAATAGTTGATAGTCCTCAGTTTTGGAGGCCGCCATCATGTTCGAGGGCTCCTCCTTCGGTAGTCTCAGGTAACTCGAGGTATGTTCCGACTGCTCCAGTGGCACAGACTCTCTGCCACTGCCGTGGTCCACGTACAGGAGGTAGGGCGCTTGCAGCGTCAGGGATTGTATCTGGGAGTGCTGCACGAAGAAGTCAGTACCCAGTACAAAGTCGAAGGCCTCAGTGTCCATCACATAGAACCGATGGGCGATAGTCCGAGAGCCCATAGGTACCTCCACTTCACAGTCCCCGCAGCTGTGCACCACATGTCCATCCCCCATACGTATAGCAGCGGTGGTCATGGTGTTCTTCAGGCTCCCACAAGGTAAAATTTTCTTGGCCACTATAGATATTGTGGCGCCAGTATCCAGTACCCCCAGGTATTCACGTCCCCCTAGTCGGATACGTACCCAAAACACCAGGTCTTGGGTGCCACCAGAGCGTCCCTGTCAGAACTCCGCGGGACAGGTCACCTCGAACCCCTTGTTCCGCAATTTGCGGGCCATCCTCATGAAACGGCTCCTCTTCTTAGCGTTGCCGTCATCACCACCTTCATGCTCACGCTTGGCTCCTTGTTCTTGCTGGGCCTGCGTCTGTGAGCGTGTGGTAGGGCCAGACTGCCCTCCAGAGGGCTCGGAGTTCCCCCCTGGATTAGGGTTGGGGTTGCCTCCGTTCTTGTCCTTGATCTTGTTGTCGGGCTGGCGGTTAGCGCCTCCTCCTCGTCCACCATGACCCTTGTCTTGACCACCTTGACCACGTCCTTTCGACTTGCCCTTGCCGGAGTCGTTGCCTTTGGCCTTGCCTCCACCTTTGCCTGAGCCTTTGCCAGGATCTTCCCCCTTAAGCTTCGCCGATAGGCGTTGCGTATGGTAGCACTCATCCTCGTAGTGCTTCCGCTTACCGCAGAATGCACACGTGATGGTGCAGCGGTAATGATCCGGCAGCTTCCCTTTGGCGCCGGTGTTCTTTTCCTGCTGCTTCCCCTGGACTACAAAGCAGTCTCGCTGCTCGCAGTCAGAGGCGTGCTGCAGGTGGCCCTGCTCGTCTCTGGCATCACACCAGAATAGCTCCTTCACGTTCTCCATGGTACGGGCGTGGGCGTGCTTGGGGGTAGTCCCCTGCCCAGGTCGGAACCCTTGGTACCCTTTGCCTCCAGAACCTCCACCACCAGGACGGTAGTTGTTCAGGTGCTGGTCGCTCTCCTTCTCCAGCGCCATCTCCAGGAGCAGCACGCATAGATCCTCGTAGCGGAGGGATCTAGCCTTGCGCTCAGCCGTCAAACGGCACTCGTCCCATAGCTCTCGGGGGAGCTTGGCGCACAACCAGAACAGCAGGTCGTTGCTGCTGTAGGAACCGGGCGTCAGTCGTCCAGCCCAGTGATCCAGGTCAGCCAACAGCTCGGAGACCCTGCCAGGTTTGGGGTTGTTGGGCAGCACGGGCAGGTTCTGGATCTCGGCCCTGATGGAGAGGTCGGTCTCGTAGGTCGGGTACTGCCTCTCCAGGGCAACCAACACATCGGCAAAGGTGGCGGAGTTAGTCACGATCTGCCTGACCTGCTTCTCCAGGTACTTGGTCTTGCAGCACTGCAGGAGCAGATCGCACTTCACTCGCCCACTCGCGTGGGTTTGGCTGGTCAGTCGTAGGAACCGGCCAAAGTTCTCAGCGAACTCGCTGAGGTCCTTGCCTGTGAACTCAGGCAGGTTCACCACAATCTTGGAGGTGGCAATAGCCTTCGCCTCCTGAGCTCGGCGTCCTTCAGGGCGTCGGGTCTTCTTCTTCTTCTTCTTCTTCTTCTTACCCTTGGGGTCCTCGGGGTCCTCAGGGTCCTCGTCATCTGAGGGCGAAGAAGAATCCATCGACGGCGGCTCGTCATCGGAGGGGTCTCCGCCTAGATCACTGGAGCCATAAGGCTCCACGTCCACCATTGCCCTTAGGGCTGTCAGCCCCAGCTGGTCCAGCTTGGCCCTCGTCGAGTTCGTCACGTGGCTGTAGGGTGGCTGGGCCGTTCTCGGCACGAAGGGACTTCTCGGAATAGCTGCAGGCGTCGGCATCGGTCTGCTCCCTGCCGCCAGGTGGTTAGCCTGTACTCGGTGGGGTGACATTCCCACCGTAGTAGGCGACGCGTGGGACGGGATCATCAGGGGCTCCAGCTTCTCACGGATTTCTTGTGTGAGGTCGCCCACGATTTTTGAAGTGGCTCCTCGGAGCACCTCGTTGATCTCCGACCGCGTCAGGGACCTGTTGGAGGATCTTCCCGATCCTCTACTCCTGCCACCCAGAGACTCTGGTCCTCTCCTCAACCCACTCAAGGGTGCATACCCAGGTGCATACCCAGGAGCATACCCAGGAACATCCACATAGGTTCCAGTAGCGTGTAGTGGATGGGGATAATCAGCTGCATACCATCGCGGCGCAGCGCTGGAAGCCACAGGCTCACTGGCAGTAGTTGCCTCATGGAGCGCAGTGGTAGGTGGGCCCATACCATAGGCGGGGTAGGGAGGCATGCCAGTAAAGCCTGTGCCCTCTGCCATAGGCGGGTTGGTTGAGGAAGTGGATGTTGCAGCGGCTGGGAGTGTGGTGGTTAAAGGAGAAGGTGATGCGTGGAGGCCAGAAACGCTTGGTGCGCCTTCGAAGGTAGGGTACTGCGTCGGGTCTTGCCCTTGTTCCTCTCCTTCGTCTGCTCCTTCTCCAGCATCCTTCTCGCTCTCGTTCTCTCTCTTCCTCTTCACAGGCTGAGGCTGAGAGACCACTTCTTCTACCGACAGGGCCCCGAAGGCCGTCTGGAGGCCATCCAGGGAGTCCTCAGCCGCATCCACTGGCCCATGTAAGGGCTCCGCGGAAGGTACAGCGCCAGGTGCCGGCCTTGCCGGTGCCTCAGGCGCTGGCGCTGTCTTCACGTCAGCGTCCTCCTTTCCTGGATCCATCTTAGTCCGCCCTTCTGCTTATGTTTGCCTGTACTCGGAGCACTGGTTGTACGGCGCGGGGTCGCTGCCGGTGCACAGAGACAGGCTGCCTCTTGCTACCAGAAAAGTTTATAGTGTTTTCAGCACTGTGTTTTGCCTCTCCTGCTGCTTGCTGTTGGTGTAGGGTTTCCTGCTGCTTGTTTTTGGAGATGAAAAGCTTTGTTTTGATGAAATACAACCACTCCAAGTCACTCCAGGATAGCCCAAGCCAATAGTATGCAAAGAGAAGAGGATTCAGGATCAAAGCATGAAGGGCTGCAGTGTAAACAGTGAAAGATGATTGGATATTCACAGAAACTGCAACTCAGGTCACAAATGAATGCATATTCAGAAAGATAGCTGAAGTGTTTTTGGAAAAGAGTTAGAAAACTGCCTCAGGATCACTCTCTCTCCATAGTGCCATCTTAGGAGATGTGCACTCTTTGTTTTAGGTCCCATATGTGCTGAGGTGGCATGGTATGTGGCGATGAGGTCACTGCCATGTCACATGGGATCTTCCTACTTAGCTAGGCTGACCAGGAATTGAACCCAGGACCTCTCAAAAAAAGGTGCCCAGCCCCCTAGGGTGCATACCACTAGGATAGCTAAGAATTCATGGAAAAACATAGATAAATTCATAGGCTCTACCTTAGGTATGTCAGTGCTCAGTCAACTCAGGAAAAGATGTTTTACTTCACATTGAAAGGGGATTAAGGGGTCCACTCCATATCCTGATTGGGTGTTTGGTTCCATAGGTCAAAATGTGTTATCACCACTTTTGGTGGGACCAATACTAAGATAAAAATGCATGGATGCTCAGTGCATCTCTAATACAACTAGTGTATGCCTCAAAGCATTGGAAAAGCACTTTTTCTTACTTATTGAGGTACAGTGGCTTTCGCCCCCCACCAGTTCCACCTGCAAAAACAAAAACCCACAGTGCTATTGAAAATGAATAAAATTGAAGAGCATCGGATGGTAAAAAAAAAAGAAAAGTCACACCTCTGCCTGGGACTTGAATTTCATCAACAGTTTTTGTCTGGCCCTTCAATTTTCGGGTGATCTCCACATCATACATCCACTTTCTTTGGGTAACAAATGGCTTTCATACGAAAAACACCATTGTGTGGATGAAAATTGGGGTAAGAGGCTATAACTGTGAGAGGACATCAATAAAATAGTGCAAAAGAGAGGTAAACACACAACGTGTAATTGTGTTGCTTCAGTTCTTCTATTTAAAATTGACAGCCACCGCAGTCACCAAGTGACAAAAAACTACCAAAGCGCCAGTCACCGGAAGTCACCGGGATCTCAGCTACTTAGGAGGTCTGCACAAAAGATGCTTATTTGCTTGGTTGTGGGCATCAACCATTTGTTGTGCTCCCTCAGCTGTGAAGTGGTGGTCCAATACAGCCATGCTAGCAACAACAGTGTCACAAGCCCCCCTTGTACTTCCTTGTGCAACTTCTGCTGAACCCCCATATAGGCCAGCGGCGACTACTCCCCCCCCCCCCCCCGCATGCCCAAGAACCAGTAATGTTTTCACCGGGCGGCCAACAGGTGGTGGTTGGACAGTGTCTTCAAACCAAAAAGAGCTGTGTGACAAGGGATTGGGCGTTGGACCTGACCATCAGCAGCACCATAGCATGGACAAAAATTCACCGTGTTGTGCCACAGGATGGGGGCGCGTCGGGCGGGCAGGCCAGGCGCGCGTTGGGCGGGCCGCCGTGCGTTGGGCGGGCCGGGTGCGCGTCGGACGGGCCGGGCGGGCCGGGCGGGCCGGGCGCGCGTCGGATGGGCCGGGCGCGCGTCGGGTGGGCCGGTTTTGTTATGTGACCCCTACCCTGCACTCTGTGGTGCACCTAACTTCCTGGTCACTGGACCCTGGTCCCCTGCTGCACCCAGAACCCACAAGAAGCCAGATCACAGAACACAGAGAAATCGAGAACGACACAGCATTTTCTGCCCCTGCATGGGGTTTGCTGCCCCAGCATGGGGTTTGCTACCCTCGCATGGGGTACGATGTGGCCACAAAGGCCGCGCACTCAGCGCAATATAGTGTACGGAAGAGCGAGAAGTCAAGTGACCCCCGCAAATAGCATCAACTGCCAGGAACAAGGGTGATATAGCTGGGGAACAGTCGGGGGGGGGCGGGCTGCCACGCCGTGACTGCCTGCTGTCCCGCCACGCTGTGACTGTCGGCTCCCACCCCCAAAACCTCAGTCTTCCCGGAAAACTTTGGTTTTGGTATGTGGCCCCTGCCCTGCACTCTGTCCTGTACCCAGCTCCCTAGTCCGTGGACCCTGGCCCCTTGCTGCACCTAGAACCCACAAGAAGCTAGATAACAGAACACAGAGAAACAGAGAACGACACAGTATTTGCTGCGCCCGCATGGGAAGAAAAACAAATTGCAGCACCCGTATCGTGATCTGGCCACCTGGGGGGGGGGGGGAAGTAAGACACCAATATAGGCCTATACATATATATGTGGGGGCACTTGGAGCTGGCCGTGGACCCGGGCTATAGTCCCCTGCGGCACCGGCCCACACATAAGCGGGCGAGTGCTGGCTGGGGCTGCTCCAAAACAAACAGGCTTTGCGACGGCCGAGGGGGCCTGCCTGCTGGCCGGCAAGTGGGTGCTCGCCTCTGCCCCCCCCCCCCCCCCGTCGGACGCGCGCCGGATGGGCCGGGTGGGCCGGGCGCAAGTCAAACAGGCCGGGCGGGGGCACGTCGGGCGGGCAGGCCGGGCGCGCGTCGGACAGGCCGGGCACGGATCACGCGGTCCGGGAGCGAGTCGGACGGGCCGGGCGAGTTGGGCACGCGTTGGGCGGTCTGGGCGCGTGTCGGACGGGCTGGGTGGGGCGGGCCCGGCGTGCATCGCCCGCGCGTCGGATGGGCCTGGTGGGCGGGGCGCGCATCCGGCGGGCCGGGCGGGTGGGGCGCGCATCGGGCGGGCGGGCCGGGTGCGTGTCGGACGGGCCGGGCGGGATGGGCGCGCGTCAGACGGGCCAGGCGCGCGCGGGACGGGCCGGGCGCGCGTTGGACTGAAGCGGTACCCAGAACCCCATGGCTAGATGTGCGGCATACAACCGGTCTCCGGTCCACTAACCCCATGTACGGAAGGGAAGACGCCCGTTGACGCCCGGTGCGAGCCCGGCGGGAGCGTGTTCCGTGCCGTAAAGCCCCGCATCGGCAACCGATGCGCCGCCAGCGGAGATTTATATATCAGAATATCAGGAATCAACAGGGTTTTATTTTCATATTGTTTCCGTCAATTTTTACGCTTCCGTTCTGATATTTACTGCTTTGACAGCTGGCGGTTAGTTCGCGACCTTAGCGTAACCGCCAGTTTAACTGTTATATACAGATATTTTAGCGCAATCCGTGACGAAGACTCTAAAGTCTTCAGGAATTGCATTGATGCATCCGCAATTTTCACATTCTACACTCGCAACCTTAATCCGAATTTTTCAGGATGTCGAAATCGGATTTTCGACTTCGACATACCCGCACTTGATTTGACCTCTTTCGAGTGGACCTACGTGCTTCCCTATGCACGAATCAACTTTCCTTTTGTCTTGCCCTCCATTTGTCTTAGAGATATGGGCAAAACAAAGTTGATTCGTGAGGCCACTTGTGAGGGTCATATCTCGTGCCGCTTGCGAGGAATGACAATAAGAAAACGTGGGATGTATTCACAATACTCCCGACGTAATTTAGGAAGCTTTATACGCCTTGCGTCTCCACACGTGCGCGCTAGCGTAATGGATCATGGTCAAGAGGGTAGAGTTTGCGTTATAACTCTTTGGCCATGATATTGCGTGCGTTAAGATAACTTTCGAGTGTAGCGCGCGAGTGTTGGTGTTGCATAGGAACTTTCCTTGAGTTCCTATGAGCGATTGACACAAAGTTATGCCCTTGGAGGGGCATGACATATCGTCGGGGGAGCTACCTTTTTGGGCAATATGTCGTATGTGCCATGTGTTGTATTGCGTGCCCATTTGGCGGGTTTGGCTAAGAGCGATACACCCACCAATGGACCTCATATTGCACGAGGCCCTTCCTTATACTCCCCACAATCAATTGCAAGCCTAACCTTCGTGGAGGGAAGTTTGTGTGGCGATCCCAAAGCGATGCGTTGGGAGCAAGGTGTGTGTTTTGCAATTTTCCATATTTTCATGTGCCCACTTGGGAAGTAGCGCTCGTGACCTTTCAAAGCGCCCCAAGTGGAGCACATATGTGGAATCGAAGGTCATTGGTGTCAAGTCATTGTGTTTCAAAGGATTGGTCGCTTACTCAATCCAAGCCGAAGATATTATAATATATTTTTGCGCCTTTCAAGGCACTTTTGGGTTTTTTTCGCCAATATTGCTGTTTTTTGCCCGTCATGATGTCAAGTGGCGACCGTGTATCTCAACGTTGCGCTCAATTGACATCATGACCCAAGTATGTTATGGGGGTACATACTTCGGTCCCCAACATATCTTGGACCCGGCGAATAACTCCTCTTGGGCTTGGCATACCGTGGCCGCCATGTTGGCGATTTGGGACTATCCGAAATCATGGGCTCACTTGGCGACCCTGCCATTCCCAAAACCGGAGGAGTTGGGCGACGCCCAAAAGATGTGTTGGACACATATGACTTGATACCAATCCTATGGCACACTCCGGTCCAAGTCGGGCATGTGCCTCATTTGCCCCAACCATGAGTGTGCGCATTTTCGGCGATTTTGAGCAGCTTTCCATATTTTCTGCCCGCCGTGCACTATGTTCAGCCCACCCGTGCACGCCGGACGCATGGACCAATGGACCGTATATGACATGGGTGTTATGTAGATTGGTCCCCATGGTTCACACACCACGTGGGCGAAGCGGAGCAACCTTCGTTAAGGTGCTAGCCCAAAGTGAGTGTGGGCAATTTTGCCATTTTGGCATTTGTGGACCCAATTGGGATTGTCACCACGCCAAGTGGCATGGAGATCTTTGAGAGCCAAGGGCATGGGAGTCTTTGTTGGACTCCCGGTGGATTGCGTATGGAATGGCATATTCCGATCTCCAAGCCGGCGTGGAGATATACTATTGGGAGCACCCCCAAATTTTGGCTCATTTCGAGCAGCCAAAATGACCCCCTTTTGGGACCCCAATTTCACCCCCCCCGTGTGGTCAATTGGCGGCCCCATATCTCTATGCCCGTGATAAGCCCGGACCTGATTCCAGGTTGTACACTCAGATATAAGTCCTAGGTCCTGCCTCCTATCCTGTGAGCCATTCGCCTTGCCCTGGCCGGGCGAGCCACGCCTGAGAATGGTGCCAATTTTGGTGATTTTGGCATCATGACCCCACTTGACGAACCCGTGGCGCCCTGATGCCAGGTCCTCAGAGGGAACCAGGTTGGGTGAGGGCTCCAGGGAGTTGGTACTCGAAGGGCATAGGGTCAGTTGCCTCGTCCCTACCTCTGGCGGGTCCGGACGAGGGGTCAATTTTGGAGATTTTTGAGCTAATATCAGTTTGGGCTGAAACAGCCCATTTTCAGCTACCAACTCCTAGGGGATAATGGCGGAGCCATATCTCTGGCTCAGAGGGGAGTTGGGACCTGCTGTTGAGGGAGCATAGGGAGCCACTTTCGGTTGGCCTTGGAGCACTTGGGTTCCCAGAAACTCGCCTGTGGCTGGGCGGGACACCCCCCCTATTGGCAGGGTTTCAGGGTCCGGACTGAGCAGGGCATGGGTTGTGTTTGAGCCCCCGCCCCCACCATCCAGTGGGAGGGTCGGACCTGGGATTGGGATACGAGTTGGGACTGAGTGTCTATTGTCCTGTGATGCCCTTACCCCAGTCCAGTCTTAACCCCATGTGTACATATCCTGATGTGTTGCTGTACATACTTTTGTTCCCTTGTTTCAGAGTGGCAAGGATCCTGAAACGCTTTGTCACATGACACGAGCGTAATTGATGCCCCTGTGAGCGCAGTGCTTTGCCTGCCTGCTTGCTTGTGCGTGTCACCGCAGCGTCCCGTGGCCAGGCCCCCCACGGGAACGCGTCAAAAGTGTTTCACCGCCGCAGGGTTACCCAGCCCTCGCGTGCCACTCGGGGCCACCAACCCCGAGCAGCGCGGTGCAGCAGCTCGCAGCTCGCAGCTCGCAGCGCAGCGCAGCGGCTCGCAGCGCCGCCCAGCGACAGCGCCGAGACCGTAAAGGAGGTGGACAGACCAGGACTCCCTCAACAGCGAGTCCCATCGGCCGACCAGCAAGGCCGCACACCCAGTCGCGTCAACCACCTCCACAACCACCGGCCGACCAGCACCGGCCGCACTCCCAGTCCAGTGCTACAGCACCCACCTCAACAACCACCCCAGGACCACTCCATCGAGAGCACCGATGGTGAACTGGGACGAGGCGGGCAAGACCTGGCCGCAGCCCCACCCCCATGCGGCACGCCTACTGCGTGGGTTGCTGTGGGGGCAGCAGTACCGCCACAGCAATCCCCAGTGCGAAGGCGGCATGCCCGGGAGCTTCGAGCTCCGCGAGGACATGGGCGAGGAGCGCCTGCGGGCAGTGGAGGAGTGGCTGCGGGCGGAAGGGTATGAGTACCGCTTCCGCCGCAAGCGCTGGAGGACCTGGACCCGCCCGGACAGGCCCGGCGAAGGGCTGCGTCCCGACGGGATTGAGGAGGACGAGAAGCCCAACGAGTACCCGTCGGGCGCCTCAATCAACGTCTCCATGTGGGACATGATAGAGAAGGAGTTCCCGGAGCTGGGGAACGAGCGCCGGCTGCAGGGCAGCAGCAGCAGCGGCGCGTCTCCTGGAAAGGAGAAGCGTTCCGCCGGGGACAAGAGGCGGGACAGGAAGTGGCGGGAGTACCAGGAGTCCCTGGCCGCCGAAGCCGCCCAAGGCGCCAGGGGCGAAACCCCAGCCCACAGCCCCCAACGGGCCAATGGCGGTCACCACCCCGGCCACACCACCCTTGGTGACTTCCTGGAAGTCGCCAAGCAGACCAAGGCCAAGCCCCGTACGCTGCTCCTGAGGAAGTCAGGCCCCAGCAGCGAGGTGGAGTCGGCCCACCGTGGGAGGATGCCGGCCGACCAGGCCAGCTCCAGCGGCAGCGTCGCTCCCCAGCAAAGGGATGTGGCGCGCGCCTGCGAGCGCACCTGTGGGGTGCCCTGCAACCTTCGGGTTGCCCGGCAACGGGCCACGCAGCAGAACGCTGCCGTGGAGGGCGCCGTCGGCATCGCCCATGAGGAGGCCATGGAGTGGGGCAGAGGCATGGACTACCACGCCTCGACCGTGGCAGCCATCGCGGCCGGTCTCACGGCTGCGGCCGCCCATGAGGCAGTGGCTGCCCGGATCAGGGGTGAGATGGCGGCAACCGACGAGGAAGCCCGCCTGACCCAGGAGGCCATTGCCTGCAAGGAGGCCGAGGTGAAGGCACTGGAAGAGGCGCTTGCCCAAGAGAGGGCAAAGAAGGAGGCGGAGGAAAGGGCCCATGCCGAGGCAACGGCTAAGGCCCACGCGGACGCCGCCAAGAAGGACGCCATCGAGGCCGCGCGACGGAAGGTCGCTGAGGGAAGGGCCAAGACGGAGGCGGAGCTGGCGGCGTTGGAAGCGGAGAAGGCTCGGCTGCAGCAGGCCCGGGAAGCCGAAGCGGCTCGTGCTCGGGAGGAAGCCGAAGGGGGAGCTGCCGCAGCCACCGCCGCCGCAATGGAGGAGGCAGAGGCCAAACTCCGCCGCGAGACTCCCCCTGGGGGGGTCACGAGTGGAGACCCTTCGAAAGCTTTTCGAAGGGGACGCCTCCTCCAAGATGACGCTGGAGGAGGCCGACAACGGCAGCAGTGGGAGCAGTGGCCCCACTGCCCATCGACGGAAGAAGGGCAAGGGGAAGACCCCCGAGAGGCCGCGGAGGCCAGCGGGTGGACACCCCCACGACAGTGACCCCTTCTTCACCGCCAGCGACGGGGATGAACGAGGCCGCCGACATCGCCGAGTGGTGGCTTGGACGGGCGGAGGAAGCGGAGACGTCCCCATGGAGCCGGAAGGTGAGGATGAGGATCTCCCTCCTCCCTACCGGAGCTCGGACTCTTCCGGGACCGAGACGCCCAGGTGGGGCGACATGGACGAGGATGACGACATGGACTTCGACATCACGAAGAAGCGCCCATCCTCGGACGCACCGAGGCGACCCGGCGGAGACCCACCGGGACCCCCTGGCGGAGGACCATCAGGACCCCCTGGAGGACGCCCACCAAGTGGACCCCCTGGAGGCAGATCACCGGGCGGGGGAGGACCCCCTGGACCGGGCAGACCCGGCGGAGGCCCTCCTGGAGGACCCCCTGGAGACCCCGACGACCCACCAGGGAACGGCGACCCGGATACCACCTGGCGGTGGATTGTCTACCTCCGCAGGAGGGTCCAGTTCCTCGAGCGCGAGGTAGACACGGGCAAGGGCGAGATGACTCGCATCGCCAGGGTCGCCGCGCGCGCGCAGAGATAGCTGGACATCGCCAAGATCGAGATGGTCAAGAGCGCCAGCGTCGCCACCGCCACCCAGAGGCTGCTGGACATCGCCAGGGGCGAGACCAGGTCGCTGAACAAGGTCATCAGCGGCCTACAGCAGAGGCTGGACGCGCTGGAAGCTCGTGGGAGCGTCGGCAGCGACCACCCACCCCTGGAGTCTGGCTCGTCGGACGGCGGCTGGGGACCCGGACCAGGTCCAGGCAGACCCCAAGCCCCCGGCGGAGCCCCCAGGAGTCGCCCCAGCGCCAGTACCCCCTCTCTCACCGCCCCCTCTCACCACAGCGCGGGCCGCCGCAACGAGCGCGTGCCGCCCGGCAGTGGCAGTGAGGACTGGCGTGATGAGTGGCTCAGGGCGGACTACCACAACCGCCGTGCTCCACTGCGGACACCGGTACGCCCCCGACGCCCCGCACCAGACCCGGAGCCAATCCCCATGGTTGGTGGACGTTATGGTGGACTCAGGGATGAGGTCCCCGTAGGAGACGTGGAATGGGACGTCGGTGGAGGTGAGGACCGGGACCTGGACCTGGAGGAGTTCGACATCAGCCCGCCGCGTGGTGTACGACGGGAGGCCGCTGAACGCAGCCGCCGGCGCCGTGATGAGGAGGCATACATGGAAGGTGTACGGCGTGAACATCTGGGTTCAGCGTACATGGAGGAACTGCGGCATAGCCACAGAGATTCCATGGAGGAGATGGACGTGGCGGCCGTGGGAGTCCGTGGGCGAGGCCGATGGGAACCTCGGTCGACCTCGCGGCCGGCGTTCATGGTCTCTAAGGCCGCGGATGCCGCCCTGTGGGAAGACTTGAAGGACATCAAGCCCCCCATGTACGATGGCAACCCCCTCAACCTCGACCGCTTCTTGGAGAAGCTGGACAATTGGGGGGTGACCGTCACTGAAGACATGGATGCCGCAGATGCGGAGAAATATGTCTTCAGACGGTTCAGGTACCGCCTGCCGGAAGTGCTCCAAGAGCTATACTTCGTGGCGACCAAGGAGGGGAAAATCAAGACCCTCAAGGAAGCCAAGAAGTGGCTCAACGAGCAGGAGCGGGTGGACGCTCCGCAGGTGGCTGCCAAGCGGTGGAAGTCCATCAAGCTTCAGCAAGATGGACGGGAGATCCGCCTACGGGACTGGCGGGACTTCCGAGGGCAATACACCCTCTTCCGCCGCAATGTGGAGGATTGGAATGAAGGTGACGAGCAGGCTCGCCTGCTCTCCATGCTGCCGGAAGCATGGATCAGAAGAGTCACCAAGGAGGAAGCCAAGAGGGCCAAGTCCAACCACACGGTCAAGATGATGCTCCCCAAAGAGTATCATACGAACGTGGTGGCTTGGACGAGGAAGAACGTGGCCCGGGATGTCAAACGGCACTCCCTGCGGAAAGCTCTCCTCATCACCGTCTCGGGCGATCGCGAGAAGACCGCGATGTGGCGCCTTGACGAGTGTGACGTGAGCGGCCAGACCATCCGTCTGCAGGCTATCCCGGCGCGGATGAGCTGCGACGAGATTCGGGAGTGGGTTGGAGAGGAGGTGCTCAAAGAGTACCGGAACCTCCACCACACCCGCGGGTTGAGGCCCGGCGACCGCGACATCAACTACGTTGGCGAGGGACCTGGCAGAGAAGCTGCCATGGACCCAGGGGGAGCCGGCGGCGATGAGACTCTCGTCGACGATGACGACGACGATGAGCCCGCCGAAGTGGCTGTTTGTGCCTTCGCGGCCAACAACCTGAGCGCGGGGAGCAAACAGGGAAGCTGGAAGCCCCTGCAGCCGGGTTGGAAGAAGAAGGAGAAGAGGGACCCTCGCCGCATTGGCGACCCTCCGCTGTCCTTTGGGGAGTTCATACGAGCTCACCCTCAGGGCTGTTTCGTGTGTTATGGGAGGAAGAAAGGCTTCAACCATGACCACCGAAGGTGCCCCATCCACCAGGCTGACACGGAGGCCTACAAGAAGGCGCACGGGTCGAAGAAGCGTGCACCTGCGGGTACCCGGGAGGCCAAACTGGAGGTGGACAAGGACGAGCTCTCCAGGCTGATGTCGCAGGGGACCGAGTTAGCCAAGGAGATCCAGGAGATCAAGAGGAACTGGGTCCCCAGGTCGGACAACAAGAACAAGGAGAACAAGCAGAACGACCAGAACAAGGACAAGGACAAGAAGCCTAGGAATAGGAGGAGGAAGGGTGTCAACGAGGTTGAGGCCGAGGAGACTGCTCCTACCTCCACACCCGACGCCCCCTAGCGGAGCCCCTGCAGCCAAGGGCCCCAGCTAGGGCGGTCGCAGGATGGTGACGTGGGAAGCGCCGAACCATCCCAGTCGGGAGTCGATAAGCACAAACGGACTGCCGCGGGCGGAAAGCCCGGTCCGGCACCCAGTCGCGGAGGCGGGGTGAGGGCAAGTGAAGGCACGAACCCTTGCACCCGTCCGTCCTTCGCGACCAAGAATGTGTTTGATGTACTTCAAGATCTATCCGAGAGTATCGGAGGATCACCCGGACCGCAGCTGGACGCTGCAGATGGGCAGCCTGAGCCGATTGTCCACGACCTGCACCAGTCGCTTGTTTAGCTTCTGGAACGGCCGGAGATCCTGAGCTTGCACGCCGTGCGCCGAGTGGGGCGTGAGCGGCAGTTGCACCCTAAGGTCCGTGCCTTATGCGGGGAAGTGGAAAAGGTCTTCGACGTGTTGGTCGACACGGGAGCTCAAGTCAGCTTGGTCAAGGCTGGCCTACTTCCACCAAAGTGTTTGACCGACAGTCGGAAACCTGTCAGGCTGAAGGTGGCGAACGGCCAGTACATGGTTGGAGGCACGAAGGAAGCGGCCATCGGGCTGCAGTTCGTGAACCATCGTGAGCTGAGCCGCCCAGACCTCGGCAAGGAAATCCTCCTGCAAGGTCGCTTCTACGAGGCCGAGATGGACTGGGACATGATCGTTGGGTACGACTTCATGATGGAGACGGGCTCCGGCATTCTCCCGGCCCAGGCCTCCATGACCCTGTACCAGGACGACCAGCTCTCGTGGCTTTCGTCACCTGAGCACCATGTGGAATGCCAATGGATCCACCCCGAACGCGATCAGCTCGAAGTAGCCGCACTGGGCACTGAGCCAACTGGGCCAGCAAACCAGGAGTACGGCGTAAGGCCGGAAGTGGCGAGCCGAGTGGTTGCGGACCTGGGAGCTTCGGATCTGGCCCTGGATGCGTTCTCTTCAGGAACCTCCGCCCATCTTCGGGTTTGTGAGAAGTACTGGAGCGCCCAGGACTCCGCGTGGAAGAAGCACTGGGGTCCGCATCAGGGATTGGTGCGGATCCATTGCCCCTGTTGGGACATTCCAAGAGCGATAGCGAAGATTCGCAAGGACCGCTCCAAGGCAGTGCTGGTTGTTCCTATGGGATGCACCGAGGAGGAAAGTACCCGACATTGGGTAGTCTCATTGACCCACATGACCTTAAACAAGGTCGTCCTACCGGCTGGAGAGAGTGTATATCAGGACGCTAAGGGACAGCCCATGCCACCCCAGAGATGGCCAACGGAATTCCACTATGTGGATGGGGGCCTTGATCAGGCCGATACCACGGATTTCGTGTGTGTCAACCGCATCATAGCAGGGCCATGGCGGCAATGCTTTGCGGTTCCCCCCGTTGACACCGGAGAATCGGAAGACCCCCTCACTGAAGAGGAGTTGGATCTGGTTCAGGGGTATATGGATCAGCCCTTTCACGACTGGGGAAACCAGCGTGAGGGCAAAGGCCAGGACAAAGCCTGGTGGGAAGTGGACTCGATCGTCTCTGGTTCCTATGATGGGAACACCTTCGTGCAGAGGGTGCTGGACCACTTGTCCAGCCAGGACGAGCCAATCGGGGGTAACCCACCGACCTACGGCGATCTATTCCGAGGCAAGACCAGAGATGGCCCTTTGGGCCACCTGGGAAGACCGCCTGAGCCGTAACCGAGCGGGGTCGCTACCCCTCAAGTAAGCTCCGTGGTTCAAGTGCCCGGAAAAGCCAAGGCGGAGTGCGACGATTGCCCCAAGATCCAGGCATTGAGGGCCAGGCTGAAGCAGAAGTATGGTGATACCTTCTTCAGCGGTAAGCCTGTGTTTCCCCCACCGGTGCGTGGACCGTATGGCGAGGCCAAGATACGACTGAAGCAGGACCCCCGTGTGTATCGACACCGGGAGTTGCCCTGAGGGGCGAGAGGAAGGAAGCCATGGGGAAGATCCTCCGTGACTTCATCGAGAGAGGCTGGCTCGAGCCGTGCCACTCCGAGTGGGCCTCTCCATGCTTCGTCGTCCCCAAGAAGGTGGCCGGTGAGTGGCGGCTCGTGGTCGACTACCGCGGCCTAAACGCCCAAACGCAGCACGACAGCTATACGCTGCCCCTCATTGAGGACATGCTGCAAAAGCAACAGCGGCGGAGGATCTTCACGGTGATTGACCTGAAACATGGTTATCATCAGATGCCTCTCGCCGAGGAGTCCCGTGCCTGCACAGCCATGAGCACCCCACTTGGACCTCTCCAGTGGAAGGTGATGCCCATGGGCGTTACCAACGGCAATGCGGCTTTTCAGCGGATGCTGGAGAACCTGCTTGAGCCGGTGCGTGACTGTGCGGACCCCTTCGTGGACGACGTGATCATCGCGTCCGGGGACCCCAGTATGAGCTACGAGGAGCTCCTGGAGGCACACGAGAGGGACGTCACTCGAGTGCTGGACCTTCTGGTTCGGCACAAACTCACGGGCAGCAGTGACGAGGCCACCATTGCGGTAAGCGAGGTGGTCTTCGCGGGCCACGTAGTTGGGAACGGGCAGCGAAAGCCCATACCTGGCAAGGTGGCTGCCATTGAGCACTGGGAAAAGCCAAAAACGGTCTCTGAGCTACGGGCGCATCTGGGGTTCTGCAACTACTACTCGGGGTATATCAAAATGTATGCCGAGTATGCAGCCCCCATGACGACCGTGCTCAAGGGCAACCGAGAGGAGACCAAAAAGGGGTCCAAGAAGGCTCTGGTCTGGACTGAGGAGTCCGACCGTGCCTTTGAGGGGATGAAGCAGGCGCTGCTATCCGCAGTGGGTCTGCACCTCGTGGATCCTGACCGAGGGTTCGTCCTGCGCACCGACGCTTCCGACTACGCCGTTGGCGCTGTCCTGGAACAAGTGCTTGACGATGGGAGGCACGTGCCCGTGGCTTTCTGGAGCCGAGTCCTGGCGGAAGGCCAGAGACGGACGTGGACGCCCCGAGAAAAGGAGGCGTATGCCATCGTCATGGCTCTCAGGAAATGGGCTGGGTACATAGCCCTCCATCCCGTCACCGTCTGCACCGACCATCAGAGTCTGCAGTCGTGGCACAAGGAGCACGTGGACACCCCCTCTGGTCCCGCCTCCCGACGGGCAAGATGGCATGAGACCTTGGCCAAGTTCGACCTCACGGTTGTGTATATTCCTGGAAAGGATAACACCGTGGCGGACTGTCTCAGTAGGTGGGCCTATCCCGCCAGCAAGGGCATGACGGATATCTCTGCCCATGGCGATGAGGCTGAGACCGCTGAAGCCAAGAAGATCATTGAGATGGAGCGCCTGATGGAGGAGGAGGGTGTTAAATGCTTCGTCGTCATGGCTGCGGATGCCCCCCTCGGAACGAGGATGGGCAGAGCGGTCAGAGTACTCGCCCCTGAGGGAGCTGAGTCCGACAAGCACCTCTTCCCGGAGTCTTGCCTCCAGGACGACTGGACCGACGATTACGCCGCGTCTGAGGCCTTTGCGGCCGAGTATAGGGCTGTGACCGACCCTGACGACGGGCAGAAGTGGCCAAAGGGGCTGACTGAGGAAGATGGCAAGCTCTACCGGAACGGTAAGCTGCTAGTACCGGAGTCCCGGGTGCTCGAGCTGTGCGAGGCTTGGCACCACCACATGCTGCACCCAGGGGTCAAGAAGCAAGCCCTCGACATGCAGCGCCGGTTCAAGATCGACCACATCTTTCTCTACACCGCCATCAAAAAGGTCAGGAAGGGTTGTTCGGTCTGTCAGGCATGCAATCCCGATAACCGGAACGTCAAGGGGGAAGCCCAATGGACCCCGGTTCCTGACCAGCCCATGGAGAGCGTGGCCATGGACGTCTTCTCCATGCCCGAAGTGCACATTGGCAAGTAGACCTTTGACTGTGTGGTTCTTTGTGTGGATCCCCACAGTGGCTACGTAGTAGCCGTTCCGGCACGCAAAAAGGGGTTGCTTGCCAAGGAAGTGGCAGTCATGATGATTCGTCATTGGCTGACCGTCTTTGACATCCCCCGCACCATTTGCAGTGATCGAGGGCCCCAGTTTACTGGTGGCTGGTTCAGGGCTATGTGTTCCCTCATGGGAATACGTCATGCCAAGAGCGTCGCCTATCTCAGCCGGTCTAACGGCCGTGCTGAAGTGGCTGGACGGCAGCTGTTCGAGAAGCTGCGCAAGATTCACATCACCAATCCACGTCGGAACTGGTTCGAGGAGATGTGGCCCGCTCTGAAGGCCCATCATGACACCCCCACGCCCGGTGGTTTGTCCCCTCACCAGATTCTGTTCGGCAGGGACCCCCTGGGTCGGGGCCTTCCCTTGTCTGGTGATGGCATGGCCATGGATGCCAAAGATTTCTTCGCGCGGCAAGAGCAAACGGCGCGGGACATCCGCCAGCAGCTCGAGAAGGAGCATGCTGAGCGTCAGAAGTCCGCCCCGAGCTCGACAGCGCAGAAGTTCAGGGTGGGAGACCCGGTGTGGGTGATCAGACCCCGCCCTATGGGCACCCACCGCACCAAGACCTGGTTCACACCCGGAGAGGTGGTCCGCAGGATTGGTGAGGACACCTACCGCATCAAGGTGGGTCACGGACAGTTCCGGGAGCGCCACGAGAGTCAACTCCGTGTGCGGGAACCCGACCTCCGTGGCCAACATGTGTCCCTGAACTATGCCGCACATGAGGCCGATTCGGACGACGACTATGCTGAGCAGGACCACTACACCGTCGAGAAGATCCTGGCTCAGCGTCCGAACGCCTCAGCACCCGGAGGCCTGGAGTTCAAGGTTCGTTGACGAGGCTATGGGCCGTCCCACGACACCTGGGAACCCGTCGCCTCGTTCGTGCCGCAGGTCAATACTCCCTTCATGGAGTACATCCGCAAGCACAAGACCAAGATCCATGTCTCGGACTTGGCAGCACTCACCCGGGCGATTGCAGCCAGGGGTGCCTGATCAGCGCCCTGGGCTCTCCCCTGATGCAGTTGGAGCGCTTGTGTGGTCGACGGATCGTCCCTCACTTGCTTGCTCTCTTACATCTCTCGGTGACCTGCCATCAGAGTGGCCATATACCCCCCGCTGCTGAATCCAGAGGAGGATGGCCCCTCTCTTCAACTTCTATTCATCACTCCCCCCCTGCTGAATCCTTGGGAAACCAGGTAGGGCGACTGACCTATTTTCTGAGCTCTTGGGGCCTTGAAGCCCATACGACGTTGCGCAACGGATGCCGCTGTCATCGGCATTGCGATTTTTGAGTGTGTGGTCTGGTCCCATGGCACTTGCGGGATCCAGACCAGTCTACGTGTGTCGCGACTATATATGGCCTGAACTCAGGCGTTTTCCTGTCCACCCTCCTGCATATGCCTTATCCTAACCGGGGCGTGGTTTGGCGCTCTATCCAGAGTGTGTTTACACGCCTATTACCCCGCTTATTGCTTGTTTTTCTACCCCCCAGGATATGTGCATCTGTATGTTCAGTCTTGTCAGCCCATCACTGAAGTATGGACTGTTTTTCCCCCCGAGGGGATGCGAATCGGCTACGAAGGCGCCTCGAGTCGCCGTATACATGCTTTTACATAAGGTCCATCCTGGACCAGTACCTAAGTACAGATTCTTCTGTTTGAGTGCCCGTGATACCGTGTGCCCTATTCGCTGTGATGTGTGGAGATCCTAATGGCGCCAGGCGGGAAGCCCAGTTGCCTGACTACACTCCCAGCGGTCCGCCACTGTCAGTCCCAGTGTGAGCCTGCTGACTCGCAGACGCACTTGCAGTCGGATGGGGAAGGTTTGCGTGGGAAACTGGTGGTTTGAGGAGTCGACGCCTCCGCCCACACTGCATGAGGACTCCCTCATGTATGGCCTTCGTGGTAATAGGGCGAGGGAAAAGACGGCCTTGACGCCCGATCCCTTAAGGAGGAGCTCGTTCGGCTGTACCACTCTGGACTCGCGTCGTGGATATGGACATGGTGCGCCCGAGGAAGGACCCGTGGGGACTCTCCCCCAGCCGGCGGGCCTTGGGAAGCTTGGGGTAGCCTGATGGATCTTTGTGGTCGCTTTCGACCTGTGGGACCACCTCGGTCGTCGTGTGAGGGCTATGTTGGCCGTGTATGCCACTGCCACTGTGGTAGTGACCGTAGCAGCCGGCACCCGGTGCACCTGGTATGGGTTAACGGGTCCTTTGGATGCCGAACAATCGCCGCCAGGACCCGGGACTTGATACTTGATACTATACTTGCAATTACTAACGGCTACAGCACCGTACCTGTCTTACTGTGGGATTTGGGCAGCCTAACCTGCGCATCAGGCTGAAGTGAGGATGTGACACCCCCCCCCTTCAGGAAATGGTCCTGGGTACCCGCTGCCATGCGTGGGTGTTATCGAACCCCCCCCCAGGGTTTGCTCTAAGGAGGGGGGTGAAGCGGTACCCAGAACCCCATGGCTAGGTTGCGGCATACAACCGGTCTCCGGTCCACTAACCCCATGTACGGAAGGGAAGACGCCCGTTGACGCCCGGTGCGAGCCCGGCGGGAGCGTGTTCTGTGCCGTAAAGCGCCGCATCGGCAACCGATGCGCCGCCAGCGGAGATTTATATATCAGAATATCAGGAATCAACAGGGTTTTATTTTCATATTGTTTCCGTCAATTTTTACGCTTCCGTTCTGATATTTACTGTTTTCACAGCTGGCGGTTAGTTCGCGACCTTAGCGTAACCGCCAGTTTAACTGTTATATACAGATATTTTAGCGCAATCCGTGACGAAGACTCGAAAGTCTTCAGGAATTGCATTGATGCATCCGCAATTTTCACATTCTACACTCGCAACCTTAATCCGAATTTTTCAGGATGTCGAAATCAAATTTTCGACTTCGACATCCCCGCACTTGATTTGACCTCTTTCGAGTGGACCTACGTGCTTCCCTATGCACGAATCAACTTTCCTTTTGTCTTGCCCTCCATTTGTCTTAGAGATATGGGCAAAACAAAGTTGATTCGTGAGGCCACTTGTGAGGGTCATATCTCGTGCCGCTTGCGAGGAATGACAATAAGAAAATGTGGGATGTATTCACAATACTCCCGACGTAATTTAGGAAGCTTTATACGCCTTGCGTCTCCACACGTGCGCGCTAGCGTAATGGATCATGGTCAAGAGGGTAGAGTTTGCGTTATAACTCTTTGGCCATGATATTGCGTGCGTTAAGATAACTTTCGAGTGTAGCGCGCGAGTGTTGGTGTTGCATAGGAACTTTCCTTGAGTTCCTATGAGCGATTGACACAAAGTTATGCCCTTGGAGGGGCATGACATATCGTGGGGGGAGCTACCTTTTTGGGCAATATGTCGTATGTGCCATGTATTGTATTGCGTGCCCATTTGGCGGGTTTGGCTAAGAGCGATACACCCACCAATGGACCTCATATTGCACGAGGCTCTTCCTTATACTCCCCACGGTCAATTGCAAGCCTAACCTTCGTGGAGGGAAGTTTGTGTGGCGATCCCAAAGCGATGCGTTGGGAGCAAGGTGTGTGTTTTGCAATTTTCCATATTTTCATGTGCCCACTTGGGAAGTAGCGCTCGTGACCTTTCAAAGCGCCCCAAGTGGAGCACATATGTGGAATCGAAGGTCATTGGTGTCAAGTCATTGTGTTTCAAAGGATTGGTCGATTACTCAATCCAAGCCGAAGATATTATAATATATTTTTGCGCCTTTCAAGGCACTTTTGGGTTTTTTTCGCCAATATTGCTGTTTTTTGCCCGTCATGATGTCAAGTGGCGACCGTGTATCTCAACGTTGCGCTCAATTAACATCATGACCCAAGTGGGTTATGAGGGTACATACTTCGGTCCCCAACATATCTTGGACCCGGCGAATAACTCCTCTTGGGCTTGGCATACCGTGGCCGCCATGTTGGCAATTTGGAACTATCCCAAATCATGGGCTCACTTGGCGACCCTGCCATTCCCAAAACCGGAGGAGTTGGGCGACGCCCAAAAGATATGTTGGACACATATGACTTGATACCAATCCTATGGCACACTCCAGTCCAAGTCGGGCATGTGCCTCATTTGCCCCAACCATGAGTGTGCGCATTTTCGGCCATTTTGAGCTGCTTTCCATATTTTCTGCCCGCCGTGCACTATGTTCAGCCCACCCGTGCACGCCGGACGCATGGACCAATGGACCATATATGACATGGGTGTTATGTAGATTGGTCCCCATGGTTCACACACCACGTGGGCGAAGCGGAGCAACCTTCGTTTAGGTGCTAGCCCAAAGTGAGTGTTGGCAATTTTGCCATTTTGGCATTTGTGGACCCAATTGGGATTGTCACCACGCCAAGTGGCATGGAGATCTTTGAGAGCCAAGGGCATGGGAGTCTTCGTTGGACTCCCGGTGGATTGCGTATGGAATGGCATATTCCGATCTCCAAGCCGGCGTGGAGATATACTATTGGGAGCACCCCCAAATTTTGGCTCATTTCGAGCAGCCAAAATGACCCCCTTTTGGGACCCCAATTTCACCCCCCCGTGTGGTCAATTGGCGGCCCCATATCTCTTTGCCCATGATAAGCCCGGACCTGATTTCAGGTTGTACACTCAGATATAAGTCCTGGGTCCTGCCTCCTATCCTGTGAGCCATTCGCCTTGCCCTGGCCGGGCGAGCCACGCCTGAGAATGGTGCCAATTTTGGTGATTTTGGCATCATGACCCCACTTGACGAACCCGTGGCGCCCTGATGCCGGAACCTCAGAGGGAACCAGGTTGGGTGAGGGCTCCAGGGAGTTCGTACTCGAAGGGCATAGGGTCAGTTGCCTCGTCCCTACCTCTGGCGGGTCCGGACGAGGGGTCAATTTTGGAGATTTTTGAGCTAATATCAGTTTGGGCTGAAACAGCCCATTTTCAGCTACCAACTCCTAGGGGATAATGGCGGAGCCATATCTCTGGCTCAGAGGGGAGTTGGGACCTGCTGTTGAGGGAGCATAGGGAGCTACTGTGGGTTGGCCTTGGAGCACTTGGGTTCCCAGAAACTCGCCTGTGGCTGGGCGGGACACCCCCCCTATTGGCAGGGTTTCAGGGTCCGGACTGAGCAGGGCATGGGTTGTGTTTGAGCCCCCGCCCCCACCATCCACTGAGAGGGTCGGACCTGGGATTGGGATACGAGTTGGGACTGAGTGTCTATTGTCCTGTGATGCCCTTACCCCAGTCCAGTCTTAACCCCATGTGTACATATCCTGATGTGTTGCTGTACATACTTTTGTTCCCTTGTTTCAGAGTGGCAAGGATCCTGAAACGCTTTGTCACATGACACGAGCGTAATTGATGCCCCTGTGAGCGCAGTGCTTTGCCTGCCTGCTTGCTTGTGCGAGTCACCGCAGCGTCCCGTGGCCAGGCCCCCCACGGGAACGCGTCAGGACGTGCTAGGCAGGCGTCGGCCACGCGGGGCGCACATCGGGTGGGGGGGCCGGGTGCACATCGGACGGGCCGGGCGGGACGGGTGGCGTCAGACGGGCCAGGTGCGCGTCAGGCGGGCCGGGCGTGTGTGGGACGGGCCGGGCGCGCTTAGGACGGGCCAGGCGGGCTGGGCGCGTGTCGGGCGGGCAGGGCGCGCGTTGGGCGGGCCGGGCGCACGTCAGACGTGCCGGGCGCACGTCGGCCACGCCGGGCGGGCCGGGTGCGCAGACCGGGTGCTTGTCGGGCGGGCTGGGCGGGTGGGGCGCGCATCACGCTGGCCGGGCGCGCGTCGGGCGGGCTGGGCGCGCCCACGGCGCGTCAGGCAAGCCGGGCGCGCGTCGGGCGGGCTGTGCGGACCGGGTACGCGTCGGGGGGATCAATGGTCGGTTCCGATAGACTGAATGTCCCCGTCATAAACAATTCCAGCCATTAGTCCAGCAGTACTGTGTAGCTCAATCAATGCACGTGTCCCCTTCTTGGTTGGGGTGCTCCACTCTGTAAGGTACAGTGAGGCGTTTCTTGCGGTTAGCTCTGTGGGTCACTTGTGTGCTTGTCCTGTCTGCCGACTCCAGTGAGCAACCAGGATCAATAAAAAGCAGTCGTCCTTAAGGTGTGGACTGCATTCACTTGTTGACGTGCGAACTGACTGGGCTGCAAAGCATGGCACTCACTCGGCCTTTCCCCGTCAGTTGCTGTTTAGTTTCAAGAAGAGAAGGGGGTAACATACAGATTCAGCAGGGGGGGGGGGGGGACATACAGAAGTGAGAGTATAAGATACAGAGGATAAAGTATAAGAGCAGGTGTGACGTGTGAGCCGTGTGCAATCTGTACTGTAAGAAGGGTGTGGTGTCATGTGTTAGAGTCCTCGTCCACAAAAGCCTGCACCACATGCTGGTAAGCAGTGACCAGGCGGGGCAGCCCCATGCACCACAGCCGCATTGTACCCTTGGGAACACCGGAAATGCGTTGTGTTGTGATACCGGTTTTCAGTGACCTATTGGTGTCCACGTCCGTGATGACAACCGTTCGTTCCATGGAATGTACTCCGGTGTGTGGTTTCGACTCAGGCTGGCGACTCACAGGGTGCGGGACGTGCCGTTCGAGCCTGTGAGCTAATGCGGCAAGAAGACTGAATTGCTTTTGTTCTGGTAGAGATTGGACAAGCGTGCATGTTCGGTAACTGCTGGATGCTGCTGGTAGATGCTCCGTGACGGTCACATCTTGGATCAGATTGTGATCCTGCCTTCTCCGCTTTTGTTCTGTCCGTTCAGGACCAGACGACCTGTGTCCCCGCTTCCTCTTGCAGGAGGAATCGCCGGGTTCCATTGTGGACGCAGCAATGCAGAGGTAGGCTAATCAGAAATTGGGGAGAGGGCTCGGGGGGGTAGGGCGGGGAACCGCGTGTCTACCTCGTGGGCCGGGTGACATCAACCCGTAGCCCTTGTGGCCGCTGTGGAGGTCTCCCGGCGTTTTGGAGGGGGGCACCCGGTGGATCCAGTTGGGCTTAGCGGCTGGCCTCCGTGGAGCACAACCGCACGCTTGGCTAGCTGGACGCTCCCCCAGAGGTGTTCAATGTGTCCGTGTCACTGTCACTGTTGGAAGAGGTGCTCACACCCCCGTCAGACAGAAGTGTGAGGTTAAGAGCTGTGAGTAGGTGATGCCCTTCCGCAGAGGTTGCCCCAAGAGGTGACTCGTGCAGAAAAAACTCCAGTCGTTTAACAACAGGCGAAGTTGCCTCCAGTGAAGAGAGCTTGACTCTTTTGGGCGCCGTCGGGGTGCCCGTGTGGCAGAGTTGTAGCTGTGGCGTGCGAGGGTGTGGGTAAAGGGGGTGGAGCTGCCTGCCTGCCTGCATCGGGCGGGCGGGCCGGGTGCGTGTCGGACGGGCCGGGCGGGATGGGCGCGCGTCAGACAGGCCAGGCGCGCGCGGGACTGGCCGGTGGCGCGTTGGACGTGCTAGGCAGGCGTCGGCCACGCGGGGCGCACATCGGGCGGGGGGGCCGGGTGCACATCGGACGGGCCGGGCGGGATGGTTGGCGTCGGACGGGCCAGGTGCGCGTCAGGCGGGCCGGGCGTGTGTGGGACGGGCCGGGCGCGCTTAGGACGGGCCAGGCGGGCCGGGCGCGTGTCGGGCGGGCAGGACGCGTGTTGGGCGGGCCGGGCGCACGTCGGCATCGCCGGGCGGGCCGGGTGCGCAGACCGGGTGCGTGTCGGGCAGGCCGGCCGGGTGGGGCGCACGTCAGACAGGCTGGGCGCGCATCACGCTGGCCGGGCGCGCGTCGGGCGGGCTGGGCGCGCCCACGGCGCGTCAGGCAAGCCGGTCGCGCGTCGGGCGGGCTGGCCGGACCGGGCACGCGTCGGACCGGCCGGGCGGGCCGGGCACGCATTGGGCTGGCTGCGCGAGCGTCTGACGGATGGGCCGGGCGCGCGTCGGGCGAGCCGGGCGCGCATTGGACGGGCCGGGGGCGTGTTGGGCAGACCGGGCGTGCGTCGGACGGGCCGGGCGGGCTGGGCACGCATCGGGTGGGCGGGGTTCCCGAAGGGCGGTTAGGGCACACGTCGGCCGGGCTGGGCACACGTCGGACGGGCCGGGCGGGCCGGGTGCGGTTGGGCGGGCAATCCGGGGGCGTGTCAGTCGGGCCCGCCGGCCGTCGAACGGGCGGAGCGCGTTTCTGGCGGGCGGGCTGGGCTGGGCGGGCCCACCGCGCAGCGGGTGGGCGGGCCGGGTGCGCGTGGGGTGGGCCTGGCGGACTGAGCACGCGTCGGGCGGGCTGGGCGCGCGTCCACAGATGGGCCGGGCGCGCTTCGGACGGTCCGGGCGCGCCTCGGGCGGGCCGGGGGCGCATCGGGTGGACCGGGCGCGTGTTTGACGGGCCGGGCGCGCATCAGGCGGACAGCCCAGGTGCACGTGGGACGTGCCAGGTGCGCGTCGGCCACGCCGGGCGGGCTGGGCGCGCATTGGACGGCCCGGCGGGCCGGGCGCGCATCGGATGGGCCGGGCGGGTTGGGGGCGCGTCGAGCAGGCCAGGGGCGCGTTGGGCGGGCCGGGTAGGCTGGGTGCACATCGGGCGGGCAGGCCAGGGGCGCGTCGGGTGGGCCGGGGGCGCGTGTTGGGCGGGCAGGGCGGGCACACGTCGGACGTCAATAGTGGCCTCTCGTAACAGACCACCCGGCACTTACCCAACCACACTAACAAGCTTGCGGGCCCTTTGAATCACCCCTGTTGAACCCTCTAAGGTGGCCCCCTGAACTAACTCCCCAACACTGGCCCACTCACAAAGAAAAAGACCACACACTAGCCCCTTGAGTTGGCGCCCGGAAGTAAGTCTTTGAGTCTTTAGGCAAAGAAACAAGCGGAACACCTCAACCTAAACGCGGAACCAGACACTTGGCCCCATGATCTCGCCCCATGATCTAGCCCTCCTGAACAGCCCCTAAACTAGTCCCAATACTCCAAACAGGCCCACCAAAAATGACCCCCGGCAAAGGCTCATGGCATCCCCCCTAAGCATGCACACCACACGAAAAAAAAGGAGGCCGACACAAACGAATAAACGCCACAATAACACTTCACCAAGCAACCATGCAAACATGCATCACCTTCAGGTATGGTAGGTAAGGTACCAATGAATGTATTGTAGTTTGATGCAACGCGTCATCCGTGGGGTGGTACCCACGCTCTGTGTCCGCATGAACTAGTTACGGATGTTGTTGTTGTTGTTGTTCTTGTTGTTGTTGTTGTTGTTGTTGTTGTTGTTGTTGTTGTTGGGTGTCAAGTTTATTTCAAGGTCGTGCAACAAAGGGGACACCCCTCTGATACACAAACTTGCTAGGGTTTCAAGTTTATGTCAAATTCGTACATGGGAGGGGCAACCTCTCTGATGCACGATCTTGATAGGGTTTCAACTTTGTGTCAAGTTCGTGCAGCAGAGGGTCACTCGTCTGATGCACGAACTTGATAGGGTCTCAATTTCATTTCAAGATGGTGCATCAAAGGGGCGACCCCTCTAATGCAGGAACATGATAGGGTTTCAAGTTTTGTCAACTTCGTGCATCACAGGGGCGACCGCTCCCATGGACGAACTTCATAGGGTTTCAATTTTATGTCAAGTTCGTGTATTAGAGGAGCAACCCTTGTGATGCACGAACTTGATAGGGATTCAACTTTGTGTCAAGTTTGTGCATCAGAGGGTCAACCCGTATGATGCACGACCATGATAGGGTTTCAAGTTCATTTCAGCTTCGTGCATCCAAGGGGCGACCCCTCTCATGCACGAACTTGACAGAGTTTCTCATCTTATGTCACATTCTTGCATCAGAGGGGCGACTACTCTGATGCACGAACTTGATTGCGTCCGGAATCAGGTGGGTTTAATCAAGTTCGTGCATCAGAGTGGTGACCCCTCTGATGCACGAACTTGATAGTCCGCAGAATCAGGTGGCTTTAATCAAGTGATGTTTTCTTGGAACTGTACCCTCGATCTGAAGGCGTCAAACTGAGCAGCAGTCAGCAAAGCAAAATGGACTCTCGCGGCTTGGACTCGTTAGCCTGAGATAACTGGGCTCAATTCAAAAAGGATTGATGTTCAGATGGTGTTTCAAAGTGGGGACAACAGAGCATCCCTGCATACAGTTGTGGCATTGACGCACACTGACATCCCGAAATCTCGCCGTATCCATCGTTTCATCAGCCATGCATCAACTTTCAAGCCAGTGTTTGAGGTGTTTGAGACCCCAGAAAGATTTTGTGATGAACCTTCCCCCCCTTTCTCTCATTATGTGGCAGGCTTATTTTAACATTGTGAGGCAGCCCAATAAGAAGGCTCCAGGATCGGATGCAGTGCCCCCACTCTTCTTCAACGGGCTTTGGTTGATCTCCAATGCGATGTGATTGAAAAAGATTTGCATGTTTGTAATACCCAAGAAATACCACAGCCGGATCAGTATAATATGCAAAAAGGGCAATACACAGTGTGGCAATTCATTGCTGTCCCAAAAGAGTTTCCAGATGCATTCGTGTTGTGGTAGCCCAAGATATATTGAATGCCGTCAAGATCCCAGTTGATGATGCGGTTAGATTTCGCACCCTCCTCAACAACAGCAAAGTAATGGGCTCATAGTATTGTAGTCTTCCAGCCTAGTCCATAGCAAAAAGGGACTATGAAACACAATCATTATTTACACTCATGTTCACTCCTTACCTCTCTTCGACTCTCACCATACAAATATCCCTCTTGTAGTAAAATACACCTAGTTAGGACTTACCTAGGAAGCACCACGTGCTCCCTGGTGTCGCCGCCAGGCGCCTCTCCTCTATCTATCTCTCTTCTCTCTCCTTGTGTTTAGGGCTTGGCTTAGGCCTAGGTATACTCTTGGGATCTCCCAATACATGAAACATGCTTGGGACCCACCAAATAGGCATTAAAATACATGTAGAAGTAGGGACAACCATGGAAAAGGGTTGTAGAGTAAATAGAGGTCCCTTAGGGGCCTTAGACTCCTTCGAAGGTTGTATGTGTGGTATCACTCACAAAATGAGTCGATCATGCATGACATGCATGACAATCCATGATGTCAAAAATGTGATCATCCAAATTCAAAGAGTTATGAAAAATGAATAGTATAACCTTCTTAGGAACCCATAAGAGTGGGGTTGTGGTTGTGTTAGTTCTGAGCGAAAGTGAGGTTTTGGATTGGAATGTGAAAAACACATGCTAGGGCGCCAGCATGTCATGACACATGATGCATGAGACATGACACATGATGCATGATGAATGATGATGATGATGAATGATGATGAATGATCTGAATCTGCTCTGAGTTCAAATAAAGTACACCCTGAGTTCAAAATGTATACTCCATGGGGCTCAATCTCACTCCCCCCCCCGACTGAAGCCCTGGAATTCAGGAGTAAATACTCAGAAAAATAGGCTGAAAAATGATATTGTGGCCATAATCATATGCAGCCCTGTGAAATCTCTTAGCATTTACTATTCAGTCCACAACTGGACTACCTTCAATACCAAGTATGATCACTGCACCTCAGTACCACAGTAAAGAATGAGTTGAATGACTTCGGAAAGCATACATGTGAGTTACCTTTCTTACTATACCACTCTTAACACAGCACAATAGGTGATTAGTTTGGAGCTAAAAATGCAAATACCAGAAGTTCCAGAAAGATTTTGCTCAAAGTGATATATAAAGCATGGACAAGGCGTAGGAATCCTTAGGGAAGCCTTACATAACAAATGCAGATACCGATTTTTTGAAAATCAAAGTGAAATCGGCAATGAATAACGCTTGAAATGCACTTCAAAATGAACCGTAGCTGAGCTGCTAACTCGCCAGGAACCAAAACTTGAAAAAATATTTGGACACCTGAAAACCGCAAAGTGTAGCGCTGGGAGTTCTGGCGACTCCCGTAACAGCGCGCGTCCGCCGTGCGGGACTGGGGGCGAAGCCTCCAAAGTCCAAAAACCTTTGAACTTTTGTAAAAAGCGCTTCTGAAGCTGCAAAAAGCGCAGTTTTGTAAAACAAAGAATTTGGAAAACAACGAGCAGCGAAAAACGCGACTTTATAAAGTGAGGCTTACAGACGGGCAAAAATGTTTGCGCGGGGAGGGTGCAAAGTACAGCCATAGGGTAACTGTCCGTTTTGCGCGCATCAATTAACCACTGTGCGTTGAATAGGCGAGTATGAACATCAGCCGGAAATAGCACAACAGAAATGAAACATACGTGTTGGTTAGAGTTTGCACAACACGCGTAGCGTGTTTTTACCTTGCTTTGCCGCCTTTTGCACGCTCTTGGTGCCTCGCAAGGTCTGGCTTGGGCTGGAATTCAGGCAGGATTCAGGAGGGAAACAGGCCGTCACGCATGCAAAATAGCAGCGTACGCCGCGTCATGCACACGTAAAAACTCCGAATCCAAGTAGGATAGGGGGTAAAACCTTCATAAGGGAAACATTCAAGGTTTGGGAGGTAGAGAGAACCTTCCTTGCTCGCTCTGTAGGACAGCATGCATGCATAGCGGAGGCGCCGCTATATGCGTCAGTGTCCCCTGTTGAGTGGTTCTGGTGGAACGCCTCGTGAGACCTCTTGTGCATGCATATTGCTATGGGTCTTCAAGGCTCAAATATCCTTTATTGCAACTATCTCCAAAATACAAGATGTTTCGGAAATGCCAAGATACCCAAAATGCAGAGATGTAATGGACTCCAACAGGATCTCACCCCATGCAGCAGCACAATCACCAAAAGCGTTGAACGGTCATTAAATCATTGTTCCAAAGGACCCTGTGCAGAGATCATTGTAATTCAGTGGGATAACCAAAATAACTGCACACTTCGCAGATCGTAATTCGTAATTCTACAACGTAAATCGTACATCGTAAATCACTTCTTGACTATTAAATATTGCCGAATCGTCAGGCCGATCCTACTGCCTTATTGCCAAATCCTAGCTCTGAGCTGCTGCCACTTACACTCCCCTCCCAAGACTCTCAGCACATCAGTGGAAGTGATGAGCGTCTGAAAATTGGTTGTACAGGCCAAAAATCCAGGACTGCAGTGGCAGCCCAGCGAAAGAGGAGTCAGTGTGCTCTCAAAGAGAGCACCACCCAGCACTGCCCTGCATGCAAACCATGTGGTTGTGACAGGCCCATTAATTAAAAGTAACTAATGGCAGAAGACACCCAGAAAAGACTGAGCTCGTACGATTGTCCCTGTGGATTGGCTGTCGGCTTGGCGAGAACCTGAGAAGGAAAGCAGCAAGAAATGACTACTCAGCAATCAATGACCGTCCAAACACACAAGAAAAAATTGAAACAGATCGGGAAACAGGCAAATGGTCACTGTGCCGGCGCAGCCGGTGTCCATCACTGAGCCCTGACCCAACAGGGCATGACAGAGCCGCGCTGCCCTCTGTACTCAGCAAATTGGTGTAGAAGTTACGGGTCATAGAGTATGCCGAAACATATACTCGAACCAGCACAGCAAACCTAACACACAGACATACAGGAGGAGAACACAGGATAATTACTGCAAATATTTCATCAAGCCATGACGGCGACAGTAATCCTCAACCCTGTCATTATTGCGACCAACAAACTTCCTGATATCCTCCCAGGTCCGATCAGGATGTCCCATCCATGCTATACACAGCTCCACCTTTCGATAATTTTTCTTGGGGCCAGAACCCCTGTGGTCCAAAACCTGCTCAACATTATAAGTGTCATCACTCGGTGGAAGCTGTCGGTCAGAGTAGTAGCTGAGAGGCACCTTGGTTTTGGGATCAGGGGACCTGTAATACTTCAGCCTCTCGCGCTGCAACACCTGCTGACCTGTGGGTCCACTGTTGGTCTGTACCAAATATCTGCCCCCCCCCATCCACCTTAAAATTTCGTAGGGACCTTGCCAAATTCGTTTCAACTTGTTGAAATTGGGCTGGTCCTTGCGCGGCAGGTCACGAACCCACACCCTATCCCCCTCCCGGAAGGGTATGTCCCTGAATTTGGCAGTCAATTTGGCTGAAGCGTCGTGGTGCAACTTGACCAGATGGTCATGCACCTGCTTGCGCTCAGAGGCCAGGCGATCAAAAAAATCCTGCGCCTCTTGTGCCCCCTCGCCAGGGACAATGGGCGGACACTCCCCAAATCCCACAGAATCCCTCCCAAAAACCAATCTGTGGGGGGAATAGGGGGCCACCAGCCCAGGGAGGTCATTCAACCCCCACAGTGCCAGCGGCAGTGCATGGTACCAGCTACGTGGCCGCTGGTTTAAAAATTTGCGGAGGGCCATGACCACACTTTTGACCGCGGCCTCCGCCCTGCCGTTTGTGGATGGTTTGTAAACCACACTCGTGTGGTGTTCTATCCCGCTCAAATCGAACAAGTCATTCAAAAAATCAGAATTAATAACAGAGGCATTATCACTGAATACCTCTTTGGGTAATCCCATAAAAAAGACAACCCTTTCTAAAAACAGTGTGGCTGCTTTCCTGCTGTCCATCCCCAATTTGGTAGTGGGGATGGCCAGTACGTAGCCTGTAAAACTGCAGACCACCACCATCGCGTAGTCGAAGACCACGTCATTGACCTTTGTCGTAGGCAAATCGACAAAATCGATTGCCAGGCTACTGAAAATTTCATCTGGAACAGGATAGAACTCCACCTCTCCCGGTTGAATCCCCGTTCTGGGCTTGGTCTGTTGACAGACCTCACAGGAGTCACAGAAAGATTTAACCTCCAACCAGAGCTGGCGATCCGTCAACCCAGAAAAGGAGAACTTGCGGCGGCAGATATGATACGTCTTATCCACCCCCCCATGTATATACGTATGGCATGCTGCAATAACCTTGGTAATCAGACTCCGAGGGACAACATGCTTCCCGTCCCTACGAATACGCAAAGTCCCAGGACTGGGACGGTATATGCAGCACCCTGGAGCCCTGAGATGCGGGTCATCCTGTTGCAGGGACGCCAAAATCCCTTGCCACTCAGGATCTTGCCGATACTCAGGCTCCCAATCAGCAAACAAAACTGAAACATCAGGCGGGACAGTGTTCGCACGGACACTGGCCCACGTCAGATCTGAAACACCATCAGCGGCCCTCAGCCACATTGGCCCCAGGGGCACACTGCATGGCGGCCACCATCGCTGCAGGAGACCAGTTCTGCTGACGGATGTTACGCCTGACTGTCCTAAACTTTTTATTCCTAAGAGACCGGGAAAGGGGTGAGGAAGTGCTGTAAACCTGTCTCAATCGGCGTTCAGCAAGTGAAAACTGTACATCATCTTCCTCCACAGCACTGATTGAATCCTGCAAACAAGGAGACATGCAAACACAATCGCTGACATGACGCCACGAATCAGGGCAGCCTTGCAGGGAAGGCTGCTTGGCGCACCAATCAGAAAAAATGGAGCGCACATTAACGCACACAGAGCGCAGCTCTGCTAGCTGATCTGCCCACTGCCGCACCTCCTGGTCATCGTTGTCCCATCCCCTTTGGTCCTGCTCAGAACCATGCAGCGACACATCTGGCGCATAATGCATGGCGGGGTAGGCCCACCGCGACAAAACATCAGGAACCTCCTGATTTTCCCCCTTTGTGTACACCACTTCAATTTTGAAGCGGGCCAAAAATTGATGCCACCGGCCTCGCCTCCCGATTGGACCGGACACAGTGTCGAAGTCCTCCCGGGTCCAACTTTCCAGGCTTCGGTGGTCGGTCAAAACTGTGACCGGATAACGCAAATTGACCTGTGCTGACTGCAGCCAACTACGAAATTTGAAGAGAGTGGCCACAATTGCGTAGGTTTCCTTGTCGCGGATGTGCCAGGCCCTTTGGCCCTTGCCAGGCGTGCCTTGCAGTTTGCGGGAAAAAAATGCGACTGGGCGTAACGGGCAACTGCGATCAGCTTCAGCACAGGAGCAGCCCTTCTGCTCCAATACCCCCCCCACTGCATACTCGGAGGAATCGCACCGGATCCAGAACTGCCTGGTGGTATCCGGCAAGTGTAACACAGCATCCTGACAGAGACTTTTTTTCAGTTGCTCGAAGCATCGAACCATGTGGTCACTCCAATGGATGCGGTTCTCCCGCTGGCACACATGTTGACGCAGCAAACGCTCTCTCTGGGCAGCAGACAAACCAGGATGTTGCTGCCTCAGTTTGTCCTGTAACTCCCTCTTGGCCCTCGCAGAAAGTGGCGGATGCGCCGACTTACTCTTGCCTTTTTTTGTTAAGTCCAGGCCACGGAGTGCATCCGTCAAAGGTGCAGCAAGGTCCGCGAACCTGTCTATATAAAGTGCATACCACTGTGCAAATCCTAAAAATGCCTTAAGCTGGGTCGGCGTGTGGATGTCCTGCCAACGCCATCGCTGAACCGATGCAGTCTTTTCAGGATCAGGACATCTCCGACCCCTGCACAGAATTTGACCACAAAAACGCACCCGCTGCACAAAAAGCAGCATCTTGGACGGCTTAATGGTCAAATCACAGTCATCCATACGCTGCAGAAATCTGCGCAGCTCAGACTCATGCTGCCGAAGGCAGGAATCAGTAACAAGTGCGTCCAAATCAGGATTATCCTCAGTATCAGGGGTGCCCAATAATAAATCATCAATGTATGGCTCTAGGCCCAAAGAACTAAGACAATCAGAGACCATACGCTGATACATTTGGGGGGCCGTCTTCAGCCCCATGGGGAGCACTGTCCACTGGAACAGGCCCCATGGGGTGACAAAAGCAGTCAGGGGGCGGGAGGCCTCGTCCAAATGCATCTGGTGAAAACCATCTTCTAAATCGAAGATGGACCAAATGGCATTTTTGGACTGCTTCAAAAACATATCATCGATGACGGGCAGTGGAAACTGCTCGTCATCAATTTGTGAATTTAAGTAGCGGTAGTCGATGACTAGCCGCCACTTGCCTCCCGGTTTGGGCACACAAAAAGCTCTGGCTGCCCAAACTGAGCTGGAGGGCTCCAGCATACCCCGTTGTGAAAATTTGGTGATGAGCTCACGAAAGGCCGCATCACGTAGCCCCACCGCCCGATATGGTGTGACCCGCTGAGGCTTAGCCCCAGATTTCAGTGAAATAGAGGCCACCCCATACTTACCCCGTGTACTGGGATTCACTGTGCGTATATCATCAGGAAAAGTAAAAACTTTCGAAAATTCCTCTTGTAACCGGACACGAATGGGCTGACATCGAGGGTCGGCATTGTCACCCTCGACCACCGAACGAACACTTCTCTCTTGCAGCGCCCTGTATTGTGGTGACCCCTCAGACAACATGCGCAGCCGTGCTTCACGCACAGAAAAGGGCGCAGGGCAGGTCACACAGCGAGACCGCCGCCCCGCACACTCATCATCAGCTTCATACTGATCGTCAGAAAGCGGGTAATGTGTAGAGGGCGAATTGTCCAGCCGAACAGGCTGATCCTCGTCCTCCCATTCCCTATTATCCGGATCACAGTAACCCTTCACCTCATCCACGTCTCCCCAAGTCCTGCCCCCTGAAGCCCGGGATGCTGAACCCTGCGCGTCAAACAAAACAACCCGAGTGGTCCAGTTGGGCTGCTTATAGACAACCCCTTGCTCATTTTTGTAAATAGGAACGGAGGGGTCCAGGTCCCACCAGTCCAGTGCTGCCTCCCCCAAACTCCAAAACCACGAAAATTGTTTTTGCACTGGAACAACCAAAATGCCGCAGGCCTCATCAAGCAGAATTTTCTGCACGACCTCAGAAAGCAGGTGCTGGGGAGGGTGCAGCCACAGCATTTTGTCATTCCGTTTGGAACTAGGATCATAGGACCAGTTTTGCTGCAAGGCGTTGTCTTCAGCATCCCAGTAGCTATGAAATAGGCGGGATTTTCTGGACGAGAAGGCGTCAACAAAAGGCTGATGCTGCAGACTTGCCCACTTCAGGACAGCATCGCGCACCTTGGGCAAAAGGATCTGCTTGCCCCTGTTATATACAGACTTAGCTGACTGACGAACACGTTGAGACATCCAGGCCTTTCGCTCATGCCGAGGAAAAGCCATAACCTTGCGAAAAGTCTTATCATATTGCTGACGGATCCGGCGTGAGAACAAAGGCGTGGGACATAGCCCTGCCTCCAACAGGGGGTCGGAAGTCAATTCAGATTCAGATTCCACAGATATACACCGCTGGCAGACTTCATCCACCACACACGAACATACGGGGGATGCTGAAGTGTGTACCTGGGGGGGCCCCTCTGAGCGGCGCCACTCCCCATCCTTTGCTTGTGAATCCCAGACCCCAGTATATTGCTTGAAACGACCCCAGTCACCAGCAAAACTATCAGGAGGTAGCTCCGCCTCCCGAAGGGTTCGCACTGCCGGTGTCGGGGTATCCTCCTCAGAGTTTGCATCGCTGATGCCCTGCTCCGAATCAGTGTCCTCGTATGGCAATTTACAGGGGCAGCAATGGCCCTCGTCAGCATGGTTGATAAACTCAAATGAATTGGTGCGTCCAGGCGCCAAGGGAATACGCCAAGTGGGTCTGATACGCCTTGCCATACACTCTTTAACACAGAAGCAGTCCTTAGCACAAGTACACAACCTGTCAGAATTATGGCACTGTTGCTCTGACGAAGTCGGTATCTCAGCATTGCACGGCATCGCACATGATGAATCCTGAGAGGCAGGAGAAGACAGGGAGGATAGGGTAGGGATCATGCTAACCACAGAAATGAGAGATGCAGCCAACGAAGCGGCTGTGACCGCAGTGACTGCTGGCATCAAACGAGAGAAGGAAAGAATCAACTCTGGGGCCCCGGCCATGCGTGGCACACCAGAAGCGGTTTCCCCTTCGCTATCAGAATCAGAAGCAAGGTCAATCAGGCGGCGACAGTAATTCTTTGTGCGCCGCTGACGACCACCAGAGTGTACAACACTCACAGACCCACTGGAGCTCTGTGGTGCTGAACCAGCGCCAGACACCTGTAGCAATGTCCTGACCTGTGCCGGACAACCACACTCAGACACACAGAGAGCGTCCATAAGACAATCGCGGACAGGGTCCACAATAAGGCCATAGGCCTTGCAGAAAGGATAGCCTACGATTAGCTGTTCCTGTACCTCGGCCATGTACACGAACGCACCCTCACAGACCACCTCCACAACACCGCCATCGCAACCCTCGATTGCGATCCCCAGGTCAACCACAGCACCCTGGGTACCACCCTCCAACCGCGCTCCATTCACTGCAGAAATTCGCAGCGGACGAGTGGCAGGCACCAATGTCCCCTCCGGAAAAAAAGATCGGGGAGCAATGGCAAAACACATGGAACCTAAATCCACTAACATGGGAGCCTGTCGATCACAGGCCTGGCAGTCACGATACTTCACACTGGCTGCAACCAGAAGTTCTGTTTTTGCGTCTTCCGGCAATTCAGCGCGACGCCGACGCACCCGCTCAACTTTCTGCCGCCGCACAGTGCGCTGAGGCTCAAAGGGCATGCGCTCAGGGGAGCTAGAAATAGCCCTGAGACTCACCGTGACTGGCAATCTCAATTCATCAGTAAAAGGTAATTCAGAACGCCCCGGCGGCACCATTGCAGGAGACAAGGCCACCGGAGCAGTAGGCACAGGTTCTGACTGGAGGGAGGAGGACACACCCACAGTGGTAGGCGGAGCAGGGGCTCCCGTCTTTCGACTCACTCTCATCGGACCTCGTGTTCGCTTTTTCCTGTGTCTCCGACCTCTCTAAGGCGAACCACCTGAAGGTTCAGGAGTCGCATCTGGAGACGGGTTGGGATCTGCATTCCCCTGGGCAGGCTCTTCCTCTTTTACCTGGCGATGTCTACGATTCCTGTTTCGGTCACCGCCCCGGCCCCTGCCTTTTCCATCTCCACCCTTGCCTTTGCCCTTGCCCTTACTCTTCGGGCAGTCATTGGCCCAATGGTCTTTGGAGCCACAGCGAACACAGGCTCCTTCCTTACGCCACTGCTCCACCTGACGCTGAGCATTTGTCAACAGGGACGCGCCTTTACCCTGCTGATCGACGTTATCTCCCAGCTTCCGATTTGTATCGCCATTTTGCCTGTCGCGTCCTGCCCCCCCCCCAGTTTGCCCACCAGAGGGTCGGACACGTCTCTTGTTTGGGGTTCCTGCCGCAACATCTTCTTTCTTCTTGCGGCACTCACCCTCCTGGTGACCTTTGATGCCACAATAATTGCACGCACCCTGAAATTTCTGACCTTGCCCACGCAACACGCGGAGCGAGGCCTCTTCAGCACGCTTGACCGCATCTCTGTCCTCACGCCAACCCATTTCGTACACCACCAGCTCATGCGCACCCTCATGACTGAGCTCAACGTGATGAACACGTTCATATTTATATATCTCATCTAGCTCAGCCTCATAACCACCATGTCTGTGGAGGGCTTCAATGTACGCATCCTTAGCCTGCAGCGCCGTAACCGGTGCGGCCTTCTGGGCCAGCAAGCACCATTGGAGAACCCAAAGGCCATAAGCAGCCAATGATTTCTCCTTCGGGGGGGTACTGGCTTCCCACTGCTTACGCAGCACTTTTCGGGACTGCAACCCCCGCCCACGGCCCGCCAAATCAAGCCAAATTTTCTGGTAAGTCCACCCTAGTGACATGTGTAGTTGGGTGTACAAAGCCCTTTTAGCCTCGGGCAATGTAGTGAGCAATATTTTCGCCATTATATCCGCGCCACACCGCCGATACCAATAATTATGAAAATTGCGCCATTGCAGTTCAAAAGCAACCCAATGATTGTAATCTCCACTCCACTTTGGGCACTTCAATATTTTCGTGACTTCTCGCCTAGTGTCGTCATCCAGTGCCTCCATGTCGGGTCGTTCATTACCCGTTCTACCGAAAACTCGCCTAAGCTTCGCCTTATCGGGTCCTTTGGTGTGAAGCTTAGGGTCGTAGTCATGGCGGGCTTCCGGCACCGCACCAAAAAAATCCTCAACCTCCGGAAAATCTGCAGAGATACCCACACCCGCCAAAGAAATATCATGGAGACTCTCCTCCTCATCCTCGTACATAGGTAGCAAAGGGGGCACATCTTCAAAATCCCCTTGCCCACCTTGTCCTCCAAAGATAGAAGGGGCTTGCACATTCAAAGTTTGCAGGCGAACCCCTCCGTCAGACGAGGAGAACGCCATGGGAAGCAAGCTAGCCTTAGGGGCCCTCAATGTCCCATCTCCCCAATCAAAATCATCCTTACACCCTGTTGAATGTAATGCTAGCACAGTACCGCCAAAGCGGACCGGTTGAGAGCGGGAGCGCCGTGAAGAAGCGCGCTCCCTCGGTTCAAACGCCCGCAACATAGAATCAACAGAATGGGAGCGAAGGCGCTCCTTGTTCAACTCACAATCACGATGAAACACGTGAGCATGCGATGAAGAGCCCATGAGTGTGGGAAAAACCTGCGATGCACACTCCAAATCGGCATTGCTCCCATCGTGGACATCCCATTCGCTCATCGCAATCTCAAGTGCAGCCACTCGCTCTTGCAAATGGTCCGCATCCTGAGTAGCGGATAAGCGTGTGCCTATTTCGTCCACAATAGTTTGCAACGCCGAGAGACGATCACACATCAAACGTGCATCAAAAGATGCACCACTCCTCGATGGAGAAGACTCCAAAGCCTCCAAAGCGGCTACTTTTTGCAACACCGAAGCCTTAAAAGCTACATAATCCGTAGTTTGAGTATCTATTTTGCGTGTGCATTCATCAAAACATGTAGCAAAAGCCACATAACATGCACAAGTATCCGAACATGAAACACACACACCCGAAGGTGTGCGCGTCGACCGCAAAGAGGAAAGCCCCAATTGTAACTTCTTTAATGCCTCATCTCCCTGAGAGAGGCGATCAGAGAGTTCACGAACGCGCGCATCACACGAGCACGAACATGCATGGGCACTCCCATGACGTGACGCCTCTTGGAGCTTGGTGACTTCTACCTTTACGTCCGAAACTTGCTCTCGCAGAGCACTAATGACCGCAAAACATGAACAAGTGTCGGGACACACCGAAGAGACGTGTGTCCTCTTGCCTTGATTCACATGTTGTTTAAAAGACTCATAGTCACCAAGAAGTTGTGAACGAAATTGCTCGAAGCATGTACGCCACTCATTAGAATCACCCGTTGGGCACGAAGCGGGTGTGGGAAGATGGGAAGAAATTTGGGTGCGCACCGATGCAATTTGTTCCCTAAACTCGAGCCGCAACTCGTTTAACCGCAACTCCAAGGACTCATCCATTAGAGATTGGGATGCACGAAGTTGTGAAGAACCAATCTCCAACGCATCAAGACGGTTGGTAAGCGAACGAGTAAGAGGAACAAAATTCGCGTCATTAATTAGCGGCGTGGACGGTGGAGGGTCATCCCCAAGCATCCCATAAATATGACGGCGAACCCATGAAATTTGGCGATCAACCAAATCAAAATGACCCAAGCGTGACTCAACGGAAGCAATGCGAGCATTATAGTCGTCAAGATGAACGCGAGATTGTATTGAATGTTCCAAGCCCGCAAGGTATGGGCGCAACACTTCATCAAAACCACGGACATGGTCATTAAAATTAGAGCTCAAGATATTCAAATTGTGACGAGTAGCCAAGTCATCTTGATATGCATCATGCAATCCTCGTGTGATGGTCTCCAAGTTCCCATAAATGTTTTGAATACCGCCGTGTAAAACCGAATTAATGTGACCTTGCAATTGAACTTCATGAACTAATTGTTGAAATTGAGCAAGTTGTGCCGCAGGTTCGGATGTGAATGACACAAATTCATGAGGTTCCCCCGCGGAATCAACCCACCGTTCACGTTCAATGTGTACTCGCCGGTCGGCTTGAATGTCAAGGTCCATGCCCTCAAGTTGAGGATGCTCGCCGGCGAAAAATTCACGAACCGGTGAACACGGCGGATCATGTAGACGTGCTACTTGTTGACATGGAATACTACCGAGTTGTAAAGCCATTGTCGCATGGGATGAACTAGACGATGCTACCATGCTATGGGTCTTCAAGGCTCAAATATCCTTTATTGCAACTATCTCCAAAATACAAGATGTTTCGGAAATGCCAAGATACCCAAAATGCAGAGATGTAATGGACTCCAACAGGATCTCACCCCATGCAGCAGCACAATCACCAAAAGCGTTGAACGGTCATTAAATCATTGTTCCAAAGGACCCTGTGCAGAGATCATTGTAATTCAGTGGGATAACCAAAATAACTGCACACTTCGCAGATCGTAATTCGTAATTCTACAACGTAAATCGTACATCGTAAATCACTTCTTGACTATTAAATATTGCCGAATCGTCAGGCCGATCTTACTGCCTTATTGCCAAATCCTAGCTCTGAGCTGCTGCCACTTACACATATGTTCACGTGCAGGCACTTAAAACACTCATATGTTTCACCGTGCCGCTCACACATGCAGCGTGTGTTAGAGAGTGTAGGAACGTTGCAACTCAAAAAGTCCAATGAAACTCTGAGGTCAAATTCCTCACTTGAAAGTTGTTCGGTTTGAGTTGCACGAGTGTGGGAGGAGTGTGGAGTGGAGAGTGGGATGTGGGTTGGAGGCGTTAGCAAGGGGCGCTCCTGCAAAGGGCTACCCCTTTGTAGAGCTTTAGGATCAGCGAGTGGGAGACTGGGAAGGCAGGAAATTGGAATGGGCGAGGGCGTTCGCGTTGGTCAGCGTTCGCTGGCCCTTGTTCCCACGCCCATCTGATCCCTGACAGTTTTTTCCTGGTCTCCCCGTGTGTGACCCTCTCTCTTTTTTTTTGGGTAGCCCCAAGGTAGAGACCCTGAGGTAGATTCACACACATGCTCGCCCTGCACCGCACATCCACGCACAGCACTGCACACACATACTCAACAAAACACACTTTTGCGTGCCATTCACCCACTCTGCACGGATCACGTTGAGCTTCGGTTCCGTGTCCACACTTGCACCGGTGTCATCGGACCGGAGGCGAGATGCACCCAAAGCGTTCACTGTTTGTTCAGGGATGCTTGGTGTTAGCTACAACTTGACTTGCCTTGGCGTGGGCGTGTGTGTGGGAAGTTGTAGGATCAGGGTGTCTTGCGGTGTAGGATGAGGCGTTGGCGTCTTTGACGGTGGGTGCCCAAGGCGGGGAGGTTTGCAGCCAAGGGGGTAGCCCTAGTTGTGGTTGGGCGGCCCATGCAAACTCTGCTCGTCCTGCAGCCCACCCAGTTCCTGGGGGAGGTCCCATCCCTGCGGAACACCAACCCTGCCTCTCCGGTGGTTGATGCTTGACTGTTCCAAAATGGAACCAGGTGTTCACCACCCGTAAGAATCAGCCTGCTTAGCAGTAGTGTTTCACTTATCTCCTAGGCAACACACTTCAGTTGCGGTTGTTGACACTCACACGCGCGCCAGTTACACACCGCTCATCTCTCTCCCTCCCTAGATTGGTGAAACCTGTCCCCCAGCCTCGGAGTTCCCTTGGAAATCCACGACAACGCCCAGGCTAGTGAGTGTGAACTCACTGCTCAGTGAAACCGGGCCTTAGGACCATAGATGCACCATTTTCACAGGTGCTATGAAACAGGAGGGAGTAGTCTCACCTCCCAGCACGCTTGCAGGCCTGATTTTGGGCTGACTGTAGAATGTCACGCAAATCCTGAGATTTGCAGTACTCAGCAAAAGCCTCGTTGACGTTACCGTCATGGAGTATGAAAGCCGTCACTGGCTCCCAGGTACAGTCAGAGATAGAATAGCCAGACCACTTTGTATAGAATCTCCAACCACGTTTGTAGGTGTGGCGGAGGATTCTTTCAACAAAGTAGTAGTCTTGCTTTTTCATCTCTGATTCAGTAAACGTAACGGGTTCACTAGCGCTTATTCTTTTGGGTCTAGCCTCTACGGCCGTAGGTGTAGGTACAGTAGGTCTAGAGAGAGAGATGTCCCTTTCGGGAATCTGTAGTGAACTGTCATCCTCCATAGGCGGCAGTTCTTCACCTTCATCCATAGGATCCGCGGCCAAATCTTCGGCTGCAGCTTCCAGGCGTTCTTGTGGATCTTCTTCCCAGTCGTAGAGGTCGTCTAGCAAGTCATAGTGCTTAAGCTGTAGGTAACCGACTTCAACCAGACCTCCGTACTTAGGATGAGTTTTGATCCACACGGATCCTTCAGCTACATCCGTGACCAGAAATGGTCCGAAGTAAGGGCTGCCCAGCGTGTTATGCGGCCATGCCTTGAATCTTGTATGATGTACCAGAACCAAGTCACCAATTTGGTAGATAGCTTCTTTTCTTTTGCGGTTCTTGGTACGATTCTCCTTACTTCTTTTCTTTTCCAGTAGTGATTGGCATAGATCGGCGATCCGTTTTTGCTCGGTGAGCCATTCATCAACTTTAGGATTTCCTTCGCTCACGCAGGGGAATTCGAAGTTGAAACCTGGCCTCCCTAGGAACAGTTCCGTAGGGGTGAAACCAGTCCTGCTACTCACTCGATTATTCATCAGGTAGATAGCATATGGGACTAGCTTTAGCCAGTTTCGGCTCTTCTCGTTCAGCAACAGAATCCTCATGACTGTTTTGAAACTGCCGATTTGGCGTTCGCATAGAGGATTCTTTGTTCGTAGGTAAGGAGTTCCGAACTGGACTTCCGTACCCATAGCTCTCATGACGCTTCGGTACCAACCAGTAGGGCTGGTAAACCGGATGTCTTGATCGCTGTGGATAATCTTGGGTAATCTGTAGACTTGTACCCATCCTTCGAAAATCTCTTTCAATACTCCTTCACCATCCACCTTCTTAGTAAGGGGAAACACTCGGCTGTAGCGACTGAGTCCATCCGTCACCAGGAGGGCGAAGTCATGGCCAGCGAATTTAGGTAACTCTATAAAATCCACGTACAGGATGGAGTTCATTTGGTTCGGAATCGGGAGATTCCTTACCTCACCACGATCCGCTGCAGTGTTAGCTTTAGCCTTAGTGAAGGGACACTCAGCGATGATCTTAGATGAAATCTTCTTGAGAGATGCAGCGCTACTCTTAGCGAAGAAATACTTCTGGAAGAACCAAAGAGTTCTCTCCACCCCAGGGTGACCATCCGTTTTGTGTGCCCATTCCAACATAGTTTCTTCGTAGTCTTTGGGGACACAAATGAGGTCTTCCCTGTATAGGTGAGTTGACGTGCGGGACCATTGTACTCCATCCAGGATCTTTGAGCTCCCAATCGTCAACTGGTCCAAGATGTCCGAGTAATCGGCCGTCAGGTCCTTCATACTCCAGGACATGAGTTTTTCTTTCCTCGTGAAGAGATCGAGATGTTGATCCATCTTGGCGAAAGCTTCTTGGGCCATCATCTCGGTGTCTGCCCCCATCAGGGAATCAAAACAATTCCGTGATAGATAATCACAGAGTTCGTTTTTAGTTCCCCGGATGTGGAATGTAGCGAGTCGTAGTTGGCTCAGGTAGACCCACCACCGTCGTAGACGTTTTCCATCTGGCGGTGGTCTTTCCATAAAGTACTTCACGGAATCCTGATCACATAGCCACGTGATGGGATGGGTACCCAGGATCCTGTGTTGACTAGCCAACACTAGAACTCCAGCTAACAGCTCCTGCTCGTAGGTGTGATAGTGTGAGCGGGCTGCATTCCACTTCCAATTCCAGTGGCCAAGTGGAACTAGGCGCCATTCTTGGGAGTCATAGTCAGACTTCATGAATCCTTCTCCTGTGACACCTTGAACTCTTAGGCGATAACCAATGTCTTTACATTGATCCGTAGTTAGCTTTTGCCACTGTAATAATGTCCCTCCTCCTCCAACGTTACTGGCATCCGTGATCAGAATCATCTCGCCGTAGCGTTGGGGTACTCCAAGTACTAGGCATTCTCGGATTTTCTTCTTGACATCTTCGATTGCTTGCTTTTCAATAGGTCCCCATCGCCATGGCGTCTCCTTCTTGATGAGATCCGTTAGTGGTGCGCTGGCTTCCGTGAAATTTCGGAGATGCCGCCTGTAAAAATTACAGGATCTGATGAATTGTCGGATTTTCTGAACTCCTTCAGCTTTAGACATAGAATCCGTTAGGTCGAAGTCCATCAGGGGCTTCATCTTTTGATCCTGCGGTTTCCACCATCCATCTCCGATGTGGAATCCGAGGTAGTCTGTTTCCGTCTTGAGAAATTCGCATTTTTCCAGCTTGATGCGGAGGTGATTTTCTTGACAGACCATGTAGATTTCTCGGAGTAGCAGGAGATGGTCATCGATGGTGTTGGTCCCTAGGATGACATCGTCAATGTGAGCCTCCAGGACAGCACCACGCTGTAGGAGCTCTTGGACGGCCGGTCGTCGTTTACACAGGGCGATGATTTGATTCATCAGCTCCTGCAATAACGCCGGGGCGTTTGCAATACCAAATGGCATTACCCGCCATTTGTAGACCCGTCTATCCGGAGCAATGAATGCCGTTAGATCTTGGGCACGCTCAGTTAGGTCAATTTGCCAGAAACCGGACCGCTTGTCCATTTTAGTTTTGTATCTGCATCCAGCAGCGGTTTCCACGGTGTTCTCCATCAGGGGCAACGAACCGCTGTTCATTTTTTTTTCTGGTTGACCTTTTTGTAGTCGACCACCAATCTTTTTGCAGTGCTCCCTGGTTTAGCTACCAGGAAGCATGGACTGCAATGCTTAGGATAGTCCGTCTCTTTGTATTCGTAAACCAAACCGGCCTCCACGCATTCTTTGATTTGGCGAGTAATCTCAGCCATGTCATCTTTTGATACTGTGTACGGTCGACATCCAACTCGATCTTTGAGAAATTCTTCTCTTAGTTCTAGGTCCATGGTCACGAGTTTCTTCACCGATCCGGGTGGAGGTAACGGACCACAAATGTCGGAGAAATGCAGGATGATTTTCTTGATCCTCTCGTCAACATCCATTTTGGCGAGCGAAATCTTGAGGTCTTCAGATGTGTGTAGATTGGACGCACCTAATTCTTGTTTCTTAGATTTTTCATCTTGCTCAGTCAATTTCTTGAGGGCTAGGACCTGTTTGGGGTCCAAAATCATCTGATTCTCTTGGTGATCAATTTTCTTCTTTTCTTTGACTTTCTTTCTTAGTCTCTTGATGTCTTTCCGGCGTAATTGATCTTTTCTTTCTTCTTTCTTTTCTTCTTCTCCTTCGATTTCTTGTTCTTCTTGTTCCAATGCTTCGTGTAGTTCGTGAAGCATGACCAATTCTTCGCCGACATCGAAATATGTCCCATCTTCTCCGTCGTACTGGTCTAGGTAGACCATGCTTTTCCATTTTTCTTTTAGCTCCAGTTTTTGGATTCTGTCAAGGTGATTTAGTAGAAGGAGACAAGTTTCTTCCAAATTTTCTTTTTAAAAAGGGAACGACTTTTTACTCGGGCGTGCGTGTAGGAGACGGAGTTCACGTTCGTCTCCTTCGCTCGTCATCAATTTCAGTGGGACGGAAACGTGTGAAAGAAGTTTTTCGGGGTTAGGAGTTTCGGAAGGGGTCGAAGGAGCCTCTAGAGGTTCTACTTCTTCCAAGAACAGGTTGGCGACCAAGTCGTCGTAGTCCATAGTGGTGTAGGAGTCGTTCGAAAAGGGTATAGTCGACTCGGAAGGAGATTCGGATATACTTCCGCCTTCGTCGGAGGTTTCTTCGCTCTCTTCTTGAGTTTCTCTTGCCTCTTTCGGTCTTTCTTGAACCACTTCTTTGACTTGAAACTTAGGCGTCTCGAACTTGTACTCTTCCTTGCTCCCGTCCACGTCCGGAAACGTTTTCATCATCTCTTCTTTTCTGTACCCACGGTGGTGCTTTAGCACGAACTTCTTTCTCTCCTCAGACACGTTTTCCATGGGGTTAGAGGACACGTTCTTCCCCGAGACTAGGTACATAGCGGTTCGCCAACGGGGCTTTGGCAAAACCTCTTCTTTTGGGTTAAGTCGGTAAAGAGAAACGTCAGGTAAGAGCAACTTTGTCACCGTCTACTTTTCGAGTATATATAGGCCTTCATAGCTTTTCTTTTTCTTCCCACTTCTTCCCTTTGGGAATAACCAACGCGACCGTAGCTTGGTCCACATAAACGTTTACCAACGTGTGGAGTATTTTTGAGAAAGGGGGGTTGGCGTAGAGCATCTTCTAAGGTCCCAACTTTCTCCAGTCATACCACCACGTGTTGTTGGTTTTGGGAGTACAAAAGTACTCCGCGTCGGCGTTCCCTTTGGACGCAAAGAGTTCAACAAAGTGGCCGTTACACGTGTTCGGGTTAAGGCCAAGTTCTCGAAACGGGTCACGCTTGGCGGCGGAGTCGAGAGTGTAGTTCTCTGTTCAGTGTAGGCTCAAGGTAGCGAGGATACTTTCTTGCTTCACCTCGCTATCCAGTGCCAACTGAAAACTCTTGAGAGTCTTGAGCGTAGGTCTTCGACACTTTGTCTCCTTGAGGGGTATTGCTTCCCATTCTTGCTCTTCGTTCACCACCAACAAGTGAGTGGGCTCTTGAAGGGATAAATATGTTATCCACTTGTTTTGCGCAAAGAAGTCCGTCCCCAATACGGCTTCAAAGGCGTCGGTGTCGAACGCTTGAAACTTTTGGAGTACCTTTCGGTCCCCCACTTGTACTTCTCCTTCTATCTCGCCTTCGGTGAGAGTGACTCCCCCTTCTCCCGTTTTTACCCCACAAATATTTTTGGGAACTAGGTCCTCGTAGTGTACGAACCTAGAGGAGACTAGGGAGATTGTAGCGCCGGTATCAAGGTATACGTCCACCCATACACCATTGATAGCGACCCTCGATAGGTAGCAATACCTCGGTGCGTCGTCTCGGTGTCCACCTAGGCTTCCCCCGGCGTTTGACCCGCGAGAAAGTCTTTGAGGTTCTTAGCTTGTCTTTCGAGCTTGAGAACTCTTTTTTGCTTCTTTTCCCGCTCTCCTTCCGTCAACTCTTCCAAGCGTTTCTTCTCTTTAGGCTTTCCTTTGTCATCGTCTTTTCCTTTGCCTCCTTTTCCTTCGTTTGCCTTTCCTCCGTTCGCTTTTCCTCCACTTTCTTTTTCTCCTCCTTTCGCTTGGTCCTTCCCCCCTTTGCCTTGACCTTTCTTCGTTTGCTTTTGCTCTTCTTTCCTCGCATCAAGGCTGTCTTGCCACGCCTTGTCTCTTACGTTGTGTTTTGTCCCACAATTGGGGCAAAACACGGTGGCGAAGAACTTGGGCGTGGTGGAGTTGTCCTCCTCGACTTCCCTTCGCCAATACCACTGCCCTTGGCCTTGTCCTTTGCCTCATCCACCTTTTCCACGGCCACGACCGCCACCACCACGGTTGCCGTTTGCTTGTCCTCGTGCTTGTTGGAAAGACACGAAGCACTCCTCACATAGCGAGTGGGCAAAGGCTTCTTCTTGGTTCATAGGGGCGTTGGAGTTGGCGTTGGTGTTGCCGTCTAGCCACTTGACTGGAGCCATCGAGTGCAAGTTCTTCAAAGTAGCGTCGGACTTTCTCTGGAGGGCCAACTCGTAGAGGAGGTCAACGAGAGAGTTGAAAGTGTGTATTCTAGACAACCTCCCGGGAGTAGCACGTATTTCGTCCATGGTTTTGGGCGGAACAAGAGGTAGGAGGTGTAGGAGGGCTTTGGAGTCGTCGTAGTAGGACGTAGCCAATTGGTCCGTAAGCGTAGTAAACCTTTGGACGTATTGGGCTATGTCCGCGGTTGTAGGGTATTCCTTCAACCGAGGGATACGCTCTATCTCTTGGATAAGATCTAGGTCGGTAACGTAAGTAGTAAAGAAGGTCCCTACCAGGACCGGCACCCGCTGTGCCCCTTCCGCCTGTTACCCCTGCTGATTTACTCCGGATCAACGATTGCATTCCTCAGGTTCCAGGGTCCAAAATCCAAAAATATAGAAAATAAAATCCTCCTTCAACCCTGAACAGCAACCAGATCCCACAAATACAGCAATAACCCAATTCACAATCCAATCCAAATCCAGAGTGCGGGCTTCCGTTCAGCACACCGATCGTCTCTCGGTGGCGGGCATGTACAAGATTTGCACCAAAGAGGAAAGCCCTGAAATTGGCATATGAAAAAAAATAAGGCAAAGTTGGGGAAAGATGGAAACGTACACAATCACAGCCATAGACCCCTCATTCCCTGGACTCAAGACCTTCCCTTGACTCACCAACATGATGCCCGGAACCCAGTCCAATAAGATGGCTAAATGCCATGTGTCAAAAGTCACTACACAAACACCAAAAATGTGTTCACTCCCAAGCCTATATATCCTAGCCCAATAGGGGAGGTGGCGTGTCATGGCCTAGAGTGGCGCTCAGGACCATGCCCTACCCTGACATAACCTTGGTTGGACTTGGAGTCGAATGGGCTTGGAGAACTGCCCCATGATGATGACCTCACAACATGGCAAAATCAGGCAAATCACACCATTATGCCCAAAAGTCAATTATATACTCAAAAATGCATACGGCAAATATCCAAATGCTCCATGCACTTGTCAAACCGGAAAGTAATATACAAGGCTGATATAGACCAAAGGTTCATGCCCAAGAATATCCCATCATTGGCTCCGTAACCTCTCCGGTTATGTACATGGCATGCTTCACAAGTCAGCTCATGAGTTCGAGACCTAATTTTGTGAGGCCTCGTGTGCCAAGCCACAGTGACCACGTGATCCCGCATATGGTGAGGTGCAACACCGAAGCATATGCCAACATATAAGCAACATACCATAGTTCACGAATCTCTAGGCACTTTACTGTTAGCTGACCAGTTGAGCACATAAAACACAAAAATGAGCATAAAATGAGGTCAAAAACATGAAAATATGTCCAAATACAAAGTTGTCATGATAGTATATCTCTATGCTCACCCATGATATCCGCTCATGGTTCAATACACAAATGATTGGAACCATTTACGAACAATTCCCCGACTCGGATCCCCAATCGGGCGCATGGAGATACCTTCGCCACCCATATCTACATGCCCCATGAAAATGGGAGTGCACTCATGGATCTCTTTGCCAAACATACCATGAGCAATACATACGCGGTAGACTTAGTCTAGCGCTTTGAATTCCACAATTGGGACATGGGCAAAGCCCTTGTCACGTGTGGCTCCCCATCTCTTCGGCCACACGAAGATATATAACATGGGCGTGAGCATATCGAAGCACATACCATGCATATAACACAACCCTCAAAAAGTGGCTCCCACCATGGTATACCATGCCCCTCCATGGACATAACTTCACGTCAAAAATACGTGGGAAACCAAGGAAAGTATCTATGCAACCCCAACACTCATGCGGTACACTCGAAAGTCGCAATAAAATATTCGGTTGCACGGTCCAAAAGTTATATATCCCTTTCTACCCTCTTGACCCTTATCCCTTGCTACACCGGGCATGTGTACACAACAAAGGCGTTTGATGCTTCCTAAATTAACTTGAGACCAAGGCGGTTCCAACCCAATTCTCGATATTGATATTCCTCGCCATGAGCCGGAGATATGACCTTTTGAAGTGGCCTCACGAATCAATTTTGTTTTACCTATATCTCCAAGCAAGACGAAGGGCACAACAAAAGGAAGGTTGATTCGTGATCGGGGAAAAATGTATGACCACTCGAGAATCATCATATCAAGTGCGGCGATCTCGAAGTTGAAAATCCGATTCTGAAAGTCTGAAAAAATCGGATTAACTTTGCGAGTGTATAATATGAAAATTGCGGAAGCAACGAACCCTTTACTGATGAAATCTGACCCTTCATCGGGGTTTCCGCCAAAATATCTGTAAATAACAGTTAACCATTCGGTTACCGCACAATCGCGAGCCAACTGACAGTCGCCGATACATTGACTATCAGAACGGAAGGCTGAAAAGTTACGGAAACATTATGATAAAAAAACCCTGTTGATTCCTGATATTCTGATATATAAATCTCCGCTGGCGGCGCCTCGGTACTGAATGTGGCCGCTCATAGCCGGAATGGCCAAACCTATCACACTATCACATCGGGTTAGGTCAGGTGGATGGGAGAGTATGATATCAGCCAATGGCAGCTTGCCGGCACATAGATACACACCCCAAGTGACCCCAAGATGGCCACGGGGGTCCGAACCGGCTTCACCCCCCTTATCAGAGCGTTGTTACCGCTCGGAAGTCATTGAAGAGAGGACGGGAGGACCCCAATGGGCTCCAACCCCCCCCCCCATGTCCCAAGGACACATGGAGGCCCCACACACGTTGTAGGCGTCCCCCATGCCCCAAGGGAGGGGTGAGGACACTGATAATCGGTGCCCTACGCCATATCCGGTCTCCTCTTGATCTACAACATGGACCAAGGGGATCAAAGATAGAGAAACGTCGTCGGTCAACCTAAATAAATATACCACAATGAAATATATATGTGGAGATCGAGTGAAGGGGGTATATGGCCACTCAAGGCCGAAAAATCCCCGGATGAACGCCCTCACCCGTCTCCCAAGTACAAAAGCAAACAAAAATGCCAAGGGGGATCCATTACCGTGTTACTGCAGCCATCAAATGGACAAACACGTCCTTGACATCCAAAGAAATATTCTTTTTCTTCAGGTAGTCCATCCAGACCGTGGTGTACCTCGGCACAAAACTGCTCGGAGGCTCCCACGAATCCCTGGATGCGGCGAATCCCTTTCAACGGACTTTATAAAGACTCCCCCCAGGCGTCCCCGGGTCCGGCTTGTCCGCCAGGATCTTCTCAGCGGTGAAGTCGTCGTCCTCACCCTCGTCGTCCGAGTCCACATCGCCGTCCGTGAACTCGAACGTGATGGGACGTCCGCTGGGGTCGGGTGCTCGGGGACGAAGCTGGGTATGGTCGCGGTCCAGGATCTTGGTATCCCCCACACGAACCGCATACACATCCTGCCCGACCTTCCGCACGATTACCCCCGGCACATACCAAGATGCCTGCCGATGCCTGGACAGGACATCCTTGTGGTGCCGCTCCACCCACACGATGTCTTGGAGGGCATACTTCTGGAATTTTTCCTGCTTGAAGTGCTTGGCCCTCTTGTCATGCTCGTCCTGAAGTGCCTTGCACACCTTCGCATCCCAGGCCACTTTGCCATGGTTCAACCACGGGAGAGTGCGTGACACTCGATCCCGTAGGAACAGAATACGATGGGGCGACAGTCCAGTGGGTCCCGGAAGGTCGTGATACGCTTTGAGTACTCTCCACAGCGAATTATACCAATTCCGGCCCGGTTCGTCGATGTGCAGCTGGCAGAACTTCTCGAACATCTGCCGCCCGGCCACCTCAGCTCGGCCATTCGACCGGCTGTGGTACGCCACGGTCTTGGCGTGCCAAATGCCCATGTGCTTGCACATTGTCTTGAACCACGTCCCCACAAACTGACTGCCCCGATCGCTGCAGATGACAGCCAGGACATCAAAAATCGTCAGCCAATGCCTGATCATGGCATTAGCGACGGTCTTGGCCTGCAGCCCCACTCCATGCTTGTCCTTCTTGTCCTTCTTCTTGGACTTCTTTCCCGGGACTGCCACGATATACCCGCTGTGCCTGTCCACCGCCAGGATGACACGGTCGTAGGTCTCTCCGTCCACGGTGACCTCAGGCATGGCGAACACATCCATGGCCACGGACCGCATAGGGGCCTCCGGTATGGCCGTGTACACCGGGTTGCCCGCTGTGGAGTGGTTGGGGCTCTTCGTGGCCCCACACACGGCACAGTCGCTGCAGTACTTGTCCAGGATGGCGTAGTACCCCGGTGGGAACTTGAAGCGCCACTCCAGGTCCTGCTGCATCTTGTCTCGGCCAGGGTGCATGAGCTGGGCGTTGTGCCAATGGTCAATGAGCTCCTCCACTCGGTTCTCGGGCACCAGCAGCTTGTCCTTGAGGAACAACTTGTCCCCATCCTCGGTTAAGCCCTCAGGCCATTCGTCGTCCGACGGGGCGCTCACGGCATTCCAGTACTTGCTCCAGTGGTCGGATGCCGCATAGTCATCCGACCAGTCCTCTGTGAGCACCGACCTGACTAGCTCTACAGGGGCCACCATCCATTGCTCGAGGGTTTCCTCTCGAATAGCCTGGACTCGGGCGCCCCGGAACTTGGCCAGGTCTGTACGGTTTGCCATCACCACAAAACACTTGACCCCCTCTTGCTCCATGGCCTTCTCCATCTCGATGATGCACTTGGCCTCCTCGGTCTCCTCGGCGTCGCCATGGCTGGATATGTCCATCCACGCCTTGCCCGCGGGGTAGGCCCTGCAACTGAGGCAATCTGCCACAGTATTGTCCTTCCCCGGGACGTACACGACGCTGAGGTCGAACTTGGCGAACGTCTCGTGCCATCGGGCCCTCCTAGCCGCTGGTCCTGAGGGGGTGTCGACGTGCTCCTTGTGCCAGCTCTGCTAGGAGTGATGGTCCGTGCAAACCACCACCGGTTGCAATCCGATGTGGCCAGACCACTTCCTGAACGCACACACAATGGCGTACCTCTCCTTCTCCCTCACGGTCCAGGTGCGGCGTTGGCCCTCGGTCAGGATTCGACTCCAAAACGCCACGGGTACGTGCGACCCGTCGTCCCGGATCTGTTCGAGGACTGCCCCTACAGCATAGTCCGAGGCGTCCGTCCGTAGCACGAATCCCTTGTCCGGGTGCACCAGGAATAACCCCAGCTGCCCCAGGAGTCGCTCCTTCAGGCGGCTGAACGCATCCTCGGCCTCAGGGGTCCAGGCAAGCTTCTTCTTGCTCCCCTTCCGGCCATCGAACTTCCCCACCTGCAGCATCTTGTGCAGCGGCCCCGAGAGTTCTGCATACATCCGGACATAGGCCGAATAGTAATTGCAGAACCCCATGAAGGACCGGAGTTCGCTGATGGTCTGGGGCTTCTCCGAGTGGTGCAGGGACGCCAGCTTCCCAGGCATAGGACGGCGTTGCCCGTGACCAACCACGTGACCCGCGAACTCCACTTCCTTCACGAAGAGTGAGGCTTTGGTGGGCTTGCACACCATGTTGTGCTTGTCCAACTCGCTGAGCACTCGGCGCAGATCATTCTCATGCGCGTCGATGAGCTCGTCTTCAGTCATGTTCTCCTTGCCGGACCGGATGATGATGTCATCCACGAAGGGATCGGCACAGTCCCGGACAGGACCGAGTAGGTCCTCCATCATGCGCTGGAAAGCGGCGTTGCCATTCTTGGCGCCCATAGGCACCACTTTCCACTGCATGGGCCCCAGCGGCGTCAACATCGCTGTGCAGGGCCTGGAGTCCAGGTGTAGCGGCATCTGGTGATAACCGTGTTTCAGGTCTAACACCGTGAAAATCCGCTTTTTCTGTTGTTTTTGGAGGATGGAGTCGATCAGGGGAAGCGAGTACGAGTCATGCTCGGTCTGCTCGTTCAAACCTCTGTAATCCACCACCAACCTCCACTCGCCCTTCTCCTTCTTGGGCACGATGAAGGCTGGGCTGGCCCACTCACTGTCGGGGGGTTCGATCCATCCCCGCTCAATGAACTTGGCCAACAGCTTCTTCATGGCCTCGGCCCGATCGCCCTGAAGTTGGTACTCCCGATGACGATAGATCTTGGGGTTTGGCTTCAGCTTGATCCTCGCTGTGCCAAACCTCCCACGATCTGGAGGGTTCTTGTTGGCGACGCCACTGAATAGCCTCGGATAGGCATTGATCAGCCTCTCCTTCAGCTCGGCGACCTTCGGGTTCTCCTGGGCCTCTGCAGCCGCTTGCTTCGGTATAGACACAACCGACCGCACTGCGGTATAGGCCTCTTCTGGGTCCGATTCTGACTTCTCCTCGTCCGATATACCATCTTCATCGTCGTGGGGAGCTCTTCCCACCGATAATCTTCGGAAATTTGCGGCATCGGGCTGGTGAATGTCGCTATCGGCACCCATTCTTGGAAAATCCCATGTCGGTGGGTCCGACCCAACCGGACCATCGTATTGGTCCGCGATGTGATCCATGACCCTCGCCACGAACTCGTCCTTCTCGTACTTGCCAGTGACCAACATCCTGTCATCCCACCAATGCGGAGATGTGACCATGGCCCGCCTCTTCTTGGCTGCCACACGGTCGTGCATCCCCATCCGCATGTAGTTGACGACGTCGTCGATCTCGGCGTGGGACAGGACGTCAATGCCATCAATAGGCTGATCCGTCCCCTCCTTGGGCTCAAACATGACCTTCATGGGCACCGCCTCCACCCTACGGATGAATGCTTCATCAGCCGTGGGCTGGGCTTGCACCCCATCCACCAGGAAAGCCTTGGTACCCCACGCTTGACCCGGGGAGGGCATTGATACACCCTTGGCGTCGAGAAACAACTCCTCCTCTGGCCCAAATGACATCTCGTTCAGGGTGATGGAGTCCAGCGTCGACTTGAGACCTTCCAGCGGACGTGGGGTGGATCCTATGCCGGTTATGACCAGGATCCCCTTCGCCCTATCCGCGACGATCTTCTCCACCGTACGTCTGGTATTGTCCAGGGAGCCATGCCAATACATGGGCCCCCACTCCTTCAAACCCCAATGCCTATGCCAGGCTGAGTCTCCTCGATGCCAATGCCTCCTACACTTCCGCAAAAGTGGGGCATCCCGGGAAGCGAAGACGTCCGTCTCGGGCGCTTCGGCTCCCAGCGTCTGGATCATCCTGTCATACACCTGTGGCGCCATTCCATACTCCGGGAGCTGAACTCCGCGGTCTCCTCTGGACTTGGCACCCACAGCTTGCACCGCTCGGACGATCCGATCCTCTTCCTCAGCATTCCATTGGTATGATCCGCATGCATAATCCGTGGACAGCCATGTGAGGCATTCATCATCCTCCCGGACCAGCGTTGCGCGATGGGGAAGGGCTCCGATGGCATTTGCCACCATGAAGTCATACCCCATGATCATATCCCAATCTGTAATGTCGGCCACATAGAAGTTCCCGGATAGAGTGCTTCTCTTCGCCAGATCAGGGCGGTTCAAGCGCTCATGTTCCCAGAATTCCATACTGATAGTGGCCTCATGGGTACCACCACCCATGATCTCTCCATTGGCCACCTTCAGGCGCACCGGTCTACGGCTGAGCTGCAGGGATTCCTCCTTGAACAACCCTTTCCTGACCAGGCTCACCTGGGCACCCGTATCCACCAAAACATCCACCACCAACTCCTCTTGTCCGCACCGTACACGCACCTTCAAGTGCAACTGCCGCTCGTCACCATGCGGTGTATGGACGACTCTCACGGCATGCAACTCTAGCACGTCCGGGTGCATCAGGACTTCGAGGGTATGATCACGGATGGTATAGATCTTGGGTTGGTCTTGCCCGTCCACGGGGCTCTCCGTGGTCGCTCCTTCCTTCTTACCACGTCCCTTGCCCACATAAACTTCCCTTGGCAGGGCGCTCCAGGGGTTGGGAGTGGCGAAACTCAGTGGTTTTGGCTCTTCTGGAGCGTTCTTCGGCACCCAATGTGCCTTCGCTCTCTCTGGGATTCCACTGATTTTCGGAGGAGAGACCTCCGAGGTCCGACTCCCGTGGGGGCTCCTCTAGACTTGACTTCCCGCAGCCCCTTCCGGCTGCGATCCGCCAGGACTTTCTACACCACGTTGCTGGGCTTTGAGTTCCTCCAACGTCCTCAACATGTCCTCAGCAACTTCCTCGATCGACCTCACTCGTCGGTCTTGGCCAGGTCCACCACCATAGCCTCTTCCTCCGCTTTTTCCTTGGCCTTTGCCTTGGCCTTTTCCCCCGTCTCCGCCCTTCGCCTTCCAATCGGAAATCCGCTGCTCCTCCGGCTTCTTCTCGGGGTGGGCGGCGAAGTAGGCCTTCTTGTCCGCCTCATACACCTTGCACTGACGGTGGTCGTGTGCATGGTTGTTTCCCTTGCCATAACAGACCCAGCACCCGTCGTGCTGAGACTTGTACTCCCGGAACAAGAGCGGTGGGTTCCCGATCCTCCTTGGCTCACTGCTCTTCTTGGGTCCCACCTGGCTCCATCTGGACCGATCCTGCCCATGGTTCCTCACGTTGTGCGCCACAAACGCGAAGAAATGGGCCTCCTCGTGATCCTCCCGGGACCAGTGGTCTTGGCCATTTCCACTACCATCCTCCGCAGAGTTGGCCGTGTCCTCCTGGATCTCCCGATGATGGCGGTCTTCTCGGTGGCCTCGTTGTCCATGACCATGTCGATCCTGCACGTGGGCCTCGTTCTTCGCATTGAGCTTCAACTCCACCGTGGTGTACTTCACGATCTCGTCCAGGCTCATGCGGGCGAAGATGACCTGCATCCTCAGCGGCTCCCCGCGCCTCCACTCCGCGTTGTTGAGGCGCAACAACCTTTGCCCCATGGAGTCTCCAAATACCTCCACGTACACGGCGTTCTTCAGTCCCAACATCCGGTTGGGTTCGCCCAGGTTCCTCCTCAAGAACTCCATGATACCCGCATGGGTATCCTCCGCCGCCATGATCCTCACCGCCACGCGCTTCTTGGCTCGCTTCTTCTCCTCGTCCTCCACTCGCCTCTTCCAGTGGCCGGGGAGGACGTCCTTCAGCAAGTGGCGGATCTCGCTGGACTCGTTCCAGTCCTCCACCAGCTTGAGGCTCCGTCGGTACTTCCGCAGGTACCGGTTCCACTCCCGGACCCGCAACTCACCGCGGTCCAGCTGCAGCGGGATGGACCACAAGTCCTCCAGCTTCTGGTTCGGAGCGTCCACCCGCTCCTCATCCTCCGACCACTGGAGGCAGGCCTGCTCCGTACGGATCAATCCTTCCCGGATCTGATCCCGCAGCTCCTCCTTCAGGTCCTGCGCCAGCCGGTGTGGGAATGTCTGACATACCCACTTGTCCCTTGGCGCTCCCCGCATCTCGCCGATGACCTCCTCGGCGAAGTCCTCCTAATCCAGGATGAAGTCGTCCAGGTTGGAGGGGTTGCCATCATAGTAGGGGATTTTGATTCCCCTGAGGTCGTCAATCCTGATGGCGTCTCCGACGTCCCCAGCCACCGCTCCACCGAGACGGATACCACCTGTGGCCGGGGAGTGTGAGTACACTCCCTGTACATCCCTTTCCTCCATGGAGTGCGGTCCAGTTGGGCCTGAACCCATGGGGTTTGGAATGCGGGAAGGACTTGCTCCATCGGCCGTCCATATCCCCGTATTGGGGTCCTTCGCCCACAAGTTTCCGCCTGGGTGGCCTGGACCATGTCCGTCGCCGCTTCCCATGGTTCGCCCCTGCATGGTCTGGCTCTGGATCTCCTCTTCCGCATAAACTGCATGGGTATTCGTAGTTGGCGGTAGATCCTGGGCGGCGTGGGACATCTGTACCGTCAGGCTCCTCGGGTCCGTGGTTACGTGCCCTTCCCGCATGGACCCAGCCGGTGCCGTGTGTTCCCCGAGCATTGTGGATTCGCTGAACATGGGAACAAACGGCAGCGCACCCGGGTCAACACGCGGAGGCGCGTAGGGTGCCTCTGCAGGGCCGCCCATGGGTTTATCCATGGCGCTCCTGAGGGTCTTAACCCGCTCCACCAGCTCTGCCGCGGCCGGCTTTGCCAGGAGCTCCGGACCCGAGGCGAGGGGCTGTAGCTCCTCTAGCCTTTTCAGGCGTCCCGACATGTCCTCCACCAGGTGGAGGAGGCTGTCCACCACTGGCTGCTGCTTCTCCAGGGCCAGCTCCAGATTCTCCCGGTACCGGTCCCGTTCCACTTGCAGCTCCTCCATGTCTTTCTCCGCGGCCGACTGGTCATCCAGGATCCCGGCGACGTCCTCCTCTAGGCCGTCCTTCGCGTTGTCCAGGCGGTTGAGTCGATGCACGATAGCGTCCATCCCCATTTTTGGGTACTTGCCCATGAGGAAGGACACGTGCTCGCAGTGGCACTCAGCGTGCCTTCCGCCTGATCCAGCGCATCCCGCGGTTCCCGGCGCCTCAGACTCATCGCCCATGGGCGTATCGCCTATGGCGTCCGTCTCTGGTCCCGTGTGCCGGGGCACAGGTGCCGTCCGGGCCCTGGCTGGCCTCTCCAAGCCCTCGGCGTCGTGCTTCAGGGCGGGCTCGGGTGCCGTATGCGCCCTGGCGATCGGCGCGGGCGTCTCCTCCGACTCCGAGGGGAAGCAGGTCCGATAGCCATCGGAGTGCCCCTCGGATTCCCACAGCCTGACCGGGCTGGGGTCCGTATCCATAGCCCCGGCGTCCCCTGCCGCGGGCTTGGCCGACCCGCGCTTCCGGTAGCGCCGGGCCCGTTTTCCACTGCTGCCTGAATGGCAGGCCTCCTCAGAGTCCTCCGCGGCGGATCGGAGGTTGCATGCCTTTCGGCAGCGACTCTCACACATGGAGACCAGGTCCTCCATGTCAAGTCCTCCTGTTCCCGAATATCGTACTTCTCTTCGGGCTTCAACTTCCGGAGTTCGCCATGCTCTTGAGCGCCTCGGCTCTTCTATGGCTCCAATCTCCGGCGTGGTCTCCAACGAGTCCACAATACGCACGCGGGGCGTACTTGGGCAGGGCTCATAAGGGTCCAAGTCCCCGGGTCGGCGGTAGGTAGGGGCAGCAGGTACGCCTCTGCTACCATAAAGAAGGTCCCTACCAGGACCGGCACCCGCTGTGCCCCTTCCGCCTGTTACCCCTGCTGATTTACTCCGGATCAACGATTGCATTCCTCAAGTTCCAGGGTCCAAAATCCAAAAATATAGAAAATAAAATCCTCCTTCAACCCTGAACAGCAACCAGATCCCACAAATACAGCAATAACCCGATTCACAATCCAATCCAAATCCAGACTGCAGGCTTCCGTTCAGCACACCGATCGTCTCTCGGTGGCGGGCATGTACAAGATTTGCACCAAAGAGGAAAGCCCTGAAATTGGCATATGAACACAAATAAGGCAAAGTTGGGGAAAGATGGAAAGGTACACAATCACAGCCATACACCCCTCATTCCCTGGACTCAAGACCTTCCCTTGACTCACCAACATGATGCCCCGAACCCAGTCCAATAAGATGGCTAAATGCCATGTGTCAAAAGTCACTACACAAACCCCAAAAATGTGTTTACTCCCAAGCCTATATATCCTAGCCCAATGGGGGAGGTGGCGTGTCATGGCCTAGAGTGGCGCTCAGGACCATGCCCTACCCTGCCATAACCTTGGTTGGACTTGGAGTCGAATGGGCTTGGAGAACTGCCCCATGATGATGACCTCACAACATGGCAAAATCAGGCAAATCACACCATTGTGCCCAAAAGTCAATTATATACTCAAAAATGCATACGGCAAATATCCAAATGCGCCATGCACTTGTCAAACCGGAAAGTAATATACAAGGGTGGTATAGACCAAAGGTTCATGCCCAACAATATCCCATCATTGGCTCCGTAACCTCTCCGGTTATGTACATGGCATGCTTCACAAGTCAGCTCATGAGTTTGAGACCTAATTTTGTGAGGCCTCGTGTGCCAAGCCACAGTGACCACGTGATCCCGCATATGGTGAGGTGCAACACCGAAGCATATGCCAACATATAAGGAACATACCATAGTTCACAGATCTCTAGGCACTTTACTGTTAGCCGACCAGTTGAGCACATAAAACACAAAAATGAGCATAAAATGAGGTCAAAAACATGAAAATATGTCCAAATACAAAGTTGTCATGATAGTATATCTCTATGCTCACCCATGATATCCGCTCATGGTTCAATACACAAATGATTGGAACCATTTACGAACAATTCCCCGACTTGGATCCCCAATCAGGCGCATGGAGATACCTTCGCCACCCATATCTACATGCCCCATGAAAATGGGAGTGCACTCATGGATCTCTTTGCCAAACATACCATGAGCAATACATACGCGGTAGACTTAGTCTAGCGCTTTGAATTCCACAATTGGGACATGGGCAAAGCCCTTGTTACGTGTGGCTTCCCATCTCTTCGGCCACACGAAGATATATAACATGGGCGTGAGCATATCGAAGCACATACCATGCATATAACACAACCCTCAAAACGTGGCTCCCACCATGGTATGCCATGCCCCTCCATGGACATAACTTCACGTCAAAAATACGTGGGAAACCAAGGAAAGTATCTATGCAACCCCAACACTCATGCGGTACACTCGAAAGTCGCAATAAAATATTCGGTTGCACGGTCCAAGAGTTATATATCCCTTTCTACCCTCTTGACCCTTATCCCTTGCTACACCGGGCATGTGTACACAACAAAGGCGTTTGATGCTTCCTAAATTAACTTGAGACCAAGGCGGTTCCAACCCAATTCTCGATATTGATATTCCTCGCCATGAGCCGGAGATATGACCTTTTAAAGTCGCCTCACGAATCAATTTTGTTTTACCTATATCTCCAAGCAAGACGAAGGACACAACAAAAGGAAGGTTGATTCGTGATCGGGGAAAAATGTATGACCACTCGAGGATCATCATATCAAGTGCGGCGATGTCGAAGTCGAAAATCCGATTCTGAAAGTCTGAAAAAATCGGATTAACTTTGCGAGTGTATAATATGAAAATTGCGGAAGCAACGAACCCTTTACTGATGAAATCTGACCCTTCATCGGGGTTTCCGCCAAAATATCTGTAAATAACAGTTAACCATTCGGTTACCGCAAAATGGCGAGCCAACTGACAGTCGCCGATACATTGACTATCAGAACGGAAGGCTGAAAAGTTACGGAAACATTATGATAAAAAAGCCCTGTTGATTCCTGATATTCTGATATATAAATCTCCGCTGGCGGCGCCTCGGTACTGAATGTGGCCGCTCATAGCCGGAATGGCCAAACCTATCACACTATCACATCGGGTTAGGTCAGGTGGATGGGAGAGTATGATATCAGCCAATGGCGGCTTGCCGGCACATAGATACACACCCCAAGTGACCCCAAGATGGCCACGGGGGTCCGAACCGGCTTCAGTAGGGTAAAGCTTTTCGAGGGTAATAAGGAACCTTACCCAAGAGTCACTTTTCTTGAGTGCCCCCGAAACCACTTCTTTTACGTCCTTGTTATCACAACCGTTGATAACAAGGTCCGCTTTGGCTCTTTCGTTGAGGTCTTCTTGTCCCGTCGACCTCAAGAACCTCAAAAAATCTTCGGCGTAAACGTCGAGGTCTCTACCCGGAAACTTGGGTAGTTTGGTTTCGGTTTGGGGTTTCAAAAAAGCTTTGGTTCCTCTACCGGTGTGTGGCACCGGTTGTGTGGGGTCGGGGAGTAGCGCCATAGGCCCTAGTGGACCGAGTCCTAGGGCGAGGGCTTGGTCGAGGGTGTATACTTCGTACGTAGTGGTAAAGCACGCCACGGGTTCGGGTGCTTTGGTACGGAGTACAAAGGGCGACTTGACTCCAGGAGGCACACCGGCAAGCCCGGTGCACACTCGGATTAGAAACGAGGGGTGGTAAGGTACACAAGGATTAGTGGTTAAGTTAGCACTAGTCCTATTTTCTAAGTTTTCAAGACGACCCTTGAGTTGTTGCAAGGTCGACAAAAGGATAGTGCTGTCTTCCGAAGAAGGAGGGGCTTACAAAACATGAGTCCTTTTGGGAGCTTGAGGCTCAGAGAAAAACTTAGGCTCAGGAACTCCAGCAGGCACTCCATGAACAATAGGTTCTCCACCGATAGGGGGTTGAGGCATAGTGGCGTAAGTCACATTACAACGCCATGGCACAGATTGGAAAGGATTAGTCGAAGACGATGTGGTCCCGGACTCATGAGTCTGTGGGGCATTAGTGAATGAACCTTCATCGTGTTCGATTTGTTGAACCATTTGTTGCAACCGACCACTCTGGTTGAGCAACGATAGGACCTCCATAGCATTGGCTAGCTCAGCTGCCGTCATGTTACTCGCTGAAGGCACTGGGCGTGGAGCTACAGCTTCAGCATACTCAGGACATGTAGGCGCAGGAAAACGATAGGCTTCGAATCGAGATCCGTCTAGAGGTACTTCTGGGGTTCCAAACCCGGCCATTGTAGGCGCGACTAGTTCCTCATTGGAGACTGGTATCATGACTTGCACGTCGTTTTCAGAAGCGCCCATAGCTTCTAGGCTGCTTGGAGTTCTCACAGGGTCCATCTCAATTTTTCAGACTCTATTTTCTGAGTTCGGGAATTCTTCTCCGTCCCTTACTAAATTTCCAGGCTGGAATTGAATCAAAATTAAATCCAAGGGATACTGGGTTTAGGCAGAGCAGGTTTTCTCTGCTACCAGTTAGATTTGGCACCCTCCTCAACAACAGCAAGGTAATGGGCTCATAGTATTGTAGTCTTCCAGCTTAGTCCATAGCAAAAGGGGACTAGGAAACACAATCATTATTTACACTCATGTTCACTCCTTACCTCTCTTCCACTCTCACCATACAAATATCCCTCTTGTAGTAAAATACACGTAGTTAGGACTTACCTAGGAAGCACTGACGCGTTCCCGTGGGGGGCCGGCCACGGGACGCTGCGGTGACACGCACAGGTGAGCAGGCAGGCAAGGCACTACGCTCACAAGGGCATCAATACGCCTGTGTCATGTGACAAAGCGTTTCAGAATCCTTGCCACTCTGCAAAGAGGGAACGAAAGTATGTACAGCAACACATCAGGATATGTACACATGGGGTTAAGACTGGACTGGGGTAAGGGCATCACAGGACCATAGACACTCAGTCCCAACTCATATCCCAATCCCAGGTCCGACCCTCTCAGTGGCTGATGGGGGCGGGGGCTCAAACACAACCCATGCCCTGCTCAGTCCGGACCCTGAAACCCTGCCAATAGGGGAGGTGTCCCGCCCAGCCACAGGCGAGTTCCTGGGAACCAAGGGGCTCCAAGGTCAACCGACAGTGGCTCCCTATGCTCCCTTAACAGCAGGTCCCAACTCCACTCTGAGCCAGAGATATGGCCCCGCCATTATCCCTCAGGAGTTGGTAGCTGAAAATGGGCTGTTTCAGCCCAAACTGAAATTAGCTTAAAAAACTCCAAAATTGACCCCTCGTCCGGACCCGCCAGAGGTAGGGACGAGGCAACTGACCCTATGCCCTTCGAGTACGAACTCCCTGGAGCCCTCACCCAACCTGGTTCCCTCTGAGGTCCCGGCATCAGGGCAACACGGATGAGTCAAGTGGGGTCATGATGCCAAAATCACCAAAATTGGCGTCATTCCCACGCGCGGCTCGCCCGGCCAAGGTAAGACCAATGGCTCACAGGGTAGGAGGCAGGACCTAGGACTTATATCTGAGTGTACAACTTGGATTTAGGTCCGGGCTCCCTATGGGCTTAGAGAAATGGGGCCGCCAATTGACCACACGGATGGGGGAAATTGGGGTCCCAAAATGGGGTCATTTTGGCTGCCTGAAATGAGCCAAAATTTGGTGTGCTCCCAATAGTATATCTCCACGCCGGCTTGGAGATCGGATCCGCCGTTCCATACGTGATCCACCGGGAGTCCAACGGAGACTCCCATGCCCTTGGCTCTCAAAGATCTCCATGCCACTCGGCGTGGTGACGATCCCAATTGGGTCCACAAATGCAAAAATGGCAAAATTGCCCATACTCAATTTGGCCTAGCGCCTTGACGAAGGCGGCTCCGCTTCGCCCACGTAGTGTATGGACCATGGGGACCATTACCCATAACACCCATGTCATATATGGTCCATTGGTCCATGCGTCCGGCGTGCACGAAGGTTAGAGCATGGGGCACGGCGGGCAGCAAAAGTGGAAAAATGCTCAAAATGGCCAAAATTGCGCACGCTCATGGTTAGGGCAAATGAGGCACGTGCCCGACTTGGACCGGAGTGTGCCATAGGATTGATGTCAAGTCATATGTGTCCAACATATCTTTGGGGCGTCGCCCAACTCCTCCGGTATTGGGAATGGCAGGGTCGCCAAGTGAGCCCATGATTTGGGATAGTCCCAAATCGCCAACATGGCGGCCACGGTATGCCAAGCCTAAGAGGAGCTATTCGCCGGGTCCAAGATATGTTGGGCACCGAAGTATGTACCCTCATATCATACTTGGGTCATGATGTCAATTGAGCGCAACGTTGAAATACACGGTCGCCACTTGACATCATGACGGGCCAAAAATGGCAAAATTGGCACAAAGACAAACCAAAGTGCCTTGAAAGGCGCATAATTATATTATAATATCTTTGGCTTGGATCGTGCAATCACTTAATCCTTCTAAACACAATGACTTGACACCAATGACCTTCGATCCTACATATGTGCTCCACTTGGGGCGCCTTGAAGGGTTACGAGCGCTGCTTCCCAAGTGGGCACATGAAAATATGGAAAAATGTAAAATACACACCTTGCTCCCAACGCATCGCTTCGGGATCACCACACAAGCTTCCCTTCACGAAGGTTAGGCTTGCAATTGACCGTAGGGAGTACGGAGAAGGGGCTTGCACAATATGAGGTCCATTGGCGGGCTTATCTTGGAGCAATGGGCCCGCCATATGGGCACGCAACACAACACATGGCACATACCAAATATTGCCCAAAAATGTAGCTCCCACCACGATATGTCATGCCCCTCCAAGGGCATAACTTTGTGTCAATCGCTCATAGGAACTCAAGGAGAGTTCCTATGCAACACCAACACTTGCGCGCTACACTCGAAAGTTATCTTAACGCACGCAATATCATGGTCAATGAGTTGTGACGCAAACTCTACCCTCTTGACCATGATCCATTACACTAGCGCGCATGTGTGGAAACGCAAGGCATATAATGCTTCCTAAATTACGTCGGGAGTATTGTGATTACATCCCACGTTTCCCTATCGTAAATCCTCGCAAGCAACACGAGATATGACCTTCACAAGTGGCCTCACGAATCAACTTTATTTTGCCCATATCTTTAAGACAAATGGAGGGCAGGATAAAAGGGAAGTTGATTCGTGCATACGGAAGCACGTAGGTCCACTCGAAAGAGGTCAAATCAAGTGCGGGGATGTCGAAGTCGAAAATCCGATTTCGACATCCGGAAAAATTCGGATTAAGGTTGCGAGTATTAATTATGAAAATTGCGGAAGCATCCATGCAGTTCCTGGCGACTTTGGAGCCTTCGTCGCGGATAACGTTAAAATTTCCATTATAAACAGTTAAACTGGCGGTTACGGTAAAGTCGCGAACCAACCGCCAGCAGTCAAAACAGTGAGTATCGGAACGGAAGCATAAAAATTGACGGAAACAATATGAAAATAAAACCCTGTTGATTCCTGATATTCTGATACGCAAATCTCCGCTGGCGGTGCATCGGTTGCCGATGCGGGGCTTCACGGCACGGAACACGCCGTGCATGGGGTTAGTGGACCGGAGACCGGCTGTATGCCGTAACCTGGCCATGGGGTTCTGGGTACCGCTTCACCCCCCTCCTTAGAGCAAACCCTGGGGGGGCTCGATAACACCCACGCATGGCAGCGGGTACCCAGGACCACTTCCTGAAGGGGGGGGGTGTCACATCCTTACTTCAGTAAGTCACAGTAAGATAGGTATCCCACAGTGGGATAGGTATGCTGCTGTAACAGCTCGTAGCACATGTATAGTATCAAGTATCAAGTCCCGGGTCCTGGCGGCGATTGTTCGGCATCCAAAGGACCCGTTAACCCATACCAGGCGCACCGGGTGCCGGCTGCTACGGTCACCACCACAGTGGCAGTGGCATACACGGCCAACATAGGCGTCACACGACGGCCGAGGTGGCCCCACAAGTCGAGAGCGACCACAAAGATCCATCAGGCTACCCCAAGCTTCCCAAGGCCCGCCGACTGGGGAGAGTCCCCACGGGTCCTTCCTCGGGCGCACCATGTCCATATCCATACGACGCGAGTCCAGAGTGCCATAGTCGAACTCCTTACGAACCCCAAATCGTAAGGGAACTCCTCCTGAAGGGATCGGGCATCAAGGCCGTCTTTTCCCTCGCCCTACTACCACGAAGCGTGGCCATACATGAGGGAGTCCTCATGCAGTGTGGGCGGAGGCGTCGACTCCTCAAACCACCAGTTTCCCAGGCAGACTGACCGAGGTCAGGAGCACCGGAGGCCGCCATCCGAATGCAAGTGCGTCTGCAAATCGGTAGGCTCACACTGGGACTGACAGTGGCGGACCGCTGGGAGTGTAGTCAGGCAACTGGGCTTCCCGCCTGGCGCCATCAGGATCTCCACACACACAGCGAATAGGGCAACACGGTATCACGGGCACTCAAACAGTAGAATCTGTAATCAAGTACTGGTCCAGGCTGGACCAGGCTGTAAGGATATGTACACGGCGACTCAAGGCGCCTCTGTATCCCAATTCGTGGTGAAAAACAGTCCATCCCTCAGCGATGGGCTGATGACACTTAACATACAGATGCACATATCCTGGAGGGCAGAAAAACAAGCAACAATTTGGGTAAATAGGCGTGTAAACACACTCAGAACAGAGTGCCAAACCACGCCACGGTCAGGATAAGGCAAATGCAGGAGGATGGACAGGATAACGCCTGAGTTCAGGCATATATAGTCTCGAGACACACGTCGACTGGTCTGGATTCCGCAAATGCCATGGAACCAGACCACACACCAAAAAAATCGCAATGCCGATGACAGCGGCATCCGTTGCGCAACGTCGTATGGGCTTCAAGGCCCCAAGAGCTCAAAAATATGAAGGTCAGTCGCCCTACCTGGTTTCCCAAGGATTCAGCAGGGGGGGGAGTGACGAATAGAAGAAAAGAGGGGCCATCCTCTCCTGGATTCAGCAGGGGGGGGTATATGGCCACTCTGTCACCGAAAGATGGAAGAGAGCAAGCAAGTAAGGGACGGTTCGTCGGCCTCACAAGCGCCTCAAGGCACATCAGGGGAGAGCTCAGGGCGCTGATCAGGCACCCCTGGCTGCAATCGCCCGGGTGAGTGCTGCCAAGTCCGAAACGTGGATCTTGGTCTTGTGCTTGCGGATGTACTCCATGAAGGGAGTATTGACCCGCGGCACAAACGAGGAGACGGGTTCCCAGGTGTCGTGGGACGGCCCATAGCCTCGCCAACGAACCTTGAACTCCAGACCTCCGGGTGCCGAGGCCTTCGGACGCTGAGCCAGGATCTTCTCGACAGTATAGTCGTCCTGCTCAGCATAGTCGTCGTCCGAATCGGCCTCATGTTTGGCGTAGTCCAGGGACACATGTCGGCCACGGAGGTCGGGTTCCCGCACACGGAGTTGACTCTCCTGGCGCTCCCGGAACTGTCCGTGACCCACCTTGATGCGGTAGGTGTCCTCACCAATCCTGCGGACCACCTCGCCGGGTGTGAACCAGGTCTTGGTGCGGTGGGTGCCCATGGGGCGGGGTCTGATCACCCACACCGGGTCTCCCACCCTGAACTTTTGCGCTGTCGAGCTCGGAGCGGACTTCTGACGCTCAGCATGCTCCTTCTCAAGCTGCTGGCGGATGTCCCGCGCCGTTTGCTCTTGCCGCGCGAAGAACTCCTTGGCATCCATAGCCATGCCATCACCAGACAAGGGAAGTCCCCTACCCAAGGGGTCCCTGCCAAACAGAATCTGGTGAGGGGACAAACCGCCCGGAGTGGGGGTGTCATGATGGGCCTTCAGAGCAGGCCACATCTCCTCAAACCAGTTCCGCCGTGGATTGGTGATGTGGATCTTGCGCAGCTTCTCGAACAGCTGCCGTCCAGCCACTTCAGCACGGCCGTTAGACCGGCTGAGATAGGCGACGCTCTTGGCATGACGTATCCCCATCAGGGAACACATAGCCTTGAACCAGCCACCAGTAAACTGGGGCCCTCGGTCACTGCAAATGGTGCGGGGGATGTCAAAGACGGTCAGCCAATGACGAATCATCATGACTGCCACTTCCTTGGCAAGCAACCCCTTTTTGCGTGCCGGAACGGCTACAACGTAGCCGCTGTGGCGGTCCACACAGAGAACCACACAGTCAAAGGTCTCCTTGCCAATGTGCACTTCGGGCATGGAGAAGACGTCCATGGCCACGCTCTCCATGGGCTGGTCAGGAACCGGGGTCCATTGGGGTTCCCCCTTGACGTTCCGGTTGTCGGGATTGCAGGCCTGACAGACCGAGCAACCCTTCCTGACCCTCTTGATGGCGGTGTAGAGAACGATATGGTCGATCTCGAACCGACGCTGCATGTCAAGAGCTTGCTTCTTGACCCCTGGGTGCAGCATGTGGTGGTGCCAAGCTTCACACAGCTCGAGCACCCGGGACTCTGGGACTAGCAGCTTACCATTCCGGTAGAGCTTGCCATCTTCCTCAGTCAGCCCCTTTGGCCACTTCTGCCCGTCGTCAGGGTCGGTCACAGCCCTATACTCGGCCGCAAAGGCCTCAGACTTGGCGTAATCGTCGGTCCAGTCGTCCTGGAGGCAAGACTCTGGGAAGAGGTGCTTGTCGGACTCGGTTCCCACAGGGGGTGTCGGACCGGGCCTTCCGCCCGCGGCACCCACAGGGGCGAGTACACTGACCGCTCTGCTCACCCTCGATGCGAGGGGGGCATCGGCAGCCATGACGACGAAGCATTTAACATCCTCCTCCTCCATCAGGCGCTCCATTTCAATGATCTTCTTGGCTTCAGCGGTCTCAGCCTCATCGCCATGGGCAGAGATATCCTGCATGCCCTTGCTGGCGGGGTAGGCCCACCTACTGAGACAGTCCGCCACGGTGTTATCCTTTCCAGGAATATAAACAACCGTAAGGTCGAACTTGGCCAAGGTCTCATGCCATCTTGCCCGTCGGGAGGCGGGACCTGAGGGGGTGTCCACGTGCTCCTTGTGCCACGACTGCAGACTCTGATGGTCGGTGCAGACGGTGACGGGATGGAGGGCTATGTACCCAGCCCATTTCCTGAGAGCCATGACGATGGCATACGCCTCCTTTTCACGGGGCGTCCACGTCCGTCTCTGGCCTTCCGCCAGGACTCGGCTCCAGAAGGCCACGGGCACGTGCCTCCCATCGTCAAGCACTTGCTCCAACACAGCCCCAATGGCGTAGTCGGAAGCGTCGGTGCGCAGGACGAACCCTCGGTCGGGATCCACGAGGTGCAGACCCACTGCGGATAGCAGCGCCTGCTTCATCCCCTCAAAGGCCCGGTCAGACTCTTCAGTCCAGACCAGAGCCTTCTTGGACCCCTTCTTGGTCTCCTCTCGGTTGCCCTTGAGCATGGTCGTCATGGGGGCTGCATACTCGGCATACATCTTGATATACCCCGAGTAGTAATTGCAGAACCCCAAGTACGCCCGTAGCTCAGAGACCGTTTTGGGCTTTTCCCAGTGCTCGATCGCAGCCACCTTGCCAGGTATGGGCTTTCGCTGCCCGTTCCCGACTACGTGGCCAGCGAAGACCACCTCGCTTACCGCAATGGTGGCCTTGTCACTGCTGCCCGTGAGTTTGTGCCGAACCAGAAGGTCCAGCACTCGAGTGACGTCCCTCTCGTGTGCCTCCAGGAGCTCCTCGTAGCTCATGCTGGGGTCCCCGGACGCGATGATCACGTCGTCCACGAAGGGGTCCGCACAGTCGCGCACCGGCTCAAGCAGGTTCTCCAGCATCCGCTGAAAAGCCGCATTGCCGTTGGTAACGCCCATAGGCATCACCTTCCACTGGAGAGGTCCAAGTGGGGTGCTCATGGCTGTGCAGGCACGGGACTCTTCGGCGAGAGGCATCTGATGATAACCATGTTTCAGGTCAATCACCGTGAAGATCCTCCGCCGGTGTTGCTTTTGCAGCATGTCCTCAATGAGGGGCAGCGTATAGCTGTCGTGCTGCGTTTGGGCGTTCAGGCCGCGGTAGTCGACCACAAGCCGCCACTCACCGGCAACCTTCTTGGGGACGACGAAGCAGGGAGAGGCCCACTCGGAGTGGCACGGCTCAAGCCAGCCTCTCTGGATGAAGTCACGGAGGATCTTCTCCGTGGCCTCTTTCCTCTCGCCCCTCAGGGCAAACTCCCGGTGACGATACACACGGGGGTCCTGCTTCAGTCGTATCTTGGCCTCGCCATACGGTCCACGCACCGGTGGGGGAAACACAGGCTTACCGCTGAAGAAGGTATCACCATACTTCTGCTTCAGCCTGGCCCTCAACGCCTGGATCTTGGGGCAGTCATCGGACTCCGCCTTGGCTTTTCCGGGCACTTGAACCACGGAGCTTACTTGAGGGGTAGCGACCCCGCTCGCTTTCGGCTCAGGTGGTCTTCCCAGGTGGCCCAAAGGGCCATCTCTGGTCTTGCCTCGGAACAGATCGCCGTAGGTGGGTGGGTTACCGCCAGGCGGCTCGTCTTGGCTGGACATGTGATCCAGCACCCTCTGCACGAAGGTATTCCCGTCATAGGAACCGGAGACGATTGAGTCCACTTCCCACCAGGCTTTGTCCTGGCCCTTGCCCTCACGCTGGTTTCCCCAGTCGTGAAAGGGCTGATCCATATACCCCTGAACCAGATCCCACTCCTCTTCAGTGAGGGGGTCTTCGGAGTCCGATTCTTCGATGTCAACAGGGGGAACCGCAAAGCATTGCCGCCAGGGCTCTGCTATGATGCGGTTGACACACACGAAGTCCGTGGTGTCGGCCTGATCAAGGCCCCCATCCACATAGTGGAATTCTGTTGGCCATCTCTGGGGTGGCATGGGCTGTCCCTTAGCGTCCTGATAGACACTCTCTCCAGCCGGTAGGACGACCTTGTTCAAGGTCATGTTGGTCAATGAGGCTACCCAATGTCGGGTACTTTCCTCCTCGGTGCATCCCATAGGAACAACCAGCACTGCCTTGGAGCGGTCCTTGCGAGTCTTCGCTATCGCTCTTGGAATGTCCCAACGGGGGCAATGGATCCACATCAATCCCTGATGCGGACCCCAGTGCTTCTTCCACGCGGAGTCCTGGGCGCTCCAGTACTTCTCACATACCCGCAGATGGGCGGAGGTTCCTGAAGAGAACGCATCCAGGGCCAGATCCGACGCTCCCAGGTCCGCGACCACTCGGTACGCCACTTCCAGCCTTACGCCGTACTCCTGTTTCGCTGGCCCAGTAGGCTCAGTGTCCAGCGCGGCCACTTCGAGCTGATTGCGTTCGGGGTGGATCCATTGGCATTCCACATGGTGCTCAGGTGACGAAAGCCACGAGAGTTGGTCGTCCTGGTACAGGGTCATGGAAGCCTGGGCCGGGAGGACGCCGGAGTCCGTCTCCATCATGAAGTCGTACCCGACGATCATGTCCCAGTCCATCTCGGCCTCGTAGAAGCTGCCGTGCAGGAGGATTTCCTTGCCGAGGTCTGGGCGGCTCAGCTCACGATGGTTCACGAACTGCAGCCCAATGGCTGCTTCCTTCGTGCCTCCCACCATGTACTGGCCGTTCGCCACCTTCAGCCTGACAGGTTTCCGACTGTCGGTAAGACACTCTGGCGGAAGCAGGCCAGCCTTGACCAAGCTGACTTGAGCTCCCGTGTCGACCAACACGTCGAAAACCTTTTCCACTTCCCCGCATAAGGCACGGACCTTAAGATGCAACTGCCGCTCGCGACCGACACGGCGCACGGCGTGCAAACTCAGGATCTCCGGCCGTTCCAGAAGCTCAACAAGCGACTGGTGCAGGTCGTGGACAATGGGCTCAGGCTGCCCATCTGCAGCATCCAGCTGCGGTCCGGGTGATCCTCCGATACTCTCGGATAGATCCTGTAGTACATCAAACACGTTCTTGGTCGCGAAGGACGGACGGGTGCAAGGGTTCGTGCCTTCACTTGCCCTCACCCCGCCTCCGCGACTGGGCGCCAGACCGGGCCTTCCGCCCGCGGCAGTCCCCTTGCGTTTACCGACTCCCGACAGGGATGGTTCGGCGCTTCCCACGTCACCATCCTGCGACCGCCCTAGCTGGGGCCCTTGGCTGCAGGGGCTCCGCTAGGGGGCGTCGGTTGTGGAAGAGGGGGTGTTCTCCTCGGCCTCAACGTCGTTGATGCCCTTCTTTCTTCCCCCTTTACCTCCACCTTTACCCTTCTTGTCCTTGTCCTTGTTCTGGTCATTCTGGTTGTTCTCCTTGTTCTTGTTGTCCGACCTGGGGACCCAGTTCCGCTTGATCTCCTGGATCTCCTTGGCCAACTCGGTCCCCACCGACGACATCAGCTTGGCCAGCTCGTCCTTGTCCACCTCCATCTTGGTTTCCCGGATACCCGCGGGCGCACGCTTCTTCGACCCGTGCGCCTTCTTGTAAGCCTCCGTGTCGGCCTTGTGGACGGGGCATGTTCGGAGGTCATGGTTGAAGCCTTTCTTCCTCCCATAACACACGAAACAGCCCTGCGGGTGAGCTCGTACGAACTCCCCAAAGGACAGCGGAGGGTCGCCAATACGGCGAGGGTCCCTCTTCTCCTGCTTCTTCCAACCTGGCTGCAGGGGCTTCCAGTTTGCTGGCTTGGTCCCCGCGCTCAGGTTCTTGGCCACGAAGGCACACACGGCCATTTCGGCGGGCTCATCGTCGTCGTCATCGTCGACGAGAGTCTCATCGCCGCCGGCTCCCGCTGGGTCCATGGCAGATTCCCCGCCAGGCCCCTCGCCAACGTAGTTGACGTCGCGGTCGCCGGGCCTCAACCCGCGGGTGTGGTGGAGGTTTCGGTACTCCTTGAGTACTTCCTCGCCGACCCACTCCAGGATCTCGTCGCAGCTCATCCGCGCCGGGATGGGCTGCAGACGGATGGTCTGGCCGCTCAACTCACAGTCGTCAAGGCGCCAAATCGCGGTCTTCTCGCGATCGCCCGAGACGGTGATGAGAAGAGCGTTCCGCAGGGAGTGCCGTTTGACATCCCGGGCCACGTTCTTCTTCGCCCAACTCACCACGTTCGTATGATACTCCTTGGGGAGCATCATCTTGACCGTGTGGTTGGACTTGGCCCTCTTGGATTCCTCCTTGGTGACCCTCTTGATCCATGCTTCCGGTAGCATGGAGAGCAGGCGAGCCTGCTCGTCACCCTCGTTCCAATCCTCCACGTTGCGGCGGAAGAGGGTGTATTTCCCTCGGAAGTCCCGCCATTCCCGTAGGCGGATCTCCCGTCCATCATGCTCAAGCTTGATGGACTTCCAGCGCTTGGCAGCCACCTGCGGAGCGTCCACCCGCTCCTGCTCGTTGAGCCACTTCTTGGCGTCCTTGAGGGTCTTGATTTTCCCCTCCTTGGTCGCCACGAAGTATAGCTCGCCGAGCACTTCCGGCAGGCGGTACCTGAACCGTTTGAAGACATATCTCTCCGCATCCGCGGGAGGTTGGTCTTCAGTGACGGCCAGCCCCCAATCGTCCAGCTTCTCCAAGAAGCGGTCGAGGTTGAGGGGGTTGCCGTCGTACATGGGGGGCTTGATGTCCTTCAAGTCTTCCCACACGGCGGCGTCCGCGGCCTTAGAGACCATGAACGCCGGCCGCGAGGTCGACCGAGGTTCCCATCGGCCTCGCCCACGGACTCCCACGGCCGCCACATCCATCTCCTCCATGGAATCCCTGTGGCTACGCCGCGGTTCCTCCACGTACGCTGAACCGAAGTGTTCACGCCGTACTGCATCCATGTACGCATCCTCATCACGGCGCCGGCGGCTGCGTTCAGCGGCCTCCCGTCGTACACCACGCGGCGGGCTGATGTCGAACTCCTCCAGGTCCAGGTCCAGGTCCAGGTCCTCACCTTCACCGACATCCCACTCCACGTCTCCTCTGGGGACCTCATCCCTGAGTCCACCATAACGTCCTCCAGCCCTGGGGATTGGCGCCGGGGCTGGTGGCGGGCGTCGGGGGCGTACAGGCGTCCGCGGTGGGGCACGGCGGTTGTGGTAGTCCGCGCTGAGCCACTCATCGCGCCATTCCTCACTGCCACTGCCGGGCGGCATGCGTTCGTTGCGGCGGCCCGCGCTGTGGTGAGAGGGGGCGGAGAGAGAGGGGGCACTGGCGCTGGGGCGACTCCTGGGGGCTCCGCCGGGGGCGTGGGGTCTGCCTGGACCTGGTCCGGGTCCCCAGTCGTCGTCCGACGAGCCTGACTCCAGGGGTGGGTGGTCGCTGCTGACTCTCCCACGGGCTTCCAGCGCATCCAGCCTCTCCTGCAGGCCGCTGACGACGTTGGTCAGCGACTTGGTCTCGGCTCTGGCGATGTCCAGGTCCTTCTGCGCGCGCGCGGCGACCGTGGAGATGCGAGCCATCTCGCTCTTGCCCGTGTCTACCTCCAGCTCGAGCAACTGGACTCTCCTGCGGAGGTAGACAATCCACCACCAGGTGGCATCCGGGTCGCCGTTCCCCGGTGGGTCGTCGGGGTCCCCAGGGGGTCCTCCAGGAGGGCCTCCGCCGGGTCCGCCCGGTCCAGGGGGTCCTCCCCCGCCCGGTGGTCCGCCTCCAGGGGGTCCACCTGGTGGGCGTCCTCCAGGGGGTCCTGAAGGTCCTCCGCCAGGGGGTCCCGGTGGGTCTCCGCCCGGTCGCCTCGGTGGGTCCGAGGATGGGCGCGTGATGCCGAACTCCATGTCGTCATCTTCGTCCATGTCGCCCCACCTGGGCGTCTCGGTCACGGAGGACTCGGAGCTCCGGTAGGGAGGAGGGGGATCCTCATCCTCACCTTCCATGGGGACGTCTCCGCCACCTTCGCCCGTCCAAGCCACCACTTGGCGATGTCGACGGCCTCGTTCGTCCCCGTCACTGGCGGTGAAGAAGGGGTCACTGTCGTGGGGGTGCCCACCCGCTGGCCTCCGCGGCCTCTCGGGGGTCTTCCCCTTGCCCCTCCTCCGTCGACGGGCGGTGGTGCTACCGCTCCCACTGCTGCCCGTGTCCGCCTCATCCAGCTTCATCCTGGAGGAGGCGTCCCCTTCGAAAAGCCTTCGAAGGGTCTCCACTCGCGATCCTCCCGGGGGAGTCTCGTGGCGGAGTTTGGCCTCTGCCTCCTCCATTGCGGCGGCGGTGGCTGCGGCAGCTCGCGCTTCGGCCTCTTCCCGAGCACGAGCCGCCTCGGCTTCCCGGGCCTGCAGCAGCTGCGCCTTCTGCGCCTCCAACGCCGCCAGCTCCGCCTCCGTCTTGGCCTTCTCCTCAGCGACCTTCCGTCGCGCGGCTTCGATGGCTTCCTTCTTGGCGGCGTCCTCCTGGGCCTTAGCCGTCGCTGCGGCATGGGCCCTTTCCTCCGCCTCCTTCTTTGCCCTCTCTTGGGCAAGCGCCTCCCCCAGCGCCTTCACCTCGGCCTCCTTGCAGGCAATGGCCTCCTGCGTCAGGCGGGCTTCCTCGTCGGCTGCCGCCAACTCACCGTTGACCTGGGCAGTTGCTGCGCTGTGGGCGGCTACGGCCGTGAGACCAGCCGCGATGGCCGCCACGGTCTGGGTGTGGATGGCCATGCCATGTGCCCACTGCGCAGCTTCCTCCTGGGCGATGCCGGCGGCGCCCTCCACAGCAGCGCTGTACTGCTTGGCCCGTTGCCGGGCAACCCGACGGTTGCAGGGCACCCCACAGGCGCGCTCACAGGCGCGCGCCACGTCCCTTTCGGGAGCGACGCTGCTGCTGGAGCTGGCCTGGTCGGCCGGCGTCCTCCCGCGGTGGGCCGACTCGATGTCGCTGCTGGGGCCTGCTGAGGCCTGCCGGGCCTTCAGGAGCAGCGAACGGGGCTTGGCCTGGGTCTGCTTGGCGACTTGGATGTAGTCGCCAAGGGTGGTGGAGCCGGGGTGGCGTCCACCATTGGGCCGTTGGGGACTGGGGGCTGGGGTTCCGCCCTTGGCGCCTTGGGCGGCTTCGGCAGCCAGGGACTCCTGGTACTCCCGCCACCTCCGGTCCCTCTTCCTGTCCCCGGCGGACCGCTTCTCCGTCCCCGGAGACGCGCTGCTGTTGCCCTGCAGCCTGCGCTCGCTCCCCGGTTCCGGGAACTTCCTTTCGATCACGTCCCACAGGGAGACGTTGATCGAGGCGCCCGACGGGTAGGCGTTGGGGTCCTCGTCCTCCTCAATCCCGTCGGGGCGCAGCCCTTCCCCGGGCCTGTCCGGCCGGGTCCACGCCCTCCAGCGCCTCTGCTGGTGGCGGTACTCGTACCCCTCCGCCCGCAGCCAGTCCTCCACGGCCTGCAGGCGGTCGGGGGCGATGTCCGTGCGGAGCTCGAAGCTCCTGGGCATGCCCCCTTCGCACTGGGGGTTGCTGTGGCGGTAATGCTGGTCCCAAACCAACCCATGCAGCAGGCGTGCTGCATGGGGGTGGGGCCGCGGCCACGTCCTGCCCGCTTCCTGCCAATTCACCATGGCAGCGGGGGCGTAGATGATCTTGAAGTCCTTGATGTGCACTCGTTCAACTCAACGAACTGGTTGTGGTTGTTGAGGAGGGTGCTGCAGCACTGGATTGGAAGTGCGGCTGGTGCTGGTCAGCCGGTGGTTGTGGAGGTGGTTGACGCGGCCTTGCTGGTCGGCCGTTGGGACTCCGGGTCGGCCGATGGGGCTGATGCAGGAGTCCTGGTCTGTGCACCTCTTCCACGGGCGCTGCGCGGTCAGGACGATGTTCTGGACGGCGCTGCGGGCTCCGTGACGAACTCGGCGCCGTCGCTGAGTGGCGCTGCGAGCTGCTGCGCTGCGCTGCGAGACGCTGCGCTGCGCTGCGAGCTGCGAGCTGCGCCGCGCTGCTGCGACGCGCTGCTCGGGGTCTGTGGCCCCGAGTGGCACGCGAGGGTTGGGTAACCCCGCGGCGGTGAAACGCTTTTGACGCGTTCCCGTGGGGGGCCGGCCACGGGACGCTGCGGTGACACGCACAGGTGAGCAGGCAGGCAAGGCACTACGCTCACAAGGGCATCAATACGCCTGTGTCATGTGACAAAGCGTTTCAGAATCCTTGCCACTCTGCAAAGAGGGAACGAAAGTATGTACAGCAACACATCAGGATATATACACATGGGGTTAAGACTGGACTGGGGTAAGGGCATCACAGGACCATAGACACTCAGTCCCAACTCATATCCCAATCCCAGGTCCGACCCTCTCAGTGGCTGATGGGGGCGGGGGCTCAAACACAACCCATGCCCTGCTCAGTCCGGACCCTGAAACCCTGCCAATAGGGGAGGTGTCCCGCCCAGCCACAGGCGAGTTCCTGGGAACCAAGGGGCTCCAAGGTCAACCGACAGTGGCTCCCTATGCTCCCTTAACGGCAGGTCCCAACTCCACTCTGAGCCAGAGATATGGCCCCGCCATTATCCCTCAGGAGTTGGTAGCTGAAAATGGGCTGTTTCAGCCCAAACTGAAATTAGCTTAAAAAACTCCAAAATTGACCCCTCGTCCGGACCCGCCAGAGGTAGGGACGAGGCAACTGACCCTATGCCCTTCGAGTACGAACTCCCTGGAGCCCTCACCCAACCTGGTTCCCTCTGAGGTCCCGGCATCAGGGCAACACGGATGAGTCAAGTGGGGTCATGATGCCAAAATCACCAAAATTGGCGTCATTCCCACGCGCGGCTCGCCCGGCCAAGGTAAGACCAATGGCTCACAGGGTAGGAGGCAGGACCTAGGACTTATATCTGAGTGTACAACTTGGATTTAGGTCCGGGCTCCCTATGGGCTTAGAGAAATGGGGCCGCCAATTGACCACACGGATGGGGGAAATTGGGGTCCCAAAATGGGGTCATTTTGGCTGCCTGAAATGAGCCAAAATTTGGTGTGCTCCCAATAGTATATCTCCACGCCGGCTTGGAGATCGGATCCGCCGTTCCATACGTGATCCACCGGGAGTCCAACGGAGACTCCCATGCCCTTGGCTCTCAAAGATCTCCATGCCACTCGGCGTGGTGACGATCCCAATTGGGTCCACAAATGCAAAAATGGCAAAATTGCCCATACTCAATTTGGCCTAGCGCCTTGACGAAGGCGGCTCCGCTTCGCCCACGTAGTGTGTGGACCATGGGGACCATTACCCATAACACCCATGTCATATATGGTCCATTGGTCCATGCGTCCGGCGTGCACGAAGGTTAGAGCATGGGGCACGGCGGGCAGCAAAAGTGGAAAAATGCTCAAAATGGCCAAAATTGCGCACGCTCATGGTTAGGGCAAATGAGGCACGTGCCCGACTTGGACCGGAGTGTGCCATAGGATTGATGTCAAGTCATATGTGTCCAACATATCTTTGGGGCGTCGCCCAACTCCTCCGGTATTGGGAATGGCAGGGTCGCCAAGTGAGCCCATGATTTGGGATAGTCCCAAATCGCCAACATGGCGGCCACGGTATGCCAAGCCTAAGAGGAGCTATTCGCCGGGTCCAAGATATGTTGGGCACCGAAGTATGTACCCTCATATCATACTTGGGTCATGATGTCAATTGAGCGCAACGTTGAAATACACGGTCGCCACTTGACATCATGACGGGCCAAAAATGGCAAAATTGGCACAAAGACAAACCAAAGTGCCTTGAAAGGCGCATAATTATATTATAATATCTTTGGCTTGGATCGTGCAATCACTTAATCCTTCTAAACACAATGACTTGACACCAATGACCTTCGATCCTACATATGTGCTCCACTTGGGGCGCCTTGAAGGGTTACGAGCGCTGCTTCCCAAGTGGGCACATGAAAATATGGAAAAATGTAAAATACACACCTTGCTCCCAACGCATCGCTTCGGGATCACCACACAAGCTTCCCTTCACGAAGGTTAGGCTTGCAATTGACCGTAGGGAGTACGGAGAAGGGGCTTGCACAATATGAGGTCCATTGGCGGGCTTATCTTGGAGCAATGGGCCCGCCATATGGGCACGCAACACAACACATGGCACATACCAAATATTGCCCAAAAATGTAGCTCCCACCACGATATGTCATGCCCCTCCAAGGGCATAACTTTGTGTCAATCGCTCATAGGAACTCAAGGAGAGTTCCTATGCAACACCAACACTTGCGCGCTACACTCGAAAGTTATCTTAACGCACGCAATATCATGGTCAATGAGTTGTGACGCAAACTCTACCCTCTTGACCATGATCCATTACACTAGCGCGCATGTGTGGAAACGCAAGGCATATAATGCTTCCTAAATTACGTCGGGAGTATTGTGATTACATCCCACGTTTCCCTATCGTAAATCCTCGCAAGCAACACGAGATATGACCTTCACAAGTGGCCTCACGAATCAACTTTATTTTGCCCATATCTTTAAGACAAATGGAGGGCAGGATAAAAGGGAAGTTGATTCGTGCATACGGAAGCACGTAGGTCCACTCGAAAGAGGTCAAATCAAGTGCGGGGATGTCGAAGTCGAAAATCCGATTTCGACATCCGGAAAAATTCGGATTAAGGTTGCGAGTATTAATTATGAAAATTGCGGAAGCATCCATGCAGTTCCTGGCGACTTTGGAGCCTTCGTCGCGGATAACGTTAAAATTTCCATTATAAACAGTTAAACTGGCGGTTACGGTAAAGTCGCGAACCAACCGCCAGCAGTCAAAACAGTGAGTATCGGAACGGAAGCATAAAAATTGACGGAAACAATATGAAAATAAAACCCTGTTGATTCCTGATATTCTGATACGCAAATCTCCGCTGGCGGTGCATCGGTTGCCGATGCGGGGCTTCACGGCACGGAACACGCCGTGCATGGGGTTAGTGGACCGGAGACCGGCTGTATGCCGTAACCTGGCCATGGGGTTCTGGGTACCGCTTCAGCACCAGGGGCTCCCTGGTGTCGCCGCCAGGCGCCTCTCCTCTATCTATCTCTCTTCTCTCTCCTTGTGTTTGGGGCTTGGCTCAGGCCTAGGTATACTCTCGGGATCTCCCAATACATGAAACATGCTTGGGACCCACCAAATAGGCATTAAAGTACATGTAGAAGTAGGTACAACCATGGAAAAGGGTTGTAGAGTAAATAGAGGTCCCTTAGGGGCCTTAGACTCCTTCGAAGGTTGTATGTGTGGTATCACTCACAAAATGAGTCGATCATGCATGACATGCATGACAATCCATGATGTCAAAAATGTGATCATCCAAATTCAAAGAGTTATGAAAAATGAATAGTATAACCTTCTTAGGAACCCATAAGAGTGGGGTTGTGGTTGTGTTAGTTCTGAGCGAAAGTGAGGTTTTGGATTGGAATGTGAAAAACACATGCTAGGGCGCCAGCATGTCATGACACATGATGCATGAGACATGACACATGATGCATGATGAATGATGATGATGATGAATGATGATGAATGATCTGAATCTGCTCTGAGTTCAAATAAAGTACACTCTTCGTTCAAAATGTATACTCCATGGGGCTCAATCTCACTGATGCCTTGTCTACAGAGATGATGCAGCAAGCAGATCGGACCATACAACATCCCAGCAAGCTCTGGAGATGCTTCTGTTTGCCCCCCTATTCCCATGTTTGTCATATGTGATATGTATTATTGTATGATACTTTCTACAGCACGTCTGCCCATGAATGCCCCTGGTATGGGCATTCACCTATCACGGAATGAGAGGGTTCCTACAACTTTTGTGGGCACGAGACACCCAGCCCATAAATAGCACAAAGTGCTCCTAAGGATCCCCCTGTGCGGTGACACGTGGATGCCCAGACCGGGCCAGCCATGCACGCAGTGGCGTTGAACTACATGGGAGTTAGCGGACCACACAAGTTGCACACATGCTTACTGCCATCTCAGGCTAGGCCAGCCATGCACACAAGATGGGTCCACTACTGCTCTGGAAATACGACCTTGGTGTCTCATATTGAAGGCAATATCTCGACACACAGACAGTCATAATACCCCCTGCCCCCCGCCCCCTGTGTGTGGAGCTTACTTACAGTGCGTGAGGTGTGGGCGCACACAGACCTATCAGCGCACCACCCTGTGTGTCGCCCTGTGTGTGGGATATGCCAGAAAGCACGGCGGTCCCAGAAGCCGTGCCTGTGTAGCTAGTGTCCAATGCATGTGATCCACCGTTGGCTGAGAGTAGCATTATGGGGGCGTTTTTGCACAGCGGGGGCCCAGCGCGGGCACAGCGCCAATTATTACGGTGATTATCCGGGTAACAGCCCTGAAAACCACCCACCTGCGGAATGATGCACAATCAGTTCAAAACTCAAAAAATTCAAACATCTAATGCTTGCCATGGGTCCCAGGGCCCTAAATTCTGCCCCCCTATAGCCCCGTCCTTTGCAGCAGCCATTCAATGACGTCCTTCCAATCTTCTAAACTTACCGAACTCCCCGTGGTGGAGAACGGCCAACTTTTTGCACAGTTCATGCACAGCGCACTGTACACCCCGTGTAGCTCAAGAACCGTTGCATTACTTTCAGGCAGGCACGTACAGCGATGTGCTTCACGTGATCACATAACAGGCTGACCTGCAGCCATGCTGCTGCGGACAGTACGTACTCTCCCCATGAAGAAAGAAAACCACGACAGTTCATCAAAACACCAGTAAACAAGTTACATAAGCTGCTTTCAGTCATAGCCCATCCAGACTGCAGAAGGGCACTTTGTTTCAGGCTCCATTCTGGCATCAGCGCTGACCGATGTACATACATGTGTCCCAGGGGTCCATACCTGTCCCTGGCGATCCCGAGTGCATATAATTCAGAAGTCATGCAACGCTGTTTGCATATGCACGGATGCACACTGATGCACACTGATGCTTGGACAAAGCACACGTAACGGCCACGTGCCACTTAACTAGTGGCACACATCAGTCATAGCCCATACTGACCCGGGCCCATTTGCTACGGCCAAAATATTAGCACGAAATATTATCACGAAACTGAGCTAAAGATACAACACGGCCGTTGATCCCCCCCCCCCCGCCCGCCAGGAGCAAAGTGATCACCATTTGTGTTTCGCCATAAACCAGTTGGCAGACCAGGTCTGTGCACATCATCAAACCCCCGTTGGATCACCTCCACCTTCCTGGACGACAGCGCGTCTTCTCTTCCACAGCTCCGCCCCCAGGGGGTCGTTTGGACGACCAGTCACCCACCTCATCACTTAATCCATCAAACCCCAAATTAATCCACACCCCAACCCATGCCTCCTGTTGTGCCTGCAATGCTGTCCCTCATTCGTTGCCACGGAAATTTGTATGGGCTTTGATGAATGAAAAGGCCACAGGGCTGCACATGATGTTATGTGCAAAGAGACAACAGACTGAATGCCGTCCAGTGTGAAGAACCAGTGATACAGCTCAACTACGTTAAGTAAGCATTACTATACACAATATTGTGTACCTGTGAATGCAGACCAACGTTTGTGGACACATGCACCACACAGTCCTACCCATATGCAAGGCACTGATTGGGCGTGGTCATATGCAAGGGGACCAGGGGGGGGGCTCTTTTTAATTAAATACATCAGGTCTCCACCGCTGCCTAAGCCCGCAGTGGGGCTGCGGGTGGAGTAATGACACATGACAAGCACAAGTCAATGTGTTGAACGGGCGGTGGAGAAGACCAACAATATCGGCATAAATGAGGGTGGGGGCGGGGGGGGGGGGGGCACATAATGCACCTGGCAGAAGCAGAATCAGGGGCGGTGGCTGCAGCAGGCTGCACCATGGTGAGGCCTCTAAGCCCCCCGCCTCCCCCCCAGCAGTTGAGAGACTGCGTCACTGGCCTACAGCCTGGACCAGGGCCGTCCCAAAGTCCACCAGTTGAGCGTAACCAACGGTGGTCAGAGGGTAACGATTGGCAGCTTCACAAAAAACGCCCTGGAAGAAGGTACTGGCCTGGGCACACACCGCGGTTGCAGTGCTCGGGGGACCACCAGAGGGATCGGCATGCCCGGGGCCGAGACACCTGCCCCAAGGGGGACAGTACATCTGCGAAGGGGCTATAAAGGGCCAAAGGCAGTGAACCTTCCAACGCTAGCGGTTCGATCACGTCCTCAGAGGCATGATCACCTCAAGGGCCAGTTCGAACACTGGGCCTTCGGTGAGGTGTTGTTGCACATGCGCACTGTGGGGGACCCATTGTCCCCCCACCCCCTCCTTTCTTCAAGGTACAGCCAGGTCCCAAATCAGTGCAGTCCCTGTATCTTAGAACAGGCACATGCATAACTACACAGAACCTGCGAACTTCGGCCAATGACAATACATTCCAAGGCACTCAACACGGTTACATCGCTTGTGGTTGGCCCGCAAAGACGAATGCGCAGATGAGCTGTTGGCAAATGACAATGTCTGCATATGATTGTTGAGGAAAGTGCCGGAGCCACCTTCAATACCTTCAAGGTATCTGCCGTTTGGTGCAGATCCACCTGCAATGTCAAATGTCAATGGAAACACCCGTGACATTGGTTGAAAAAATGGCCACACATCCCCCTCCTCCACCTGCTGGTCTGGGGGGCCAACCGCCTCTGATATCATACAACGGCCGCCCCCGAATTGCAGTAATTACTTCAGAGCCCTACACTTCACCCGCAATCACCAGAATCGATGCTCCTGATCCTCCGCCGCGTTGGGATGTTGCAGCACCACCATCTGCACTGATGCGCCCTCCTGAATGGACCACCAGATCCCCCAACAGCTCCAGCTGAACAGTCCCCCCACTATGGCCCCCAGATCGAGCACCACCAGTCCGAGCGTCCGCTCGCCACAATGCATCCCCATACAAGGCGCCCCCAGGGCCAGTGTCATCACCACTGCCATTACCACCATAGCTTGCACCACGGAACTCCGTGGCATTCCCTCGCCCAGGGCCAGACCCAGGTGCATGCCGAAGATCGTCCGCTGAAATATGGGCCCTGTCGTCCACCTCCACCCGGGAGGCCTTAATGTGTACAAATCAAAAGATAGCCCCTTGCCATTCACAGGCACTGTTCATACTAATACCTAATGAGCCATGCTCTGCGTGCCCTCCACCTTATCTACCCTATCCAACAGCCACCCAACAGAATCCACCAAAGCCTTTCGCAACTTACGGACTATGCGCTTGCCACCGGACTGCACATCATCTAATGACAACATCTGCTGAATTAGCTTTTCCTTGTAGGTGATGTGAGCTACCTCATTGCCTGCCGCTCCAAGGGCAAGGTGTTCAAGCTCAGCCTTGATCTTGTGGACCTCTTTGTCAATCTGGCAAAGTTGCCTGAGAGCTTGTTGCACGTGCTCATCGTCTTGCTCATTGTCTGCTGCTTCATCAATTTCAACACTCAGAGAATCCGAGAGCTCCTTGGCTGCCTCGGGAACTGTTTGCTGGAGCGCAGCATGCCTCAAACGCAGCATAATCTGTGTGCCTTCGACGAGTTGTGCAGAACTCTGCCTGAAAAGGTCCGCAACAGCAGTCAGCACCATTGACACCGTGCCAGCCATTGCGATGGCAACCCACCAGCTTTTGGTTCGGACTGGGTCGAGGCGGAAGAAGTGTGTAGCTCCAGCCATTTCGGCCGCGGCTACAACCTTCTTCTCCACATCCTTCACATCCTCCACAGAACGGCAATGCGAAATCCACAGTGCAACGGCTGGTTCCGAGTCCAGGACGCCCAAAGCCGCCTTCATTAAGGAAACAGCAGACACATGCTGCTCTGCCTCCATTGGATCTTTGGGGAGCTCGTTGGAGAACGCCCACAGCATCATGTCAGCTTTGCTGCAAACTGTGGTCTCTTGTTTCAGGGGATCAGGGGTGCACATGCCACAGACGCGGCCATGGCTGGTTTTCAGAGCCATTACCACATTGTTAAACCCATAAGATTGCTTGTACAACGTCGAGAGACTAATGTCATGCTCCAGGCTGCTGTACAGCAATGACCATTCATCGGCCCAGCATAAGGAGCGGGGCAATTTCAGCACCAAGTACAACAGCTGGTCGTCCGTGAGAATCTTCTTATCGCTGCTGAGGTCAAGCCTTGGCACCAACGGTTCATATCCACCCTCATCCATCATCTCAGGAACATGCCATAGCTCCACAGCGTTGCATGGGAACAACAAGCCATCCATGCGGAATTCTCCAGATGTGGAGAGTAGCGGCTGTGAGTTGAAAAGTTGTGAGTGTCGAGTGATGCCAACTCGAAGACACTCATCCAACCACAAGCCACACTTATTGTCTTTGCTGCCTCCCATACCAATCCCCGTATCCGTGCACAGCAGACAGTCTAAGGACTGTGTGTCCTTCAAAGTCCAGTTCATGATTCGAGGGACTTCGGGCTTACTCGGTGACAGAATGGTGGCGATGGCGGAAAAGAGACTCGACACCGAGCAGCAGTCGGCTTCAGGGGCAACCCAGCAGCAATCCGCTTCATGGGCAACCTCATCCAGCTGCGGCGGTTTTCGGCGACCAGAAAGGTGCGTGGCCGGGTCCCTGGCCACTGCTTCCTGTGATCGGCCGCCACGATCACCACGTGCTTCTGTTTCCTTGGTGCGGTCGCCACGGTCACGAACGCCACGTGATTGTGTTTCCTTGGTGCGATCGCCACGGTCACGAATGCCACGTGATTCTGTTTCTTCCCGGCGGTCGCCACGATCGGCCTTGTGTGGCCCTGATGAGCGACTGGCCTTGCTCTTTTGCATACCACCACGCAGGTGCAGCACCAAGTGCAGGGTTGACTTCTTCTGGATGTTGTAGTCTGCCAGAGTCCGGCCATCCTCCAGCTGCTTGCTAGCGAAGATCAATCGCTGTTGATCAGCTCGGATGCCCTCCTTGGCCTGGATCTTGGCCTTCACATTGTCAATGGTGTTATTGGAGTCCACCTCCAATGTCATGGTCTTACCAGTCAACGTCTTCACAAAGATCTGCATACCACCGCGCAGGCACAGCACCAAGTGCAGGGTGGACTCCTTCTGGATGTTGTAGTCTGCCAGAGTCCGGCCATTCTCCAGCTGCTTGCTAGCAAAGATCAATCGCTGTTGATCAGGTGGGATGCCCCCCTTGGCCTGGATCTTGGGCTTCACAGTGTCAATGGTGTTATTGGACTCCACCTCCAATGTCATGGCCTTACCAGTGAAGACGATCTGCGTACCACTGCGCAGGCGCAGCACCAAGTGCAGGGTGGACTCCTTCTGGATGTTGTAGTCTGCCAGAGTCCGGCCATCCTCCAGCTGCTTGCTAGCGAAGATCAATCGCTGTTGATCAGCTCGGATGCCCTCCTTGGCCTGGATCTTGGCTTTCACATTGTCAATGGTGTCCTTGGACTCCACCTCCGATGTCATGGTCTTACCAATCAACGTCTTCACAAAGATCTGCATACCACCGCGCAGGCGCAGCACCAAGTGCAGGGTGGACTCCTTCTGGATGTTGTAGTCTGCCAGAGTCCGGCCATCCTCCAGCTGCTTGCTAGCGAAGATCAATCGCTGTTGATCAGGTGGGATGCCCTCCTTGGCCTGTATCTTGGCCTTCACATTGTCAAGGTGTCGATGGACTCCACCTCCAATGTCATGGTCTTACCAGTCAACGTCTTCACAAAGATCTGCATACCACCGCGCAGGCGCAGCACCAAGTGCAGGGTGGACTCCTTCTGGATGTTGTAGTCTGCCAGAGTCCGGCCATCCTCCAGCTGCTTGCTAGCGATAATCTGCATACCACCGCGTCCATGTCGTCCGTTCGGGGTTGTGGGTCGTAGCGGGCAAAGGCGTCCGCGATCAGGAAGGCCGACTGCAGCCGCCGCTCGGGCTCCTGCGCCAAGCCGTCCTCAATCTGCGACAGGAGCGCGATGTGCCGCAGGCCCTCGTGCGCCTTCCGTGCAACTGTCAGGACCCGGTGGACCCACTCACCCTCCGCGGCCTTCGGCGGGCCCCCGCCCCGCGCCATGTCCGTGGACAACGGGGACGTGCTCAGGGTCTCTACTGCCTCATCAATCGTTTCAGCGAAGATCCTGTGACAACGGTCCACGTCGCCCTCGAACACTGCGTCCAAGTGCTGTGCAAAGCCCTACGCCTCTGTGGACCGGACGACGACATTCAGCATCGAGGTGACCCCGAGGGCCTTCCTCAGCCATGCCTTTTGGAGCAACGCGTACGCGGCCTCCTTGAGGGTCACGTGCACTCCCAACAGGTTGTTGAGGCCCTGGTCGTGCATGGACTCGAGCTCCTCGTGCATGGGCTGCCTGACCATGGGCCCCAGCTGCCTCAAAATCAGCTGCATTTCGTGGAGCTGCTGCCCTGCCCTTTCAAGGCTGCCGCAGATCCAGGCGATGCCCTCAGCCCCCTCGGCATTTGACGGGCTGGGGGGCTGCAGCCGGCTTCTGGAGCGCCTCGCGGGGCTGCCGGGCGTTGGGAGGGCGTCGTTCCACAGGGCTTGTGAGAACGGACCGAAGTGTTTGACCACCCATTCATGAAGTGCCCTCACACTGGTCGACAGCGCTAGTTGGGTATTGTGCACCTTCACCTTGCATCGGTCGGTGCAATCCTCCAGATACTCCGGATCGTGGAACTGCATGGAGGCCAACTGAACGAGACTGGCCATCCGGCTCCAGCAGGCCTCGACGTCATCGTCCTGCACGCGGTCGCTGTCTTCCAGACACATGTTCAGCCACGCGCACACATCATCCACCAGCGCGTCCGCACGGCTCCGGATGGTCTGTGTGCACGACTGCCGGGCCTTCTGGATGCAGTGGATCGGCATGCGGTCCGACAGGGCCCAGAGCTGGGTCACTCTGTAGCGCAGCAGCCCCATGTCCCCGCGTGGAAGCGCATGCCGGACACTGTCCACACTCTTCCGGAGCTGGTTCTCCACGAGCTGCAGGTCCGTATTGCCCACGTACGTCCAAAAGGCCACTTGAGCCTCCGCAATGGGCTTCGCCTTCAGCACCCGCTCCAGCACGTGATGCCTCGCGAGGGGTTTCCTTGGGGTTGATAACGAGCGGTTTGCTGTCCGTCTTGCGGACCATGTCCTTGAGCAGGGCCATGTAGTCCAGCTTCTTGCGCTCGGCCGGCGACAAGGTGTGCAGCTTGTGCTGCAAGACTGGGTGGATGTACCCCTCGCAGTGTGGGCGCGTGTTGGTGAACCCGTACGTAGATGCGCCCAGCTGCGCGGGGACGCTCTTGAACAGCCAGCCCAGGATCCCCGATGCCTTTGACAGGCCCTTGCCCCGCCCTCCAATCCCTGGCCAGCTGAGCAGCACCAGCGGCCGCACGCTCCGGCACACATGCGCATTCACGATGCAGACCTCGCAGCGCCTCGTATCCATGGCATCGTCGCGGATTTTCCCAATCTTCCCCCGCACTTCCACAATGGACTCCAACTGATGGAGCCGACGATGCAGCTCCTTCCCTTCAGATGTGCCCTGCTTGCTCTCCACCTTGAGCCTTGTGAGGTCGGAACACTTGCGCTCCAATTCCTTCTCGAAATCTTCGTCGTGATCAAAGCCCTCTTTCTTTATTGCACCGAGCAACGTTGCCTCAAGATTGCTGCAACACCTGTTGACGAATCTTCAAGATCGCTGTGAGGGCCCAGGGCTGGGTCACTCTGTAGCGCAACAGCCCCATGTCCCCGCGTGGAAGGGCATGCCGTACACTGTCCACACTCTTCGGGAGCTGGTTCTCCACGAGCTGCAGGTCCGTATCGCCCACGTACGTCCAAAAGGCCACTTGTGCCTCCGCAATGGGCTCGGCCTGCAGCACCCGCTCCAGCACGTGATGCCTCGCCAGGGGGTCCATGGGGTTCATCACGAGCGGTTTGCTGTCCGTCTTGCGGACCATGTGCTTGAGCAGGGCCCAGAACAGTCACCAATGGCTCTCTCAGGCGTGCCCTTCAGACTACGTTGTGGCTTGTTGCCGTGGTTGATGTGGCAGCCATGGAATAGTGAGCCAGCCCTGATGGTCACATCTACCCCATTCTGCACACCATTCAACTGCCAACACAGTTACAAATGATGACCCCACTGAGCTGTCACAAACCCTAGCCCAGAACATTTCAGTAAAATCCATGGCGCCTTCCAACACTCAGCAGCATGCAATTCCGTGATCACTCAACATTCAAGCACAGGCATCCAGCGACGCTCCCACCACATCACTTAATCCATCAAACGCCAAAATAATCCACACACCAACCCATGTTTCCAGTTGTGCCTACAATGCTGTCCCTCATTGAAGAGTTGATAGAAGAGTCGAAACCTCAACTGTAGATCACACATTTCAAGCTGTGAGTAGTGTTCTCTTGGTTCGTGGCAAATTTGTATGGGCTTTGATAAATGAAAAAGCCACAGGGCTGCACATGATGTTATGTGCAAAGAGACAACAGACCAAATGCCATCGCGGTGTGAAGAACCAGCGATACAACTCAACTAAGTGAAGTAAGCATTACTATACACAATGTACCTGTGAATGCAGACCAACGTTTGTGGACACATGCACCACACAGTCCCACCCATATGCAAGGCACTGATTGGGCGTGGTAGATAAGAGACAACAGACTGAATGCCATCGCGGTGTGAAGAACCAGCGATACAACTCAACTAAGTTAAGTAAGAATTACTATACACAATGTACCTGTGAATGCAGACCAACGTTTGTGGACACATGCACCACACAGTCCTACCCATATGCAAGGCACTGATTGGGCGTGGTAGGAGCGGCAAGGATTGCACGTTGATGGCAGAGGGGAAAGATTGAAAGGCCCTGAAGAGGGTTACGCAGACACTGGGTACCTTGAGTGGTGACGTTGGATTTGAAAAGAGAGTCGCGAAACATTGATAGTGGTAGAGCGGACAACTCCAGATATCAAGATGACAGAGGACAATACTGTAAGAGGATAAAGAGAGATCAGTTGATCGGACAGTTCAACAGTAAAGTAAGAGCCTATCAAGGTGACCGCAAAAAACAAGATGACGTGGCCAGAAGGGAGCAAATCCAGGGAGAGGAAGGAGTAGGACAATTGGGAGAGATTTACGATGAAGTGACCCCCAGCCCCCTGTCCATTGTAGGATTCTGGATCACATCAAGGGCAAACCATTGTTCAGATCCAAACTGCTGTTGCCCAAAGCCCCCACCCCCTACCCCCCGCCTGGCCCCCTGTATGCGCCCCCATGTAAGTGCATCGTAGTGGAGACCCATCATCTCCTGGAGTGCGTGTGTATTTTTTGGTGGTGGGGGACAGGGGACCTGCATGGGTCTATGGGCCATGTGCACGGACAGGGAGGAGGGGTGGCTGCGCACTGGATTTCAAAGGAGGAGAAATGAGGAGAGAGGTGCCACCATGATGCTCACACGAAGCAGGACCTCAAGGTCACGTCAGCGGCACGTACTATTCAGCTGTAGGGGGCTGTTGGCACCAAGGGGTTGTAGCACAGGGCAATGATCAGTCTTATTTCCTCCTCCTCCTACTCCTCATGTATATTCCCCAGCGAGTCGAAGGGCCTAGGGCTTACGAAGGCGCAGTTCGCGGGAATGTATCTGACAGCTGCCCCTGGTATCTGCTTGTGCTGGGGCCTGATGGCCGAGGCATTAACAGCAGATGGCACTGGTTTAGTACCCTGGCCAAAGGCAGTGAACCTTCCCACGCTAGCGGTTCGATCACGTCCTCAGAGGCATGATCACCTCAAGGGCCAGTTCGAACACTGGGCCTTCGGTGGGGTGTTGTTGCACATGCGCACTGTGGGGGACCCATTGTCCCCCCACCCCCTCCTTTCTTCAAGGAACAGCCAGGTCCCAAAACAGTGCAGTACATATGTCCCCTGTATCTTAGACCAGGCACATGCATAATTACACAGAATCTGCGAACTTCGACCAATGACAATACATTCCAAGGCACTCAACATGGTTACATCTAGGCTTGTGTTGGCCCGCAAAGACGAATGCGCAGATGAGCTGTTGGCAAATGATAATGTCTGCATATGATTGCTGAAGAAAGTGCCGGAGCCACCTTCAATACCTTCAAGGTATCTGCCGTTTGGTGCAGATCCACCTGCAATGTCAAATGTCAATGGGACACCCGTGACATTGGTTGAAAAAATGGCCACACATCCCCCTCCTCCACCTGCTGGTCTGGGGGGCCAACCACCTCTGATATCATACAATGGCCGCCCCCGAGTTGCAGACAGTCCCACACTTCACCCGCAATCGCCAGAGTCCATCCAGGGTTGGGATAAGCGAGCGTTTAGCGACTGAACGGTCGTTTGTTTGTTACGCTTAGGGAAATTTATTAACAAACGACGTTTTAACAAACGACGGCCCGCAGGCCCCTGCCGCGGCGTAGCGCGCGCACTTGCTGTGTGCTGTGTCCGATGTTTTGCGTTGTCAGAGCCTATGAACTGAAGGATTTTAAAATGCACAGGATTTCAAAAACCACAGGCACAGACATGTCAGGACAGGACCGCAATTCGTGCAGAATAGCAATTTTTTAGGCTTTTCACATGTTTGTATTATTAATTTCGGATTTATGCACATTGCATCTCTGTATTTTGCTTTTAGCTCAGTGGTGTCATGGGCGGCAAAGGCCATGGAACTTTTTGGCCATGCCGAGCTTGTCAGAAGTGGGAGAACTGATGAGTGAAGCTGCGGAACTACAAATAGGCATGTGCGGTACCAATTTGCTGCTGCTGGTGCTTCCTGTGCTACCATGTGCCTTGTCCGTGAATTTTTGGAGCGAAACGTAACGAGTTCTACCACGGTGAAGTCCAGAAAACACGAAGACGTCAAAGGAGTGGGGGAAAAGAATTTGGGAGACCCCTTCAAAACCGCGTCAGAAAAGTTCCACCGTCGCCAAGCCCAAATGAAGCAACCCGTCGCCGAAGCTTGCAGCGCTCAGCGTGATGACCACCCTACTGACGAGCGTGTATGTTCGGGCCTCAGCCCCTCTCCCTGTGCAAGCGCAAGCCTCATGCTCCAGTGATGCGTCCACCAACGTGCAAGCCTCAGCAATGGGCATAGAATCAGGGCGAAGCAGCCCTGCGCGCACTGCGCGGGACTTCAAGGCGAAGCAGCACTGCGCGTAAAGTCAAGGCGAAGCAGCACTGCGCGTGAAGTCAAGGCGAAGCAGCACTGAGCGTAGAATCAGAGCGAAGCAGCACTGCGCGCACGGCGCGTGAAGTCAGGGCGACGCGTGAAGTCAGGGCGACGCAGTTGTATTCGCCAGAAGTCTTGTTTTCAGTGTGTGTCACGTGCGTGTGCCTGTCATTCACATGCAGTGAGTTGATCTGTAAATTTGACTTTGGCCTCTGTGCCTCCATCAACCCTGAGGCGTGGCATGCATGTGTGTGTTGATATCCTGATGTGTAGCCTTGCCTTTGTTTAGCTCTGTTGAATCCTGGGACCCCTCTTTCAAGGCCCACGCTTAGCGCTGGACCAGGAAGAAGACAGTGTGCAGTAAAGTCGACGTTAAAGTATTCTTTGTGTCTGAGTTGCAGGGCAAGACAGGGTAGAGCTGAAAAGTCATTTGCACGGTGTTTTAAGAAACATTGTCTTTTTGGCTGAACTGCAGGCAGGGTAGTGCATAAAAGGGAAGCAAACAATTTAAGGTGTGAAACATTTGCAGGGTGTTTTGAGAAACATTCAAAAGCAGGAATTCAGAAAAAAACTTTTGGAAATCTTTTTGGAAAAAACATTTTGGAAAATATTGTGGAAAGGACCAATGGGGCAGAATAGAAACAAGCAAACCATTAGAAGCAAACCGAAAGGACATTAACAAGGAAAAAAATTAACAAACGACGTTCGTTTATTTTCATCGTTCGTTCGTTCGTTCGTTTGTTCGTTAATTTTCCAAAAAAAATTAACAAACAACGTTTGGTACTCCCAACCCTGAGTCCATCCTCGTGATCCTCCGCCGCCTTGGGATGTTGCAGCACCACCATCTGCACTGATACGCCCTCCTGAATGGACCACCAGATCCCCCAACAGCTCCAGCCGAACAGTCCCCCCACTATGGCCCCCAGATCCAGCACCACCACTCCCAGCGTCCACTCGCCACAATGCATCCCCATACAAGGCGCCCCCAGGGCCAGTGTCATCACCACTGCCATTACCACCATAGCTTGCACCACGGAACTCCGTGGCATTCCCTCGCCCAGGGCCAGACCCAGGTGCATGCCCAAGACCGTCCGCTGAAATATGGGCCCTGTCGTCCACCTTCACCCGGGAGGCCTTAATGTGTACAAACCAAAAGACAGCCCCCTGCCATTCACAGGCACTGTTCATACTAATACCTAATGAGCCATGCTCTGCGTGCCCTCCACCTTATCTACCCTATCCAACAGCCACCCAACATAATCCACCAAAACCTTTCGCGACTTACGGACTATGCGCTTGCCACCGGACTGCACATCATCTAATGACAACATCTGCTGAATTAGCTTCTCCTTGTAGGTGATCCGAGCTACCTCAGTGCCTGCTGCTCCAAGGGCAAGGTGTTCAAGCTCAGCCTTGATCTTGTGGATCTCTTTGTCAATCTGGCAAAGTTGTCTGAGAGCTTGTTGCACGTGCTCATTGTCTTGCTCATTGTCTGCGGCTTCATCAACAACAACACTCAGAGAATCCGAGAGCTCCTTGGCTGCCTCGGGAACTGTTTGCTGGAGCGCAGCATGCCTCAAACGCAGCATAATCTGTGTGCCTTCGACGAGTTGTGCAGAAATCTGCCTGAAAAGGTCCGCAACAGCAGTCAGCACCATTGACACCGTGCCAGCCATTGCGATGGCAACCCACCAGCTTTTGGTTCGGACTTGGTCGAGGGGGAAGAAGTGTGTAGCTCCAGCCATTTCGGCCACGGCTACAACCTTCTTCTCCACATCCTTCACATCCTCCACAGAACGGCAATGCACAATCCACAGTGCAACGGCTGGTTCCGAGTCCATGACGCCCAAAGCCGCCTTCGTTAAGGAAACAGCAGGCACATGCTGCTCTGCCTCCATTGGATCCTTGGGGAGCTCGTTGGAGAATGCCCAAAGCATCATGTCAGCTTTGCTGCAACCTGTGGTCTCTTGTTTCAGGGGATCAGGGGTGCACATGCCACAGATGCGGCCATGGCTGGTTTTCAGAGCCATGACCACATTGTTGAACCCATCAGATTGCTTGTACAACGTTGAGAGACCCATGTCATGCTCCCGGATGCTGTACAGCAATGACCATTCATCGGCCCACCATAAGGAGCGGGGCAATTTCTGCACCAAGTGCAGCAGCTCGTCGTCCGTGAGAATCTTCTTATCGCTGCTGAAGTCAAGCCTTGGCACCAACCGTTCATATCCACCCTCATCCATCATCTCAGGAACATGCCATAGCTTCACAGTAAGTAGTAAGTAAGGGGCGGCCACGTCCGCAGCCTCATCTGACATCTCCTTGTTTGTTTTACATGGTGGCCGCCTTTGGCGGGAAGGAGTGCTCTCCACCATCAGTTCCCCTGGCAACCCCTGTCTCACCTCACGGCCGAGAACTTCAACCAGATTCCCTTGGGGCATGACCGGCGGTAGGCTCCCTTCAGTCGCTGCCCTCACGGTTTCAGGTCCTGCCGGTCACCCTTTGAAGGATTCCCCGGCCTTCCCCCCCTAGCACAGCCTATTGGGCGCCTGCAGGCGGGTTTCCTGTGGATAGCCCTCGCCGACAGCGGAGCATTTGTCTCTGTCAACCACATTCCACCACTCCCCATCCCTCACAGGTTGGAGTACCCACTCGGCTCCCGGATGCACTTGGGTGTCGTCCATCTACGGCTGGAGGCCAGGGGGCAACCCTTTCCACGTTCCCCCTGGTCCCGCTCATGCGTCAACCTACGTGCACTCAGGCCATTGACCCGGGGATCTCAAGGTTAACCCTCACCCCTGCGGACACCTCACGGCCGTCCCGGAGTTCAGGGCATTTTCCCGACTTCCCGTGGTCAGGTTCCCCATGGTTGGCCCATGGTTCACCACTCCATGGCGACTGGTTTTCCAATCCCACGGGGCTGTTGCTTGGCGCTTTTGGTCTCCCTGCCCATCTCATGTCCCATTCCCCTTTGCCTCATCCCGGCACCGGCCCGTTCCCAGCGTCCCTTGGACTCCCTACCCCGTCGGGCCGTTGTGCGACCCTGGCCACACACCCTTCCCCGCCCCGTCCCCTTGTGACATCATCCCGTGTTTACACCCCACCGGGTCGCCAGCAACCCTGTGGCGCGGGCCCACTGGATCCTCTTCCATCCGGGGACCGCTTTGTGCGCCTAGCACGGGTCGCTCCCTTCCCGCCCTTTTCCCCTGTGCCGCGGCCCCGGCCTAATCACCTGGGCTGTTGTGCGGCCCCATCCCATCCCTCATCCCGTGTTTATACCCCACGAGGCCGCCAGCAACCCTGTGGCGCGGGCCCACTGGATCCTCATCCATCCGGGGACCGTTTTGTGCGCCTAGCACGGGTCGCTCCCCTCCCGCCCCCGCCCCTCACTCCTGTGCCGCCTCCCATGCTGTCCTTGTCCCCTGGGGCCTTCGCGTGGCCCTAGCCACACGCCCTTTTCTGTCCCGTCTCCTTGTGGTGCTGCGGGGTGTTGTTCCCGTTTTTTGTTCGCCGTGCTTTTTTCGCGTGGTTCCCTCCTCCCTGCATGCAGGCACAACAACACTGCATCGCCATCTGTCTCAGTTCCGTTCGGTGCTCTCGTCCAGTCCCAGCGCCATCCTGTGGCGCATCCCTTGGCTGTCCCCGGCCATGCCAGGTGGGCGCCCCTCCCTCGCGACCCAGCCTTTTAGCCCGCGTTGTTGTACGTTAATCTTCTCTCTCTCCTCTCCACCCTCCCCTCCCCTCTGTCTCCTGCCCGCCCTCTTAGTGTTGTTCTCCTGCTCCGTGTGCTCGCCGCTGGTCGTCCCCGCGCCATGGTTGTATCTCGCGCGCACTCACGCGCCTCTGGGCTTCTGCCCTGTCTTCCGACCTGTAGGCCGACCTGGGCGGCCTCCCCAGACACCCCTTCGGGGGGACTCCCCCTTCGTCCTCTCCCGCTGGCCGCCCCTCCATCAGTTCCCTGATGGTCGGGCGGGGCGGCCGGTACGGCCCAATGCGGGTCATCGGCATGCTGCTTCTCTGTGAGAGACATTGTGTTCCTTTGTGCCCTTGTTGGCCCCCTGTTCCCCCCACATCCCGCGCCCTGCCTCCTCTACGCGTCCTTCCTGTGTGTCCGCCTGTTCTGCTGTTGTTTTTTTTTTCGTGTTTGCGCTCTCCGCTGCTCCCGCGCGCCCTGAGTGTGCCCCCTGCCCTTCTCCGTGCTACCCCTGTCCCGCTGCCCTGCGCCCCCTCACTCGCCTGTCTCCCCTCCCATTCTCCTTCTCGCTGTCGACCCTGCCTGTACGTCTGTCCTCCCTGTCTGAGCCGCGCTGTCACTCGTGTGTGCCACCCGCGTGCTCTACCCCTGCCCCTCCCCGTCGCCCCTACCCTTTTCCCTGGAGTTTCCCCCACCCTAGTGCTCCCTCGGTCCCCGTCTCTCACCCCATCCTGGTTGCCTTGTGCCCTGTGTGGGGGGGGGGGGGGTGTATCTGCGGACTGGACTGTGGCCCTGCCCGAGGACTGGCATGGCCGTTGGTTTCCTACGCACCATGAGCCACCGCATGTGCCGAAGGAACACAGAGAGAATGTCAGGGAGACGCTTGTTGAATTCCCTTCGCTGCATTTGCACTGTGGAGCCCAGCCGCATAGACCAGCTGCGGACCAGAGCCCCCATTCGGACCCGGCGCGGTCACCAAGGATTCACACTTCGTTGCACCTCGCAGGTGTCCCATGGCGCCGGCGGCCACCAAGGCCTGGCTTGGTCGACCCCTCAGAGCAGGGCGCGCGTAAGTCCAATGGTTTCAATGCAGCACCATCTTGTCATGCAGAGAGCTTTGCCGCCATGTAACAAGTCGGCGGATAGCCCGCACACTCCTGCTGCTAGTCCACAGGGGCGCCAGCGAGACGTGGCTCCACTGCACCAGACTCGAGTACACCTGCACTGCCACCTGCCCATCCCAGCAATCTCTCCGATTGCACCATCAGCCAAGACCCTGGCACCAACGTGTCGGAATATTGGATTCGTCTGCCCGTTCGCCTCTCCTGCAAGTCAGAGCCCTGGCACCGTGCTGCACCTGAAGGGCACAGCGCTGCTCCACGCCGTCTCCGGCCGCTCTCGTCAGTCACGACCTTGCGCTCTGCTCCGTCACTGTACCACATTCCGATACTGCATCCCGTCTGCTTCTCGTTCTGCCCCACACTGCTCGCCGTACCCATGATACGTCTCGCGTCCCGCTGCCCGGTTGCTCCCTCTGCACTTGCCTGCGCCCCCATACTCCGCCGCCCCATCTCCCCTCTCCCCGGCGCTGGCCCTGTGCTCTCCGCTTGGGGTGCTCGTCCGCGTCCGCCATCACCACATCCCCCTCCACTTTCAGCCGTGTCCCTGCCCTCCCCTGCGCACCTGCACCTCTCCGATCCCTTCCTCCTCTCCTCGTGTCCGTCAGATCCCCTCCTCACCCTCCTCCACCTCCGCCGACCCCCCGCGTCCGCCTCCCCGCATCCCATCTGCCCGTCCCTCCGCACGCCCCTGGCCCCCGGCCCCTGGCGCTTCCCGTTCCTGCTCCTGCCCAGCCCTACGCGTCGCCACCGTACCGCCCCTCCCGCTGCAATAGCTCTCGCAGCATGTGAACCCTGGGCTTCTTCCCCTTCTCCTGCAGACATTCGGGGCGCACCCCCAGGAGCGCCGCTCCCAGCATCCTCCTCCACCGCCCCTCATCCATCTCCGGCCCCCTTACCCTGGGCCTCCCTGCCCTGCCAACCAGGTCACTGAAGGGGCGGGTCCCCCTCTTCTCCCGCCTTCCCCTCGTCTTCCCCGCCCACTTCACGTAGCGGGCCAGCTCCGCCACTTCCCCCGCCGTCCACCCCGCGACCGTCCCGGGTCCCCTCCGCACCGGCGGCGGCGCATAATGCCGCGGTCCCAATCCGTCGGCGTCGGCTCTGGGCTGGGGCTGGCCGGCCGCGGCGCCCCCTCCGCCTCCCCTGCCCCTCGCTCCTCCCCCCTGCGCCGCTTCCCCCTTTCCTGCCCCGCCTCCTCGTCCTCCTCCCTGGACCTTTTCCCTGACGGCGACCGCCGCTCCACATCCGGGGAGGGGATGTCCCGTTCCGGATCCGGGAGGACCCGGTGGGCCCCCCGGGCCACCGCCTCCTCCTCCTCCCGCACCCTGCGCTCCCGCGCCGCCACCTCCCTGTCCCTTTCCGCCAGCCTCGCCGCCTCCCCCCTGATCCGCCTCCATGCCCTCTCCTGCATCTCTCCCTCCTGCTCCGGCGGGATAGCCGGCTTTCAGAACGGCACCAGTGGGGTACCCTCCCGCCCCCTTCCCTCCTCTTGTCGTCCCCCCTCCCGTTCCGCCCTCTCCAGCCCCTCCTGCCTTCTGGGAAGGTCCGCCTACACGATCTGTAGCTCCTCCTCTGCCTGTGCTACCCATTGTCCCCCCACCCCCTCCTTTCTTTAAGCTACAGCCAGGTCCCGAATCAGTGCAGTACATATGTCCCCTGTATCTTAGACCAGGCACATGCATCACTACACAGAACCTGCGAACTTCGGCCAATGACAATACATTCCCAGGCACTCAACATGGTTACATCGCTTGTGTTGGCCCGCAAAGACGAATGCGCAGATGAGCTGTCGCAAATGACAATGTCTGCATATGATTGCTGAAGAAAGTGCCGGAGCCACCTTCAATACCTTCAAGGTATCTGCCGTTTGGTGCAGATCCACCTGCAATGTCAAATGTCAATGGAAACACTCATGACATTGGTTGAAAAGATGGCCACACATCCCCCTCCTCCACCTGCTGGTCTGGGGGGCCAACCGCCTCTGATATCATACAATGGCCGCCCCCGAGTTGCAGACAGTCCCACACCTCACCTGCAATCGCCAGAGTCGATCCTCGTGATCCTCCGCCGCCTTGGGATGTTGCAGCACCACCATCTGCACTGATACGCCCTCCTGAATGGACCACCAGATCCCCCAACAGCTCCAGCCGAACAGTCCCTGCACCATGGCCCCCAGAACCAGCACCACCACTCCCAGCGTCCACTCGCCACAATGCATCCCCATACAAGGCGCCCCCAGGGCCAGTGTCATCACCACTGCCATTACCACCATAGCTTGCACCACGGAACTCCGTGGCATTCCCTCGCCCAGGGCCAGACCCAGGTGCATGCCCAAGACCGTCCGCTGAAATATGGGCCCTGTCGTCCACCTTCACCCGGGAGGCCTTAATGTGTACAAACCAAAAGACAGCCCCCTGCCATTCACAAGCACTGTTCATACTAATACCTAATGAGCCATGCTCTGCGTGCCCTCCACCTTATCTACCCTATCCAACAGCCACCCAACATAATCCACCAAAACCTTTCGCGACTTACGGACTATGCGCTTGCCACCGGACTGCACATCATCTAATGACAACATCTGCTGAATTAGCTTCTCCTTGTAGGTGATCCGAGCTACCTCATTGCCTGCCGCTCCAAGGGCAAGGTGTTCATGCTCAGCCTTGATCTTGTGGATCTCTTTGTCAATCTGGCAAAGTTGCCTGAGAGCTTGTTGCACGTGGTCATTGTCTTGTTCATCGTCTGCGGCTTCATCAACAACAACACTCAGAGAATCTGAGAGCTCCTTGGCTGCCTCGGGAACTGTTTGCTGGAGCGCAGCATGCCTCAAACGCAGCGGCCTGGCCAGCCACAAAAGGCGCCGTTCAGTGCAAAAAAAGCCTCAAACGCAGCATAATCTCTGTGCCTTCGACGAGTTGTGCAGAACTCTGCCTGAAAAAGTCCGCAACAGCAGTCAGCACCATTGACACCGTGCCAGCCAATGAGATGGCAACCCACCAGCTTTTGGTTCGGACTGGGTCGAGGGGGAAGAAGTGTGTAGCTCCAGCCATTTCGGCCGCGGCTACAACCTTCTTCTCCACATCCTTCACATCCTCCACAGAACGGCAATGCACAATCCACAGTGCAACGGCTGGTTCCGAGTCCAGGACGCCCAAAGCCGCCTTCATTAAGGAAACAGCAGACACATGCTGCTCCGCCTCCATTGGATCTGTGGGGAGCTCGTTGGAAAATGCCCACAGCATCATGTCAGCTTTGCTGCAAACTGTGGTCTCCTGTTTCAGGGGATCAGGGGTGAACATGCCACAGACGCGGCCATGGCTGGTTTTCAGAGCCATGACCACATTGTTGAACCCATCAGATTGCTTGTACAACGTTGAGAGACTCATGTCATGCTCCAGGCTGCTGTACAGCAATGACCATTCATCGGCCCAGCATAAGGGGCGGGGCAATTTCAGCACCAAGTGCAACAGCTGGTCGTCCGTGAGAATCTTCTTATCGCTGCTGAGGTCAAGCCTTGGCACCAACGGTTCATATCCACCCTCATCCATCATCTCAGGAACATGCCATAGCTCCACAGCGTTGCATGGGAACAACAAGCCATCCATGCGGAATTCTCCAGATCCGGAGAGTAGCGGCTGTGAGTTGAAAAGTTGTATGTGTCGAGTGATGCCAACTCGAAGACACTCATCCAACCACAAGCCACACTCATTTTTAAAACATGTCAACACCTCTGCGAGTCCTTAAGGGTTCAAGTATGCACACAGTGATATGTACAGGGGGTGGTTGGGGGTGGGCGGGTCCTCAGATGATCCCTAGGGGTCGTCATGGGGCTGTGCCGGCCGGCTGGGCACCCTGCGTGTGTACCTGTGGCTGCCCTTGGATTCAGTAAGGCCAATTCGCGTCGTGTACGGGGAAGAAACAGGCAGGAGGTGGGCGCTTCCTGATGTTACTGGCTGTCACCCTACCAGGGCCACTGGACCTCCGGCGTCAGTGGGTGTGACTGAAAACAAGCAAGGAAAGGGGGGCTGTTGCCAGCCGGGCGACGCGTGAAAGCATCGGCGAAAGGGGGTGCCCAGGGGGGTGGAGGAATAAGGTTGGGGGGTAAAGGGCCCGGGAATACAGCTGACAGAAGCCGACGGCAGAAACACAGGCAGGTGCTTGGTCTGGCGAGCGAAGGGTCATCACGGTGCCTGATATAATGTACACGGCCCTGGTATCCAGCGAGCCATTAGATTAGGCCGCTCGTGATGACGAAGCTGGAGTTCCGTTCATTCCGGGGACCTGGGGAGCAGAGTCGGGGGCGAAGGGGGGCATAAGGGCAAGAGACAAGGACGGATGGTTATACGAAAGACCAGATTCGGGAAGCAGGCGCGCTAGCCAAGCAGTACTGATGAGGTAGAGAGGTGGAATGGCAATGCCGCGGAGCTGATGACCGTGGACGGTTCTGCGATGCACCATACGAGAGTGGGGGCGTTGAGAGACTCATATCATGCTCCAGGCTGCTGTACAGCAATGACCATTCATCGGCCCAGCATAAGGGGCGGGGCAATTTCGGCACCAAGTGCAACAGCTGGTCGTCCGTGAGAATCTTCTTATCGCTGCTGAGGTCAAGCCTTGGCACCAACGGTTCATATCCACCCTCATCCATCATCTCCGGAACATGCCATAGCTCCACAGCGTTGCATGGGAACAACAAGCCATCCATGCGGAATTCTCCAGATGTGGAGAGTAGCGGCTGTGAGTTGAAACGTTGTGAGTGTCGAGTGATGCCAACTCGAAGACACTCATCAAACCACAAGCCACACTCATTGTCTTTGCTGCCTCCCATACCAATCCCGGTATCCGTGCACAGCAGACAGTCGAAGGACTGTGTGTCCCTCAGAGTCCAGTTCATGATTCGAGGGACTTCGGGCTTACTCGGTGACAGAATGGTGGCGATGGCGGAAAAGAGACTCGACACCGAGCAGCAGTTGGCTTCAGGGGCAACCGAGCAGCAATCGGCTTCATGGGCAACCTCATCCAGCTGCGGCGGTTTTCGGCGACCAGAAAGGTGCGTGGCCGGGTCCCTGGCCACTGCTTCCTGTGATCGGTCGCCACGATCACCACGTGCTTGTGTTTCCTTGGTGCGGTCGCCACGGTCACGAACGCCACGTGATTGTGTTTCCTTGGTGCGGTCGCCACGGTCACGAACGCCACGTGATTCTGTTTCTTCCCGGCGGTCGCCACGATCGGCCTTGTGCGGCCCTGATGAGCGACTGGCCTTGCCCTTTTGCATACCACCACGCAGGTGCAGCACCAAGTGCAGGGTGGACTCCTTCTGGATGTTGTAGTCTGCCAGAGTCCGGCCATCCTCCAGCTGCTTGCTAGCGAAGATCAATCGCTGTTGATCAGCTGGGATGCCCTCCTTGGCCTGGATCTTGGCCTTCACATTGTCCAAGGTGTGGTTGGACTCCACCCCCAAAGTCATGGTCTTACCAGTCAACGTCTTCACAAAGATCTGCATACCACCACGCAGGCGCAGCACCAAGTGCAGGGTGGACTCCTTCTGGATGTTGTAGTCTGCCAGAGTCCGGCCATCCTCCAGCTGCTTGCTAGCGAAGATCAATCACTGTTGATCAGCTGGGATGCCCTCCTTGGCCTGGATCTTGGCCTTCACATTGTCAATGGTGTGGTTGGACTCCACCTCCAATGTCATGGTCTTACCAGTCAACGTCTTCACAAAGATCTGCATACCATTCTGGAAGTGCTCGGGCAACAATTTGCTAGTCGACGCAAGCTCCTGCCACGTACAAGAACGGCAGTGGAGAGCGGCAGCAGCGGGACAAAAATCTTGCAACTCCGGGAAGGGTGGCACTTCGAGCTGGGGTAGTTTGTCGAAAACCCGGGGGGGGGGGGGTTGGAAATCTGGGAAGACGTTCTTCGTTCTCGTTGAAATTGGTTCAGAACGGACTTCTCGAGACAAAGCAGTGCTGAACCAGATTTGCCCAACTTTTGTGCAGACTTACTTTTTCGAGCAATGTCAGTCATCTGCGGGGGCGTGCGGAGAGGGGGGCTGTGGGTGATTGGAAAGGAGGGGTAAGGCAACCCGAACACTGGGGGTGAAGCAGCTTTGCGTCCAAGATTTCTCTGTGCAAACCACTGACGAGGAAACAACTGGCGACCGAGAGTCCAGGGCACCAGAATGCGAGGCGCCCCCAGAGCGCCACAGGCAACGCAAGCAACTCGAGCCCACATATTCCCCGTCCTTTCCGTCTCTCCCCATTTCCTCACCTCAACTCAACTCAACGCCACAACTACTCCACTCTTCATTTTCAGTGTGGGTTGCTTTGTCGTCGTGCGAGCGTACAGTCCTGCACTAAATCTTGTATTCACCGTTGATGCCGTGCAGAGAGTCCACTTCTGGCCTCTGCGGGTCCTCGGCTTCCCAGTCCCTGCAGCACGAGTTTGCTGCTCAACGCTCGACTACGTACCCCTTGTCAGCCCCAGGGGCTTCGACGACGATGGCCAAATGCTTGGTCGGACCCCAAAACCGCGATTGGACAGTGTGGCCTACTGGGAAGCTCATTGGGTCGCGCGCTTCTGACGTGATCAGGAAGCATCGGGCGCGTCTCTTGCACCCAGTCCCCGCAGCACGCGGTTTGCTGCTCAACGCTCGACTACGTACCCCTTGTCAGCCCCAGGGGCTTCTCTGACGACGGCCAAATGCTTGGTCGAACCCCAAAAGCGCGATTGGACAGTGTGGCCTACTGATAAGCTCGTCGGGTCGCGCGCTTCTGACGTGATCAGGAAGCATCGGGCACGTCTCTTGCCCCCACGTCTGCGTCTCTGCACATTCCCTCTGTCCTGGCGCTGTTCTTTCCTTCACATGTGCGCTTGTGTTGCACCAGCACGCAAAAAATCATGGCGCTGAAGAGCGCAGTCCCCCGAGGTCGCCGTCGTTGTCAATGGGCGGGGGGCTGGAACACCTGCAGGACTGCGAGCTCCTCTGCGATCTGGCGTATGCTCTTTCTCTGCACGTCCATCACGCCGGGCACCACCAGCCCCTGCGCAGTGTCCATTGCCACACCGATGTTGTGGCGGCTCTTGTAGGTAACCTCCAGAGTCTCTGTGTATGGGGCGATGGGGTGCATGCAATGTCTTTACATATGCTGCCTTTAAGACGTCCAGGGGGGGAGTATGTGCCTGGGTGCAGGTTGGGTGCAGATGGGTTACAGGTGCAGTGCATACAGCAAGATGATGGTGTATATGCTGTGTGTATCAGGCACTGGCTGCAATGCACACACAGTGCTGGAGGAATTCCACCCAGAGCCCGTGCAGATATTTTTCCGGCAGTGAGACTGTTTGGTGAACACTGTAAAATATCTCACTTCACTGCTGTGTCTCGCTGCGGTTGGCGACTGTTTAAAGGTTGCCATTTGGAGAGTGCATTACCGCACGGGTTTTGATTTGCCTTTAAGAAACCCCATACCCCCCACAGCTACTCCACAACAACCCCAACAGATATTCTTGCGCACTTCTACATGAAAGCGCAGTTGTTTCTGCAAATCCTCCTCCTCCCAACATCTTTGACATGCTGCAAGTGGATGCGACATGCGACGAGAAGAGAAGATATATGCTAGTCTTAAACTTGTGTTGAACAATTTGGTGTGGGAGGGTTGCCCCCAGGAATTCCCCGATTGATACATTGTCCCATAAACACAGTGTCAGATGGGTTGCATTTGTGCACCAATCCATACGTCCCCTGCAGATTTGTTTGCTGGTCCTACATTGTGCAGTTGTCACGGTGGACAACTTTGTGCTGTGAACTGGTGGTGGGGTGGATGGCACCAAACCCCTGAAAGGACAGCAGCTATGCCTGCAGCCTTTTGTCAGAGTCATCGGGGGGGGGGATGCCCTGAGCTATACACCATGGCTTTTCATGGAGAGTAGGGGTTTCAGAAAAGTTTATAGTGGTTTCAGCACTGTGATTTTGTCTCTCCTGCTGCTTGCTGCTGGTGTAGGGTTTCCTGCTGCTTGTTTTTGGAGATGAAAACCTTTTGTTTGATGAAATATAGTCAATCCAGGATAGCCCAAGCCAGAGGTATGCAAGGAGAAGAGAATTCAGGATCAAAGCTTGAAGGGCTGCAGTGTAAACAGTGAAAGATGATTGGATATTCACAGAAACTGCAACTCAGGTCAAATCGGAATGCATATTCACAAAGATAGCTGAAATGTTTTGGAAAAGAGTTGGAAAACTGCCCCATGGTCACTCTCTCTCCATAGTGCCATCTCAGGAGATGTGCACTCTTTGTTTTGGGTCCCATATGTGCTGAGGTGGCAGGGCATGTGGCGATGAGGTCACTACCATGTCACATGGGATCTTCCTACTTAGCTAGGCTGACCAGGAATTGAACCCAGGACCTCTCAAAAAGAGGTGCCCAGCCCCCTAGGGTGCATACCACTAGCATAGCTAAGAATTCATGGAAAAACATAGATAAATTCATAGGCTCTGCCTTGGATATGTCAGTTCTCAGTTATCTCAGGAAAAGATGATTTGCCTCACATTGAAAGGGGATTAAGGGGTCCACTCCATATCCTGATTGGGTGTTTGGTTCCATAGGTCAAAATGTGTTATCACCACTTTTGGTGGGACCAATACTAAGATAGAAATGCCTGGATGCTCAGTGCATCTCTAATACAACTAGAGTATGCCTCAAAGCATTGGAAAAGCACTTTTTCTTACTCCCCCCTTGTGATGTGGTGGCCACCACTGTCGCATTTTAGGAAAAAGGGATTTTTTTCTTGGCCTTTCCTTGGTTTCCACATCTACTTTAAAATACCTATAGTTTCCCTCACACAGAAAAATGGGCGCTCACCATGGCTGGCGTCCTTTGGCTGCTCTGTTTAGAACATTTCCTACAGAAGACTCAGCGCTCATGGCGCTGCGGGGGCTCCTGTGGCTTGGTTGGGTTAGTTTGGAAGCATGCCAAAACATGTGCATGTTCATCCCTCCCTCCAAGACGCAGCGCAACACAAACCCAACGCAAGACACAATATACACACTCGCATGGGTTCTCGTAAACCTGCTGGCGACCCGTGACCTGTCTTAGGGCGAAGGGAGTCGTAAAAAAAATTAATTTGCCCCTTGGTGGGGTCTTGGGTTCTGCTCAGTCTCTCCAGGCTGCTGCGTTTCGGCCCGAACACGGCCTACTCAGCGAGGCTGCGCGTGGGTATCTGCAGAGGCAGGAATGGGAGTATTATGGACGAATCCACGCAAAAACGAAGCGACGACACCAAAATCCGTCAAATGATGGCCTAGAATTTTTCTAAGACGACACACCTGAGCAGAATCCAATTGTGCATCAGAAGCACATTTTTATAAAAAATTATAGTCATCTCTAGATTTTTTAAATCCAGAAATTCATACGCATAAAAAGGCGGCGCGCAGGAGCGGCTCCTAGCGAAGCGCCGGAAAATGAAGAAATAATGGAATTATAAACGTACGTCTCACGTAGTCTTGAAAATGACGAGACACACATTAATAAATAAACATACGGATTCCACCTACACTAATAGAAGTATCAAAAATTCAAGAATTCGAAAGGTAACGAAAAGACTTCAATGAATCAGGTATAAACTACAGGTATGCTCGTCTCGTATGCCGCATACATATTGCTCGTCTCGTGTCTCCGTGAACGAGTCTTGTAGCAGCGCTAACAACGATAGAACGCGATAGAGGGATTGATTAGAAAGATTGCAGATGATTAGAGGTCAGATCAGGGTGATTAGACATACACACAAGTGCATAGCAACGTTCTTCGCGTGCGCCCCTCACTTGCTCTCTCTCTCCAGCGGTAGGTAAGGTGAGTAAGCCCAGGCATGGCCACCTTCAGGTTTGCCCACAATACACGTGCATGCTCGCGCATTCACACACGCATTAAAGGGTAGGCCACGCGAAGTGCGCACGGTAAACCTTGTTTAGGCTACCCAGGGGCTCCTTGGTACGTTCTTTAAGAGAACCCGAGGAGTTGCTTAACACTTGCTTGCTTTACAAGGGTAGCTGATTCTTCAGCGTGTTTGCGGACAGTGTATTATAGGTCACACTGAGAAGGGTATAATACCTGGAGTGTGGCTTGGTTCCTCCGCCGCAAACGCCCCTTCATTTGCCTCTGTTTTGGAGGTGAGCAGGTAGGGTGATTGGTGCAGCAGCATACCATTTTTTTATTGCCCTGCTAAACAAGGGCGCAGATCACACAAACAAGTGACTCCGCCTCTGCCTGTGGCAGAGCAGGGAGTCCGACTTCATCGACATCTGCGCCGTGCACGCAAGAGCACCTCTTCCCTCCAAGCCCTAGCAGGGGAAACGCGTTGTGGCGTCCCCTGTTAGGCCACAGTTGCTTAGCAGCGCTGTGTTCTCTTGTCTTCTGCACAGGAGGGTCGCTAGGACCCACGACATGTTCCTCAGCAACACCCAGTAGAGTGTGCGTGTAGGAGTGGTAGTCCTGAGTGGGGGCTTGAGCCGGTTGCAGCAGTACTCGCCCACCAGGATGGTGCCACTGTAGGGTGTGTAGGACCTGTAGTGCGTGTGTCACTGTCCCACCCGTTTCCTGCAAGTTTAGCAGGGTTGGTGGGCTGTGGCAGTGGCTAGGTCAGTGTTTTGGCCATTTAGCAAAACGGTGTTTTCATGCCTTCATAGCTTTTGGCCACCCCTCCCTGTAGTAGACAGATAGGTAGGGAAAACAATACCTGGATTAGTACGCTGGGTATTCCCCAAAGATTTTGCGCCAGCACAGAAATTGGGCGCTTATGGGAGGGGAGACCCGGGGCATACCCCGTGGCATCAATAAGCCAACCCTCCAGGTTTAGCAAGCGTGCAGACTTGGGTATAATTAGGACACCACTTCTGCGGCTTGCTCTCAGGACTTAGGAATAGCACACTCACACATACGCTTTGGCAGGTAAGGGTAAGGTTCAGTCCCTAGCTTCAGTCTTGGAGGCAAGCGTCTCAGCGAGCCTCAACAACTCACCAAGGTTGTTCTGGGACAAGTAGTCAACCAGAACTGAGCTTAGGCGTCCCTCAGGTAGAACAAATGCAAAGAAGGGCTCCCAGGTGGCCTCTTTGACTCCAAACCCTTCCCAGAGGGTGAGGAAGCGCCAACCCTGGCGATAGCGGTGGCGTAGGACAGACTTCACCAGGTAGAAGCCCTCCTTAGCCATCTCCTCGGCGTTCATGTCGGGGAGTTCACCTTCATCTTCCATAGGGCTGGCAGCCCCTTGTAGGTCCAGAGCGGCGATTTCCTCGTCGTTCAGCTCCCACTCCTCCCCACAGAGGTCTTCAGGATCATAGTAGCGCTTCAGGTGTTGAGCAGCGCACACCAGAGACCCCCCTAGACGGGGAGAACACCGCACGGTGATACGGTGTCCATCCACAGATAGAATCTTGTACGGCCCGAAGTATGGGTCATCGCTGGTAGAGCGTGGCCAGGCGGGTAGACGACTGTGGTGCACCAGCACCCAGTCCCCCTCTTGGTAGGTGGCCGGTACTTGGTGCTTGTTCTTCTTGTTCCACTGACGCTCCCTCACTCTCTGGAGCATAGCCTTGGCCTTGTCCACCTTCGCTTGTTGCTCTTGGACCCATTCACCCACAGAAGAATGGGTGTCCTCTGGATAGGGGGCATGTAGGAACCATGCCGGGCGCCCTAGGAATAACTCATGGGCAGAGTAGCCAGTAGCTGAACTCTCTTGGGATTTCATCATCAAGGATATGACGGGGAGTAGTCTCACCCAGTCTCTGGTGCGTTCAGTTTTGCACCATATCCTTACATTCTCCTTGAGGACACGGATCTGTCGCTCACATAGGGGGTTGCTCGTGTGAGAGTAGGGAATCCCCGTAGACACCTGGACATTGAGGGATCTCAGGACCCTCTTGTACCAGCCAGTATCTGAGCGTACTCGTACGTCCTCATCGGAGTTGATCTCCTTGGGCGCCCCATAGACACAAAACCACTCCTCCGGGAGTATCTTGATAGTCTCCTCCCCGGTAATGTGCTTGGTACATGGGAACACCCTGGTAAACCTGGTCAACCCACAGGTTACCACGAGGGCGAAGTCATAGCCCCCGAACTTCGGCATCTCCGTGTAGTCCACGTATAGAACAATGTTAGCACAGTGAGGGATGGGCAGGGTCGAGTAGAGACCTCTGTCCCTGATATCCCCTGGTTTACAGGACCTGCACGGGCACTTGTCCACGATAGGCTGGAGGGTTTTCCGCAGTTGGTCGTCAGTCCACGTAGTGTGGAACCACTGCTTGAACAGCCTCAGGGTACGGTCAGCACCCACATGACCACTGGACTCATGGGTCCACTTCAGCAGCGCTGGGACTCGGTCACTAGGCACCACGATGCGGTCCTCGTGCCAGAGGTAGCTCTTGTCCCTCTTCCACTGGTCTTGGTTGACCAGGAGGGGTTCAAGGCGTTTCTCCAGGCGCTTGTAGATATCCCCAAACTCCTTCAGGTACTCCGATTGTTGGAGTCCATCCAGGGGGCGTATCATCGTCATGTTGAGGTCCAAGTGGACGTCCATACGGCTGAAGGCCTCCTTAGCCAGCGCTTCAGACCGGGCACCAATCAGGGCATCGAAGTTGTTGCGGGTGATGTAGTCGGCACACTCGTTCTTTACTCCCTGGATATGGTGTACCGTCAGCCGTAGTTGACTGAGGTAGGTCCACCAGCGCCGTAGCTTGGCCTTCTCAGGTGGGGGACCCTTCTGGAAACTGCGGACCGGTTCTTGGTCGCACAGCCAGACCACAGGGTTACTCCCCAACAGTCGCGCTTGTGAGGATAGCACCAGCATACCCGCGAGCAATTCCTGCTCATAGGTGGAGTAGTTCCCCCTGGCCTGGTTCCACTTCCAGTTCCAGTGGCCCAGAGGTACTAGGACCCACATGTCGTCAGGGTAGCTGTGCTTGAGGGTTCCATCTCGGTTGAGACCTTCCGTCCCCCATCGGGAAATGGCCGAGTCGAACTCCTCCTTCTCTAGTGCTTGCCATTGGAACAACGTTCCACCACCGCCCACATTGCTGGTGTCGGTCACCAGGATAATCTCCCCTTGTGCCCTAGGCACGCCTAAGCATTTAGCGTTGGCTACCTTGTCTTTGAGCTCGTCAAACGCTTGTTGCTCTTGTGGGCCCCAGCGCCAAGTAGTACTCTTCTTGATCAAGTCCGTCAGAACGGCGCTGGTGTAGGTGAAGTTTTTGATATGGCGGTGAAAGAAGTTGCACGCCCCAATGAAACTGCGTACATCATGAAGTCCTTTCTTGGGGTCTTCGTGTCGTACCTTGGCATCCATCAGGGGTTTGGCCTTAGAGGCCGCTGGGGTCCACCACCCATAGCCAACATCAAACCCCAGCTACTGCATGGTCTCCTGCATGAACTCACACTTCTCCAGCTTGAGTCGTGTGTGGTTCTCCTGGCAGACCGCAAAGAACTCACCCAAGAGGATTAGGTGATCCTCCTGGGTATTGGTCCCGAGGCATACATCGTCGATGTGAGCCTCCACTTGGGCACCACGGGATATGAGCTCCTGCACCTTAGGTCTCCTTCGTAGGATGGACAAGATCTTGTTCATCAGTTCTTGGAATAGAGCGGGTGCGTTAGCCACGCCAAACGGCATGACCTTCCACTTGAACACCCTCCCCTGAGGGGTGATGAAGGCCAGTAGCTCCTGTGCGTTGGGCGTCAGGTCCACTTGCCAGAATCCGCTCCTCTTGTCCATCTTGGTCTTGTAGCGGCAGGAGGCTATCTTCTCGAGGGTAGACTCCATATTGGGAATGGACCCTGAGTGGTTCAGCGTCTTCTTGTTCAGCTCTCCGTAGTCCACTACCAGCCGTTTGGCTGTAGACCCAGGTTTAGCCACCAGGAAACAGGGGCTGCAGTGTAGGGGGTAGTCCCCGTCCTTGTACTCCAGGACTAGGCCAGCGTCGATACATTCTTGTATCTGTCGCTCAATCTCGTCGGCCTGCTCTTTAGGAGCCGGATAGGGTCTCCTCCGGATCTTGTGACCCACGAACTCGGGTTTCAGCTTGAGGTCCATCTGTACCAGCTTGTCACATGAGGCTGGAGGGGGTAGTTCTCCGAACACCTCCAGATAGGTCCTTATAAGCTTCTGTACCCGCGGGTCCAATACCTTGATCTCGTCCTCCATGTCCTCGTCAGAGTGTAAGTTGCTTGCCCCCTGAGTAATGGACGTCGGGAGGTGGTCCTCCACCGACTCTTCGCCCGTGGTAGTATTCTTCAGCCCTTGGTAGGCATATAGAAGGTCTTGTTCAACCATCTCCGGTGGACGATGGCAACATAGGCACGCTCGAGGGGGTTCACATACACATTCCTCCGAGAGGTCGTCCTCCTCTGGGGTCCTCACATGGGCGCCCCACACGCTCTTCATGAGCTTAAGATCTACCTCCCTTTGCCAGGTGGTGATCTTCTGTTCGAGGTCCTCCTTCAATTGGGATAGGTCTCCCATACGTCCTTGCTTCAGTGGCCATGAGCTGCGGGTAGGCTTTGCGTAGCATAGCTTTTTCGCCACCAACTTCCTCTTGGAATCCACATACCCCCTGAGCCTGGATTGAGGGTCCAGCTCTTCATCCACGGGGTCTTCCACCCTCATGGAGAGTAGGGGTTTTAGTGGGGCGACGTACTCGGCGTTCTCCACTTCCTCCACACAAGTCTGCACGAAGAAGGCGTCGTGCTCAGTTTCGTCGTCTGAGTGGATAGAGCTAGGTAGCTCAGATAATCTACACTCAGAGACTCCATCAGGAACAGGTACATGGCAGGGAGAGTTGGGGGCGTAGGTGTCAGTCACGACGTACTCATCTCCTCCGGGTGTAGTCTCAACAGCATCTTGAGGTCGTAGGCGATCCTTCAAGTCACCCAAGGCGAGTCCATCGCTTTCTCGTTGTATAGCCTGGACCAGAGTAGGGTCCATATCCTCCGAGGGAATGGAGGTAAGACCTCCGTCCACCACGCTGAGCATACTCCCCCATCAGGGCTTCCCAATAGGCATCTTACGACCCAGAGGCACGTAGATGGCCTCATCAGGTAACCGAACAGAGCTGATAGTCAGCCTGTCCAGGAGGTTTCGCCAGTACTCGTTGCCCCCATGGGCTCCCCAATCGGGGGAACACAGGACCATACGGGAACGTTCCAAGGCCACCTTGGTCAGCACCTTCCCCAGTTCACTGAACCTGGGGTTCCCGTAGGCCATCCCGAAAGAGGGCCAGTAAAATTTGTAGCTGCAGTTCTTCCCCTTGCTGCAGTAAAGGCCCAGTACATGCTGCTTGTCGCTGGCGAACAACTCCACACTCAGGTCTTCTCGAGAGTAACCCAACTCTTTCAGACCTTGGTCTAGGACTTCCCCCAATAGTTGATAGTCCTCAGTTTTGGGGGCCGCCATCATGTTCGAGGGCTCCTCCTTCGATAGTCTCAGGTAACTCGAGGTATGTTCCGACTGCTCCAGTGGCACAGACTCTCTGCCACTGCCGTGGTCCACGTAGAGGAGGTAGGGCGCTTGCAGCGTCAGGGATTGTATCTGGGAGTGCTGTACGAAGAAGTCAGTACCCAGTACAAAGTCGAAGGCCTCAGTGTCCATCACATAGAACCGATGGGCGATAGTCCTGGAGCCCATAGGTACCCCCACTTCACAGTCCCCGCAGCTGTGCACCACATGTCCATCCCCGGTGCGTATAGCAGCGGTGGTCATGGTGTTCTTCAGGCTCCCACAAGGTAAAAATTTTCTTGGCCACTATAGATATTGTGGTGCCAGTATCCAATACCCCCAGGTATTCGCGTCCCCCTAGTCGGATACGTACCCAAAACACCAGGTCTTGGGTGCTGTAATGGGCACGCATGCCCAGGCTGAGATCGCGAGTCCTACAGCTTAGGATGCGTCGCGCGCGTGCAGAAGTGAAGGATTTTCAGTGTATAAAAAGTGCTGTTTTGTTGTAGATTAACGTTGAGAATTAATGCATTGTAATTCAGGGTATTATTATGTGACAAAGGATTTAACGATCTGGGGACTTTGTGGATTCCGTGTTGGGATTTTGCAGTTTTGCCCTGTATGCTCGTTGTGGACGTCGAGAGCCGTGGGATCCGCATACAAGATCGTTACCAGCGTCACGGAGAAAAAGATCAAAACTGCATTACAAAATCGACACCTAAGATTCGGACAGGATCATCTGTGGGCATGTTGGAGCAACAGTATGACATGAGTACCTGTTCAAGCAACAGCAAGAAAATTTTTTTGGAAGAGCGCTGGCTCAGGAGATTTGCATTTTCGCAGTCAAGCCTGGTGTTCGGCGCGATCAGGAGTTTGGCATTTTCGCAGTCAAGTCTGGTGTTCGGCGCGATCAGGAGTTTGGCATTGTCGCAGTCAAGTTTGGTGTTCGACGCGCTGAGGAGTTTCTTTGCGCGCCAGCGGAGGCGCTGCAGCGCTGCGCGAGCCTGACAAGCGCTTGAGTTCGCTATGAAAAGCACCGAAGTTTCGCAGCGGTGCGTTTGCAGGAGCGCGCCATCATGAACAGCAACGTGGAGGTCTTGCGCTGCCGCACTTGACACAATTATCAGGGAGAATGAATGGCGCCGCGATGGTGCCCGTTTAAAGGTTGTGTTCTGTGTGTGCGTGGGTTTCTGCGCGCTTGTTTTCATGCCACGGGCGTGGCTCTCCCACTGTGTAACCTGGCTTCAGAATCAGTCTGTCCTCACCGCGTGTCAACTCCGCGACCTCAGTCATATGTGGGACCATCGTAGCTAGGCACAGCGCCAGAGGCAATACGCGCCCACTCTGAGCGCAGATTGTAAGGCGCTGCGCTTTGCTTCGGGGTGGTTGGTTTTTTTTCTGAAGCTTGTCTGGGTTTGAATACAGAGGTGACAGAAAAATTACCACAGACAGTTGTGGGATCTTTGTAGAACTGGACAGCTCTGTTCCTTGATTCCGAGAGCTTTGAAGCGCCACGTGCATTCCCTGCGTCTCATTCGTAGGTGGGAAGTACTGCACGCGTTTGCCCTTGGTCTGTTGTTGTTGTTGTTTTTTTCCAGTGCTCGACAAGACTGTGTTTTTTGGAGTGGATTCATGCTCAAATGAGCTGAATGTGAAAACTGGGTATGACACCCAGCGCCTTCGGCGCTGAAACAGCACTGTTTTTGTGCTCAGAGGCTTGCGTTGGCATGCAGCCTTGTTTTGGTTTTTGGATTATGGATCCATAGGCCCAGTTTTACACTGGCCTCATTTTGAGCCTTTTGGCTCTGATGGTGTCTACTCATGGTGGTTTTGGTTTGCTGACAATAGGATATTTTTTCTGTGACTTCTGAGTCTGACTTTTGAGTCCACTTTGAGGTTTTTTTTTTGTTTTTTAGTGTGAGTCACAGTGTGGCTCAGGTTAACTCCATAAAGCCTGGTTGGAGGCTCTGGGCCAGCTTGTGGCTGCCCTACCTCCAGGTTTAATCATAGGGCAATTTGAAACTCTGTTTTTCCTTGGACAGAACTTTGTATGTTCTGTGTGCATGGGGTGCACTGACGAGTGTGCCTCCAGTTTTGAGAGGGGGATGCCATCAGGGCTTGCGAGCCTGGGTCCTCCTGACACTGCATGGCGTTTGTTGTTTGTTTGTGCAGCATGGAGCTGGCATGTGTTGTTCAGGTGCAGTGGAAAACCCCCCCACCACAAGATAGGTAATCGCGATGACTCCTTGAGTGCGTGGGTAAGCAGGTATGTGGGTGACCTGTGTTGGTTTGTAACCTGTAGGTCTTTGACACCTCCACTGAGGTTCAGGTTGGCAGGCCGCGGGCTGGATGCCATGGCCAGGCGTCGCCCTTCTTTTCTATGCTCATTGGCCTGCCACTGTAGGTGAGTGTTGTCTAGAATTCTTTTCAGTTATGCTTCAGCTCTTCTGTCCCATACCACTGTGTGGGGAGTGTGGAGCCTGCTTGATAACAGATATTTCTCTTGCCCTGCCCTTGTTTATACTTTCCCTCATGCTGTTTGTTTTCAGGTGGTTCACTTGGGTCAGATGTCAGAGTCCAGTGTGGGAAAATTTCAGCGATGCCCAGCGACGCCAGGTCTGTTCATTTTTTCTCGTATTTTCTGCACCAGCCCCCTTTGTATTGGTTTTTCTCTTGTCTCTGCTCTCTCAGGAGTAGCAGAACAACAATGAAGCTCAGAAGTAATTAACTACCAAAGAGCACATTAAGTGCCCTGAGGAAATTCGGAAGGCAGCGTTTTGTATTTTAGCTTAAGGGTCTTCAGCACTCAGTCCCTAGTGACCCCTTTTGCACACCATGGTGCCATGTCCTATGTTCAACCGGTGTTCAACTGACTTCACCTGGGCCCTTGAACCACCCCTGAACAGCGGTTGAACACCCCCACCGCGCGTAGTGCAATTTTACCAAAAATTAAACTTTTGACGTATCACCATGCCATTCCAAACCATCCATGACGATGTACCATGCTTTTAACAACATACTAATGCCCAATGCACTATTCCATGCCATACCCCTCACATTGCCACTCCCTTTCTATCATGTCCAAGAGTAGCGTCAACGCCGCCTTGGTGTTCAACCATGCGGTTGAACACCCCACTTGACACATTCCCCTAAGCTTTGACCTTCATTGTGGTCCTTTGGCTTCCATTCTATCGTGGATGGTGTTCAGAGGTTTTTGCAGTGTGCACCTGCCTTATCCAAATCAATTATAACCACAAAACCATGGATTTTCTGCTACTTTCATATTGCCGCCCATACGCGTTCGGCCATGTTCAACTGCGTGTTCAACCGCGCGGTTGAACACGGTTGAACACGGTTGAACACGGTTGAACACACACTGGAGCGCGTTATTGTAATCCAGTGTAGTGATCTGCAATACATTGCTTCAAGTTTGACGTTGGCATTTTTGATTGTAAAATGAGAGGGATCCTTGCATACAAGTAAGAAACCACAATGGGGAATCTCTTGGTGCTCTAATTTGTTCTTATTGTTACGTTATTTTTGGTGACACTACCATATTGCACAAAGGTGAAATTAAATATTCTTCAATTCAATGCGTCATGTATATAGTAAAAAGCGAGCAGGTGGCAACTACTACACACCATGTGCATTCCCTTTACCGCCACGTGTTGGCCACCACGTGCCGGCTCCAGTTTTCATGTATGTGGTCACCACACCGCCACCTGCCCATTGGTAGTAGGTTCCAGGTTTTAACTGGGTTTTAGGGAACAGCTCAAAACCAAAATTGTGGGACAGGCTACATTTACCAATTAACCACTGTTGAACGCGTGATCGCGTGAGCACGCGCCACCGATTGGCGCGATAGGCCAGTTGAACTGTTCAACCGCGTTCAACCGAGTTCAACTGGGGGGTTGAACAGCAACATGCTGTTCAACTGGGTTCAACCGCTGTTCAACCGCTACGCTCAAAGGTGTGCAAAAGGGGTCACTAGGGGTGGAGTCCGTTTCAGTGGCAGACTCATTCTCTTTGTGCTGCTTGCCCTGCTTTAGCTGCCTGTGTGTTCTTTTTTTTTTCAAAAAATCTGAGCAAGAGATTTTGGTGCAGAAAAACAGACATTTGGCATGGGCACTAAGCAGGATTGGAAAACTGCCCCCCTGAGCTTTAGGCTAAGAAGTTTTAGTCAGAATTTTCTGATTAGAATTTAAAAGCTTTCTCAGGTATTTTTCCCAAAAGTCAGCTTGGGTTTTTTAGAGGGCAACACCCCCACTCAGATGTGTCAGTTTTTTATATACCCGAAATGGATAGAGGGGCTGCAGTTCAGGATTTCAGGCCCTGGGGTAGGACAGATTTCAGGTTTCCATTATTCTGCACAGTCTCATGTTTTAATGCATCCCCGTGGGAAACCAAGGGTGCCTATCAGCCCCAGGGAGTAACCGGAGGTAACCTGTGGGTAGGGCCCTGAGGTAGTTCAGAAATGGGATGGAGTAATCCGGGTATGTCATCCCGTCAGCAGATTTTTCTGTGAGGTGTTATATATGCTCTGTTTTTCTGTGGGCATGCTTGCCCATGTAGGGGTATATATCAGTTTTTCAGACACTTGGCAGTGTCTTGGGAGGGGGATGTAATGCGCACGCATGCCCAGGCTGAGATCGCGAGTCCTACAGCTTAGGATGCGTCGCGCGCGTGCAGAAGTGAAGGATTTTCAGTGCATGAAAAGTGCTGTTTTGTTGTAGATTAACTTTGAGAATTAATGCATTGTAATTCAGGGTATTATTATGTGACAAAGGATTTAACGATCTGGGGACTTTGTGGATTCCGTGTTGCGATTTTGCAGTTTTGCCCTGTATGCTCGTTGTGGACGTCGAGAGCCGTGGGATCCGCATACAGGTGCCACCAGAGCGTCCCCGTCAGAACTCCGCGGGACAGGTCACCTCGAACCCCTTGTTCCGCAATTTGCAGGCCATCCTCATGAAACGGCTCCTCTTCTTAGCGTTGCCGTCATCACCACCTTCATGCTCACGCTTGGCTCCTTGTTCTTGCTGGGCCTGCGTTTGTGAGCGTGTGGTAGGACCAGACTGCCCTCCAGAGGGCTCGGAGTTCCCCCCTGGATTAGGGTTGGGGTTGCCTCCGTTCTTGTCCTTGTTCTTGTTGTCGGGCTGGCGGTTAGCGCCTCCTCCTCGTCCACCTTGACCCTTGTCTTGCCCTTGACCACGTCCTTTCGACTAGCCCTTGCCGGAGTCGTTGCCTTTGCCTTTGCCTCCACCTTTGCCTGAGCCTTTGCCAGGATCTTCACCCTTAAGCTTCGCCGATAGGCGTTGCTTATGGTAGCACTCATCCTCGTAGTGCTTCCGCTTCCCGCAGAATGCACACGTGATGGTGCACCTGTAATGATCCGGCAGCTTCGCTTTGGCGCCGGTGTTCTTCTCCTGCTGCTTCCCCTGGACTACGAAGCAGTCTCGCTGCTCGCAGTCAGGGGCGTGCTGCAGGTGGCCCTGCTCGTCTCTGGCATCACACCAGAATAGCTCCTTCACGTTCTTCACGATACGGGCGTGGGCGTGTTTGGGGGTAGTCCCCTGCCCAGGTCGGGACCCTTGGTACCCTTTGCCATGGCCTCCAGAACCTCCACCACCAGGGCGGTAGTTGTTCAAGTGCTGGTCACTCTCCTTCTCCAGCGCCAGCTCCAGGAGTAGCACGCATAGATCCTCGTAGCGGAGGGATCTAGCCTTGCACTCCGCCGTCGAACGGCACTCGTCCCATAGCTCTCGAGGGAGCTTGGCCACCAACCAGAACAGCAGGTCGTCGCTGCTGTAGGAACCGGGCGTCAGTCGTCCAGCCCAGTGATCCAGGTCAGCCAACAGCTCAGAGACCCTGCCAGGTTTGGGGTTGTTGGGCAGCACGGGCAGGTTCTGGATCTCGGCCCTGATGGAGAGGTCGGTTTCGTAGGTCGGGTACTGCCTCTCCAGGGCAACCAACACATCGGCAAAGGTGGCGGAGTTAGTCACGATCTGCCTGACCTGCTTCTCCAGGTACTTGGTCTTGCAGCACTGCAGGAGCAGATCGCACTTCACTCGCCCACTAGCGTGGGTTTGGCCGGTCAGTCGTAGAAACCGGCCAAAATTCTCAGCGAACTCGCTGAGGTCCTTGCCTGTGAACTCAGGCAGGTTCACCACGATCTTGGAGGTGGCAATAGCCTTCGCCTCCTGAGACCTGCGTCCCTCAGGGCGTCGGGTCTTCTTCTTCTTCTTCTTCTTCTTCTTCTTACCCCTTGGGTCCTCGGGGTCCTCCGGGTCATCGTCCTCCGAGGGCGAAGTAGAAGTCATCGACGGCGGCTCATCATCGGAGGGGTCTCCGTTAAGATCACTAGAGCCATAAGGCTCCACGTCCACCATAGCCCTTAAGGCTGTCAGCCCCAGCCGGTCCAGCTCGGCCCTCGTAGAGTTCGTCACGTGGCTGTAGGGCGGCTGGGCCGTTCTCGGCACGAATGGACTTCTCGGTATAGCTGCAGGAGTCGGCATCGGTCTGCTCCTCAGGCTCCCCAGGGTATTTGTCAACCCTGCCGCCAGGTGGTTAGCCTGTACTCGGTGGGGTGACATTCCCACCGTGGTAGGTGACGCTTGGGGCGGGATCATCAGGGGCTCCAGTTTCTCTCGGATTTCTTGAGTGAGGTCGCCCACGATTTTTGAAGTGGCTCCTCGGAGCACCTCGTTGATCTCCGACCGCGTCAGGGACCTGTTGGAGGATCTCCCTGATCCTCTACTCCTGCCTCCAAGAGACTCTGGTCCTCTCCTCAACCCACTCAAGGTTGCATACCCAGGTGCATACCCAGGAACATCCACATAGGTTCCAGTAGCGGGTAGTGGATGGGGATATTCAGCCGCATACCATCGCGGCGCAGAGCTGGAAGCCACCGGCTCACTGGCAGTAGTTGCCTCAAGGAGCGCAGTGGTAGGTGGGCCCATACCATAGGCGGGGTAGGGAGGCATGCCAGTAAAGCCTTTGCCCTCTGCCATAGGCGGGTTGGTTATGGGAGTGGATGTTGCGGCGGCTGGGTCTGGAATTGGGAGTGTGGTGGTTAAAGGAGAGGGTGATGCGTGGAGGCCAGAAGCGCTTGGTGCGCCTTCGAAGGTAGGGACATTCGTCAGGTCTTGCCCTTGCTCCTCTCCTTCGTCTGCTTCGTCTCCAGCATCCTTCTCGCTCTCTCTCTTCCTCTTCACAGGCTGAGAGACCACCTCTTCGACTGACAGGGCCCCGAAGGGCGTCTGGAGTCCATCCAGCGAGTCCTCAGCCGCTTCAACTGGCCCATGTAAGGGCACCGCCGAAGGTACAGCGCCCGGTGCTGGCCTTGCCGGTGCCTCAGGCGCTGGCGCTGTCTTCACGTCGGCGTCCTCCTTCCTTGTGTCCATCTTCAGTCACCCTTCTGCTTATATGTGCCTGTACTCGGCGCACTGGATGTACGGCGCGGGGTTGCTGCCGGTGCGCAGAGACAGACTGCCTCTGCTACCAGAAAAGTTTATAGTGGTTTCAGCACTGTGATTTTGTCTCTCCTGCTGCCTGCTGCTGGTGTAGGGTTTCCTGCTGCTTGTTTTTGGAGATGAAAACCTTTTGTTTGATGAAATATAGTCAATCCAGGATAGCCCAAGCCAGAGGTATGCAAGGAGAAGAGAATTGAGGATCAAAGCTTGAAGGGCTGCAGTGTAAACAGTGAAAGATGATTGGATATTCACAGAAACTGCAACTCAGGTCAAATCGGAATGCATATTCACAAAGATAGCTGAAATGTTTTGGAAAAGAGTTGGAAAACTGCCCCATGGTCACTCCCTCTCCATAGTGCCATCTCAGGAGATGTGCACTCTTTGTTTTGGGTCCCATATGTGCTGAGGTGGCAGGGCATGTGGCGATGAGGTCACTACCATGTCACATGGGATCTTCCTACTTAGCTAGGCTGACCAGGAATTGAACCCAGGACCTCTCAAAAAGAGGTGCCCAGCCCCCTAGGGTGCATACCACTAGGATAGCTAAGAATTCATGGAAAAACATAGATAAATTCATAGGCTCTGCCTTGGATATGTCAGTTCTCAGTTAACTCAGGAAAAGATGATTTGCCTCACATTGAAAGGGGATTAAGGGGTCCACTCCATATCCTGATTGGGTGTTTGGTTCCATAGGTCAAAATGTGTTATCACCACTTTTGGTGGGACCAATACTAAGATAGAAATGCCTGAATGCTCAGTGCATCTCTAATACAACTAGAGTATGCCTCAAAGCATTGGAAAAGCACTTTTTCTTACTGTTTCTGTGGGGTAGCGTACTTGGCGTTCTTCACTTCCTCCACGCATGTCTGCACGAAGAAGGCGTCATGGTCTGTTTCGTCATCAGAGTGTATTGAGCTGGGAAGCTCGGATAGCCCACAATCTGAGACTACATCAGGATTAGGTACACGGCAGGGGGAGTTGGGGGCAGTGGTGTCAGAGACGACGTATTCGTCTCCCCCAGGAGTAGTCTCCACAGCATCTTGAGGCCGTAGTTGGTCTTTCAGGACACTCACGATGTACCTGTCGCTCTCACGTTGTATCTCCTGGACCGTAGCACGGTCCAGATCTTTCCATGGCACAGGGGTCAGACCCCCGTCCACCACACGAGCATACTCCCCCATCCAGGTTTCCCAATGGGCTTCTTACGGCCCACAGGCACGTAGATGACGTCATCAGGTAACTGGACGGAGGTGAGCGTCAGCTTATCCACCACCCGGCCCAGCGCAGCCAGCCCCCACAGGCCACCCACCCCGCGCGACGCACCACACCGCACCACACCATCACATGTACCACGGGCACACCCACTACCACCATCAACCCTTACCACCATATCCATCAGCGCCGTGGTACCACACACAACCAACACACCCTCGATACCACCACCACACGATCCAGCACCACCTACCGCCCCCATTACACGGGCTCAAGGCATACGGGCCACCGTACAGCCCCATGGGCCCATGGGGGGCCACACACGTGCACCAACAGCACCAGGGCGTACAAGGAGCACCCTACCACCACCAGCAGCCCCCCCACCCACACCGCATGCCGGCGAGCACCATCCACCAGCAGCCACTCGCTAGATACGGAGCACAGCCCCACCCGGATGCCCAGGCAGCCGCCTCCCACCCGTACCTCGGCACCGCAGCCAGCCAGGGACCACAAGGACCGCACGGTACGCACACGCAACACCCAAACGACCCGGCGGGACACCCAGACTGCCATCCAGCACAACACCCACCCCATCCCCCCCCACCACCAGCAGTGCCGCCCCCACACCGTCCCCCCCCGCCCCCCCCCCAAGACCAGGCCACAGACGCACCACACGGAGACCCCCACCAACCCCCGCCACCCCCAGCCCACGCCGACACACACCACGGCGAGTCCCCCCTCCCGCGGCCACCAAGAGAAACCTCGTCACCAGACCCCACACGCGACAACGACGACCATCCCCCCACACACACACCACCCCCCTCGTCACACCCTGCACCACCAGCCGCCGCACCGGTCCGAGCCCTACGCCCTACACAGCCCCAAAGCGGTACGGCAGCACCTCCGGGGGCTCGGAGACCAGGAGGTGCTACGCCTCCACACCTCCGGCACCACCCAGCGCATCCAGGCGGCCACCCTGGTCCAGGCGGCCACCCTGGGGGAGGGCGTCCGAGACTTCCTCTTCGACGCCTTCATCCACGTCGCCTGACACGACCGCCCCTCGCTCGCCAACCCTGATGGCGAGAGCCCGTTCCCCACGGGGAGCGGGATCTGGGTGCCCCCCATCGACTGGGGGCGACACCTTTTCGGACATCCCATGCCGGGGCGGGTGGACACCAAGGGCCGCACCCGCTACCACGAGCCCAACATGGCCCACCCCCCACCCAGCGCCACCCCCAGCGACACCAAGGAGTGGGAAAGGGAGACATCGGTCAACCGGATGGCCTACCTGAGCAACTTCAGGGACCACGTCCCGGGAGACGTCCCCACCCCCGACAACCAGCAGCCAGCCCCCTCCACGTACATGACCCTCGTGTACAACATACACTGCACCCTCTCCACCACCCACTACCACGCCCCAACTCGCCACTGGGTGGTACACGTCACCGACTCCCTCCTACCCGCCGACTACCCCCCCCCCCCCTCCGCACAACCCAGGCCCCGACACGTACACCAGGGAGGACAAGGCTGACAACCCCGACATCTGGGGCACTTGGAAACGCAGGTCCCTGGAAACGCTGCTCTCCATCCGCAGCGGCAACCAGGGCCTTGGCAGGGCGATGTGTTGCCTTGCCAAGTGGACCCAACGGACCTGAGAGATCCCCACGGACCGGTGGCTGTGGAAGGTCACGCTGCGCCCCCAGCAGAGGGAGGCCCCTCCCGAGCCGCAGGGGACCCAGCCCCCCGCGCCCCACCACCCTACAGCTCTGCCCATACATGGTGGCAGCCCGCCGCATGGCGCTGCTGTGGCCGGGCCCAGACGCCCCCACCCAAAACTACCTCCACCTCACGGAGGGGGACATGCCCAGCATCCAGCGATGCTTCCTCAGCACCCTCGACTACCTCCAGCAAACGCACCCACACGTCCTGGAGCTGAGGTGGACGGCCCCCGGATAACCCACGTGCCCGCACAGCCGAGACAACGCCACCACACCGCCACATACATCTGCAACAGCACCGGCACGCACGCAGGTCACCAGGGAAAGCGCGCGCACACACCCGGTGCACGAACCTGCACCCTAGTCCTCATTACTCACAGGACCCAGCATCCGACGCCCAGCCCCGCCGCCCAGGACCCCCCACCGTCCCCCACAGCCCTCTCCTCCGCCTCCGACTCAACAACCTCCCCCACCACAACCACCTCATCCGCCACCACCACCACGTCCTCGTCCAGCACTCCATCCCCCAACCCGCGGGGAAAGCCTCCCAAACGGGCCCCCAAACCCGTCCCCACAGCGAGCAACCCCGCCACCGCCAAGGCCCACGCCCCAACAAAGCCCGCGCCCGCAGCCGGGCGGAAACCCAAGAACGCATCCAAGCAGCCACCCAAACCCGTCGGCGCACCGCGACCTCATGCCGCAGCCAAACCCAAGCCCAAGCCCAAGCCCGGCGCCACGACGACAGCGTGAGCCCGACACCCCCAGGACGTCCTCTACGACATCCCGCCCCAGCCATCCCAGACCCGGCAGCAGCAGCGCCCAGCACGGCGCCCCCCCACCGTCACCGACGCCCCCGCAACCACCTCCATGGCGGAGCGCAGCGCAGCCGAGGCGCAACGCGCCTCGTCCCGCCACCCCTCAAAGCCCGCACCCCAGGCCCACGGACCACCCCCGACCAGGCCAGAACAGCGCCAGGGTCCAACAGCAGCGTCCTTGCCACCCTACCAACCCTCGATGTCAGTCCACATCCAGCAGATGCCCCGCTACTGCCGCCACCGCGAATCCCAACCCCACCCCGAGGCGGAGACCGTGCGCGCGTACCCGCGAATCCACATCCGCCCACGTCCCCACTCCCCACGCACCCCCACGGCACAGGACTACGAGGAATGCCCCGGGCCCGCCACCGCCAGCAGTCCCCATGACCCAATCACACCCACCCACGTGCACTCCTCTCCCAAGGCAACGGCCCCGCCCAGGGACAGTGGTGGCAGCGCTGGACCCACACGCAGCTCTGGGAGCTGCGAAAGTGGGCCCCGGCAGAGCCCTCCCTCGAGGGCCTGGTCCACCCGTCCCGCAAGGGGTCGCTAAAGAACTGCCGCCTCCAGCCGGCAGGGGGGTGGATGCCACAGGCCGCATGGGAAGCCATGCTGGCCGATGCGCTCCACCCCCAGGGAGTTCAGCCCCGCAACCTCCCCGCGCCCCAGGACCACCCGTATGTCGTCAAGCGCCTGCGGGAGAACCTCCAGGAGGCCAACGAGAAGGCAGACGCCTGTGGGACATCACCCAAGCCCAACCCGGCGCACACACACCCCCTCGCCACCCCGCAAGCGTCGACTCACCGACATTGGCAGCACTTGCAGCACCCCGGGAGCCCCGCGCGCCACACAGCACGACGCGTCTGACCCTCGGCCAGCGGCGGCACTACCTAACCCCGCTACCCAGCCAACCACGGCCGCAGAGCGCCACGCCAAGCCCCGTCCAGAAGACACCAAGCCAACCGGAAGCCGATGGACGCCAACACGCACGCCAACGGGCACTGCTACGCCCAACGGCGCCGAACCCAAGCCAGCAGCCGTCGAAACCGCCTTACCCGCCACAACCGCCCAACCCCAGCCGAAGCCTCATCACGAGTCGAGCCCGAGCCGCATCCCGTAACCTCTTGCCCTTGAGTCCTAACCGAGCCCGCGGAGGGAGTCACGTAACCACAACCCACACCCACAGCCCACACAGCCGCCTAACCAGCCGGCACCAAAAGCAAAGGGGCAACTAACCAAGCCCATCGTCAGCCGTACCCGTGTACATCAAGACGAGCGAGCCGCACCCCTGGGGCGCAGCCGCCACAACACTATTGCACCACTGCAACAGTTGCCCATGCCTGTGTTTGCAGTGTGCACGCGCCCCCTTTTCAATTTTCAAAAAAAAAAAAGACAACACAAAACAAAACAAATACAGAGGAAAAAAAAAAAAAGAAAAGAAAAGAAAATTAGGGCAGGGTGGAGGAGGGACAAAACCACCAACAGCACACGCACACCGCACACAGCGCGCACACCGGTGAACACGCGCCACGTGGGCCAGGACACCGCACACGCACATGCACTGAGGGCAGCAAAGGGACAGGACGCAACGGTCTACACCCCCAGGGTCTGACGCAGTGGGGTGACCCAGGCGACCAGGGCGACCCAGCCGACCCACCAGGCCAGTGGCAGGAGCGGTACTCCAAGGCCGCTGGTCCGAGCGCGGCCAGGCTGCATCGGGGACCATGGCAAGCGTCGCTCGGAGCCATGGAAGCAACTGATGACAGGCGTGCCGGCACACAGCCCAGGACGGGGTCGCCTGCCAAGCAACGGGGCCCCGCAACTCAAGCCACAGGCCTGAGGCGGTCGTACCGTAGACTCGCGGGAGCAATACCCTCTGTGGTGAGAGATACTCCATACAGCTTGGCAGCCGCCAGAGCTGCCGCCCACAGGAGGGGGCATGTGACCCTACCCACGGACACATGTGGGGACACCCTCCCACCTGGGACACCTGGACCGGGTGGCCGCGACACTGCCTTCCCAAGCACCCGCGGGAGCGGCTTAAGAGGCACCTGACCTAGGGCAGTGGGAGGGACAGGACGTCCCTTTGGTAAGACCTTCTTCCTGCATTGTCAAAGGAGGCATCCCGAGCTCCCGAAGATACCTACCTACCTACCTCCTCCTTCACCATGGTCCACTTGGACGACATAGGGTGCTTGCAGCGTGAGGGATAGAATCTGGGAGTGCTCGACGAAGAAGTCGGTCCCCAGTACGAAGTCGAAGGCTTCGGTGTCCATCACATAGAACGGATGGGCAATGCTCCTTGATCCCATAGGCACGTCGACCTTGCAGTCCCCACAACTGTGCACCACATGACCATCCCCCATGCGAATGGCTGCAGTAGGCATGATGTTCTTCAGGTCCCCTCGAGGTAACATTTTCTTGGCCACAATAGATATGATAGCCCCAGTATCCAGTACCCCCGGGTATTATCCTCCCCCAAGACGGATACGTACCCAGAACACCAGGTCTGTAGATCCCCCAGAGCGTCCTTGTCAGAGCTCTGCGGGGCAGGTCACTTCGAACCCCTTCTTCTGCAGTTTTCGCGCCATACGCATGAAGCGGGACCGTTTGCGGGCGTTAGACTGGTCCCCATCTTTGTTTGCACGCTTAGTCCCTTCTTCTTGTTGGGCTTGCGTCTGGGAACGGGTCGTAGGCCCCAGATTCGACTGCCCACCAGAGGGCTCAGAGTTCCCCCTTGGTGTAGGATTGGGGTTCCCTCCGGACTTGTCAGCCTTCTTGTCCTTGTCAAGCTTGCGGTCAAAGCCTCCTCATCCACCTTTGCCCTTCTCTTGGCCTTTGCCACGGCCCTTGGACTTGCCCTTGCCACTGTCCTGGTCGGTGTTGCCCTTGCCACTGCCCTTGCCACTGCCGTTCGCGCTCTCGAGCTTCGCCGAGAGGCGTTGCTTGTGGTAGCACTCGTCTTCGTAGTGCTTCCTCTTACCACAGAATGCACAGGTGATAATGCACCTGTAGTGGTACCGCAGCTTGGCTCTGCCGCCGGTGTTGGTCTCCTGCTTCTTCCCTTGGACCACCAAAAAGTTCCGCTGGTCGCAATCAGGGGCATGAAGCAGGCAACCCTGCTCATCTCTGGCATCACACCATAAGACATCTTGGACACTGCTCATGATGCGAGCATTTTGGGGGGTAGTCCCCTGTCCGGGTCGGGGTCCCTGGTACCCCCGGCCATGGCTCCCAGAGCCGCCTCCTTCCGCGCGGTAGGCATTCAGGTGCTGGTCGCTTTCTTTCTCCAATGCCAGCTCCAAAAGCAGCGCAGACAAGTCCTGATAGGTGAGGGTTCTTGCCTTGCGCTCCGCCGTTGCCCGACATTCATCCCACGCGTCTCGTGGGATCTTGGCCACCAACCAGAATAGCAACTCGTCGCTGCCATAAGAACAGGGCGTCAGTCACCCTACCCAGTGGTCCAAGTCGGCCAGCAACTCAGAAATCCGGGCCGCCTTGGGGTTGTTGTAATAATTTCGGGAAAATATTCTTCAGATCATGCTATCTGGGACGGGCATCAAGAGCAGAATCACATCAAATCACGACTGAGTGATTTCAAAGGTAATCTGACAAATGCCTAAACAGAAATAGACAATTCATCAACCATAAAGAACTTTGATAATAATTTGATAATCAAACAACGGGAATCACAATTAAAATCAATTCTCCGTTTATCACTACATTACAGAATAGCTGCGATCCGCGATTGATTTGTGCACGCATGCGCATTTGTTCTGCGCTCAGGCAGTGCTCTTTACACAGATTATAAACATACTGTGAATAATAACTCAAAAATGCCCCCACTCATTACACCCCCTTCCTAAGCTTCATGTACATTTCATTTACAAAAGAAAATGTGCATGATAAGCTGATACAAAAATGTACAATGAGCGTGGGCTTTGCACCCCCTTCCTAGGCTAAAAGCCACCTGGAGGGGTGCGTAGCACTGCCATGCTTCATGCTTGAAGAAAACAAAATATACACTGAGTGCCCAAAATAATATTCAACGACAAAATTAAAAAACCTTGCAATGCAAAAGAGTTTGTCAAAACTGCTTTCACAGTTTTTTCAAAACCTTTGCGAAAAGGGCTGTCAAAACTGTTTGCACAGTTTTTTCAAAACCCCTGCAAAGTTCAATAACACAAATGTGCACCTCAGAAAATTCAAACATCAACAGACACTGTGCACCACATCAGGGTAATAGCAAACAGCCAACAATGCATGACAGAAATGTCACACCCGGTCAAAGCCGACCACATAAGAACCCACAATGTACATGGTGCTTGGTCTTCAGGTTGCTTCACTGCTCACAGAAAATGAAACAAAAGCACACATCAGTGATCTCGGGCACTGCAAGGAAAAACTTGCATATGTACTTGACCCATAGAAAGGAAGTGTTTCAGGAAGAGACTTTAGATCCCTGTCAGAACCCACAACCATAAACAGCTGTTTAATGTAAAAAAAAGGCTAAAGCAAGGCAAAGGCATGCCTCAGTACCAACAAAGAAGGCACATAGGCTCGTTTCCAGCGCCTTGCGCGCAGCTGGTGTATGACTCAATTTTACATTCACGATGGATCAAATCGGGACATGCCACTGACTCAGAGAATAAGTACAGACAGACAAACAAACAAACACCACTCAGCGTGCAAAGAATGCGTGTGTCCACAAACCACCTTCGTCTTAACCACCGGCGCCACACCCAGGTGAGAAAAAACGACGTCCTTCGCTCCCACGGCGGGATAGCCTGCAAAACCCTGTGCGGCAAGCCAGCGAACAGCGCTGCGGCACGGCCTGCGACGATCATAGCTCAGTAGGTTGCATCCCCTTCGTTGTCACGCTGCGTGCCCTCGAAATCAGGCACTCACTATTGCCCACTGGGTGCTGCTGCTCTTTTGGCTCCACCTTTCCCTCTGGGTCTGCGCCTGCGCGTTGATCTTTGTTGTGGCTCCTCGGACGCAGCTGGTGCTGTAGAGGCCTTCACCTGCAGCAAAGCTTGAGAAAGCGCACAAAGCAAAGGCACAGCTGCTGCTGCGACCGCATCAGCCAACAAATGTCCCGTAGAGGCAAATGCACGAACAGGGACTGTAGGAGCGTGTGATTGCGTTGACTTGGCGACAGGTTTTGACGAAACGCTTGCATCGTGCGGCCTTGATGGCTCTCGTGATAAGACGCAACCATAGCTCGAGGACGTGCATTTTGGCGTCCACGACCCCTGGGCCGCCAATGCCCTGACCATCAAAGGTTTCGGAGACTCCTGAGAACTAAGAAACGCATCCACTGCCGCAATCTTACGGCAGTAACGAGCATGAGCAGCAAGCATCGCGTCTTTAGCTGCATAAAACTCACTGCGCTCACGCTGTGGCGCAGACTCCACTGCAGCTTCTGTGGCTCGAAAAAAACGTTGACACTGTCTCCAATCCGCGAGTTTGGCGCCAGCTGCACGCCGCCAGAGTTCTTCACAGTCTTCGTCAGTACGAACGGTCCCATTGAGCCGCGTTAACTCCTGAGAATCCTGCAGCACAATGCTCCGCACCTCCGACTATACTCGAGACATAACATCATGTCCACCATACTCATACTCACGGTACGGAAATTTGGCTGCATACCAGTCTCCTCGCAGCTCCTCGGACGCAAACATACTGCTGCAACTTGTCGCAACTTCTTCGGCAGTAGTGGACTTGAAGCACTGTTCACCGTGATCGAGATGACTCTGACTCCGTCAGAACTTTGAAATTGTAATAATTTCCAGAAATTATTCTTCAGATCATGCTATCTTGGACGGGCATCAAGAGCAGAATCACATCAAATCACGACTCAGTGATTTCGAAGTTAATCTGACAAATGCCTAAACAGAAATAGACAATTCATCAACCATGAAGAACTTTGATAATAATTTGATAATCAAACAACGGGAATCACAATTGAAATCAATTCTCCGTTTATCACTACATTACATAATTGCTGCGATCCGCGATTGATTTGCGCACGCACGCGCATTTGTTCTGCGCTCAGGCAGTGCTCTTTACACAGATTATAAACATACTGTGAATAATAACTCAAAAATGCCCCCACTCATTACAGTTGTCAGGCAACACAGACAGGTTCTGGATCTCGATCCTGATGGAGAGGTCTCTCTCCTGGGAAGGGTACTGCCTCTCTAAGGCAACCAACACCTCGGCGAAGGTAGCGGACTTCGTCACGATTTGCTTGACCTGCTTGTCCAGGTACTTGGTCTTGGAACATTGCAAGAGCAGATCGCACTTCACTCGACCACTAGCGTGGGTTTGGCCTGTCATCCTCAGTAACCGGCCAAAATTCTCAGCAAACTCGCTAAGGTCCTTCCCGGTGAACTCAGGCAAGTTCACCACAATCTAGGAGGTGGCGATTGCCTTAGCCTCCTTGGACCTGCGTCTCTTGTGGCGCTGAGTCTTACTCTTTTTCTTTTTCTTGTTGCCACTCGGGTTCTCGGGGTCCTCGGCGTGACCGTCCTCGGAGGGTGAAGCAGACGTCACAGATGGCAGCTCATCATCAGAAAGATCACCGCCCAAGTCACTGGAGACGTAGGGCTCAAGCTCAACCATACCCCTTGGGTTGTCAGTCCCAACTGGTCAAGCTCGGCTCGGGTGGAGTTCTCCACATGGCTGTAGGGCGGCTGGGCCGTTCTTGGTACAAAAGGACTCCTGGGTATTACAGCAAGGGTCGGCATAGGTCGGCTCCTCACGCCTCCCAGGGTGTGAGTCAGTCCCGCCACCAAATGCTTGGCTTGTAGACGATGTTGGGAAGCTCCCATGGTCGTAGGTGACCCTTGGGGAGGAATCAGGGGCTCCAATGTGGCCCTAATTTCTTGAGTGAGATCGCCCACTAGGTCTGCAGTGGCTCCTCGAAGAGCTTCTCGTATCTCCGACTGCGTCAGCGACTTGTTTGAGGATCTTCCTAATCCTCTGCTCCTTCCCCCACACGACTCAGGGCCACATAGGCTACTTAGAGAAGTGAAGCCAGGTGCTAGCATGGTATAGCCAGTGTCGGGCGCTGCATAGCCAGGTATACCGGTCATGTAGACACCGGTAGCGGGTCTGTGACAGTCATCATCGTAGCGACAGGGCATAGACTCACGAATACCGGTGTAGTTGGAGCTGTATGCCACAGGTTCGCTGACTACAGTCGCCATAGGTGGCGCACTCGCGGCTGGAGTCACACCATAGGAGGGGTAAGGCATACCAGTAAAGCCTAGACCCTCAGCCATAGGTGGAGTGGTTGTGGGTGAGGATGTCGCTAGATGTGTGGCTGGGAGTGTCGTGGTTTTTGGAGAGGGTACTGCAAGGTGACCATAGGCGCTCGTCGCGCTCTCAACAGGTTTGTCATCGAAGGGTACCTCATCGGATGGTTCGTGTCCATCTCCAGGATCTTCCTCTTCGACCCCCATATTCACTGCATCCTTCTCCTTCTCCTTCTCCTTGCATTCAGGTCCTCCAACGGAAAGTCCACTTAAGGCCGCTCCCAAGCCCTCCAGGGAATCGTCCCCAAGCCCACTTAAGGGCACTGAAGGTACAGGCTCCTCAGTTTCAGATTCACCAGGTCTGGGCTTGGGTGCCGGCTTTGCTGGTGCCACTGACCTCACCACTGAGGGCGCTGTCTTCTCGGCAGTGTCCTTGGTGTCCATAAGGTTTTCTTCCGCCCTTGAGAAGTGTTGTCGGTCTCGACGTACTGGTTGTACTGCACGGGGTAGCACGTACGCAAAGACTGAAAATCTCTGCTACCAGAAAGTTAAAACAGGCTTCCACTGTTGATTGTTTTGTTGTGCCTTTGCTTGCTTTTACTGCTTCTTGATGTAGCTCAATTTTTCCAAATGTAAATGTCTTGTTCAAATAAACCAAAACTCCAAGTACCCACAGTGTAAGAGAGGAAACACACGATCAAATCCACAACATGAAGGGCTGCAGCCAAAGGAGATAGTGTATCAACAAAGGAACTCACAATAACTACAGATTTAAGAAAAAATAGTTAGAAAATATCCTACAATCAAGTGAAAACTGCCCACATGGGCACTCTCTCTTTTATAGTGCCATCTACAGATGTGCACTGTTTGTTTTGGGTCCCATAGGTGCTGAGGTGGCATGGCTTGTGGCGCTGAGGTCACTGCCATGTCACATGGGATCTTCCTACTTAGCTAGGCTGACTGGGAATTGAACCCTGGACCTCTCAAAAAGAGGTGCCCTAGCCCCCTAGGGTGCAGACCACTAGGATAGCTAAGCATTCATGAGAAAATATAGGAAAATGTATAGGCTTTGGATCAATGTCAGCGCCTCGGTGAGTCCAGGATATGGTGCTTAAGTCCAATCTGGTGGGGGGTCAGGGGTCCACACAACATCCAAAGTTCAATGTTTGGTTTTATACGTCAAAATGCTTTGTCACCCCCTTTTGGATAGACCAATACTAACATAAAAATGTAGCATGCCTTTAGGCATCTCTAAAACAACTAAAGCTTACCTTTTGGCATGGAAATACACTTTTTCTTACTTATTGTGCTCATTATTTTCCAAACTGCACCCCACAATTAGTTTTTTTGGTTCATTAATCAGAGAATAAACAAAATTGTTTGCTCCTATGGGGTCCCACATTGCAGCTTACACTTTGTGTATTGTCAGGGAGTTCAATGTTTTGATTGGATTTGTGGTGATCCGATGCGTCCGTAGCGCGATCTCAGACCGCATCTGTCTGCACATGTGCCTGTCTCGGCTGTCCTCGCTGTCATGATAGTATTTGCATGGTCTTTGCATGGCTTGGTGCAGCAAATCCTCACTTTGTGTTGAACCCGTAGGTACAGTCATTTGTGGCCCCATAGTAGAACTTAGCAGCTTGATGATTCCGAGACCAGGTTGCATACCGGGTAATGCGTACCTTTTTACGATGGTTAGGTGAATGATGGTGCACAATTTGGCTCACAATCAAACATGGTTGCATGCTATATGGAGTATGCATCCACTATATGCTTGCATGTGCATTTGTGGCAGCGCATTGTATTGTGAATAACATGGCCTTAGTGCATTCATATGTGCCATATGCATCTCCCTGCTTTTTTTGTTCAGCCCTAAGTGTGTAGGTGCCAAGGGATTGGGTCAAAGGAACTCTAAGATATGTACCGTTTGGATTTGGTCCCCTTTGTGTTGAGGTGGCATGGCTCTGGCGCACACGGTCTTTGACATGTCTCCTCTGTCACATGTGCGTCATCTTTACCTAGTTAGGCTACTAGGGTTCGAACCTAGGACCTCTCAAAAAGTGGTGCCTTATACCCTAGGATGCAGACCACTAGGATAACTAGGCCTTCATGAAAAAATAGACGTCAACATAGACCCAAAAACACAGTTGGCCTAACCCAATGTTAGTGAAGATCAAAACCACAGATAAAGAAGTTTTTGGAACGAAAAAACAAATGAAACCATTTGACGGAGTACTCTTGAACTGAGAGTTTTAGCATGCAAAAAAATTATACATATGTTTTTAAATTTAATGCGCATCCTTCCACAGTGAAGCACATAAGGGAAGCTCAACTGCAAAAGAGAAGAGTGACTCGCAATGAGTCGGCCTAGGTCCCCACTTATTGACATAGAAAGCTGGAACTCGAAGCTGTTGCAACTGATTAGTACATCCGATGCTAGGACGTAAATTCCACAAAACGTAGACCGTCACCATTTTCTGCCACTGAATTCACCACAAAAGAAAAAAGACCAAAACAGCTATGCAATTGCACATTCAAAAAGTACTAGTATGTAGCTTTCTTCATCTTCTCTGAATTGAGATGAGCATCTAGCCTCCTAGTACCCCAGGGGTACCACGGGGATGCATAGCGCACCCGTTAAAAAACAGCGGGTCATTCAATCCGTTGGTGCATGAGTGAATCAGCTAGTCAATCAAAGAATTAAAATGATTTCTGAATGTCAGCCAAACAAGCAGTGGGTCAACCAACCATTACGCCAAAGAATGCGTCAATCAATTAGACAATACTTCAACAATCAGTCAACCGGTCAAACAACTAATCCGTCCCTCGGTCAGTCAAGCAAACAAGCGGTCAATCAATCAGTCACGTAATAAGTCAGCTAGACCGTTAGTCAGGTTGTGAATCCTTCAATCGGGTATGCATGCGGTTAGTATGTCAGTTGGTAAATTAATCAGTGAGTGAATCACGTAGGCAAGCAGTTAGTAAACCAATCCATTAATGAGCCAGTCAGGCAGTTGCTCGGCTCGGCAGACGAGCGGAATGAAATACCTAATCAAACTTTTGGCACTACCGAATCTTCCTAAACGCATCAAGAAACCGCTCTTATCAGCTAGTGAACATGACCGAGTGGTTAGAACCGAAGTCTTCAACCATGCACACCCAGGCTCGAATCCCTTCCGGTAAGTGCGGTTTGCACACCAACCTATGCTCTACGGACCCGGGTTCAATTCATTCAAAGCTTTCACCTCCCCCCCCTGTTGACTCCCCACCCATCCTCCATCCCAAAGAACAAAGCAACTGCAAACTACGGGGTCGGCTGGGGCAAAACAATTACCAATTGGGTTCTTTACATGGACCTAGGAATTTACTGCACACGTGTTGAGTGCTAGTGGGCCATAGTTGCAGGCGTTTGTTGGACAATTATGATTGGGATGCACTGCCCCCCTTTGCCTTGCACGCCTTGCAGGGTGAACCAGTCCGCATCCCCCTTTTTTGTACCTTACTTTGGATGGATCCCCTCACGGTCCCATGTAGCTTACTCTCCATGTTCAGCTTGACCACTTTTCGAGAGCTTCCCACGAGGGATGCCACTTGTGCACGAAACTCTGACTTCCCATGCACCGCTCAAGTCAACTGCTAGACCATTTGCAAATAGATATTCCACAACTATTTGTTGTGCTGTAGCTCTTGTACTAATGCTTCCAACTCCACGGATGTGTCAATGTACTGACGGATGTAGTGGGGGACCAAGACATGTTCCTTGTGTCGATTTTCATAAACAAAAGGACTTCAATGAATGATGCACCTTGCCCACACCTGCTACAAGATTGCAGAAGAATACTCCCTCACGAGCTGCACACACACAATGGGGGCGTTTTCGCACAGCGCGTGCACAGCGTGCGCACAGCGCCAGTTGTTACGGTGTTTACCCCAGTAACAGCCCTGAAAACCTGCCACCTCTAGAAGCATGCATGAGCAATTCAGAACTCCGAAATTCAAACGTGTCGTGTTCTCAGAATTATCCAATGTTCAAAACAATGCAATGTAGACAATAAAATTGTACTGCGGGTGTTACTCCTTGATACCCGTAGCCTCGGAATCCAAGTCCGCGTTGATATATGAACGGATGAATTGAACGAAAAGAGTCCGAAAAAAAAATAGACACTCAGAAAGTGGAGTAATGGACTCCTTCCCCAATCGTCAGGCGGCGACAAAGGGTACATACACGCTAGAAGGGGGAGGGTTGATGCTACAAGGATACACAATGGCAATAGTACCCTGCGGCAACCCTACACCCAAAAAACTGCCTACCGGTGGTGGAGAATGGCCTACTTTTCGCACAGCGCACGGTACGCCCCCAATGGATAGGCTGCACAACCCATGTACCAACGATATGTAGCACCATCCCGTGCACAAACGATCTGTAACACTATCTTGTGTCCAAATGAAACATAGCACCATTCTGGTAGTGTAAGAGGAATTGCACGGAAAGTTCTGGCAGGGTGGGAGGCGAGGTGCAAAAGCGGGGGGAGGCAGACAATTGCGATTAATGGGTGTCACATTTACAATTAAGGAGCATTTCTGGCCTGACCTGAGGTATGCCAATGTACACATTTGAAGCTGAGACATGGGTGTGCAGAGTCGGATAAAAGTTGCTTCTCGCCATTACAAAGGGTTCTTTGAGTGTACACTCAAGAACCAATTTCTATGGGTGCATGACGCAAAATACAGAGTGGCAGTGAACACGGCCTTGTCCCACACACTGAAAGCCTCCTCGCTGGCACAAACAATCGGTTCACGATCAACACAGCCACAGCACACTCCAGAACAACCGCACAAACAACTCAAAAACATCACCACACAGCACAACCAAAGCAACCAGAAATCACTATTTATGATCTTCACCCACACACAAGCCCTGCAGCACAACTTATTATACACCGGCAGCCACGTCAGAAGATCAGGAAGCATCAAACCAACCACTGTGTGGGAAATGATGGAAGAAGAGCAGCAACAGCATGCCGCACAATGCAATCACTTGTTTGGTGCTTTGCGAACTTGTTGATTGAAGTGAGCATTGTGTCTTTCCGAAGGTCATCATCTTTGCCAAATACTGGGGAGGCGCAGCCGTGCCGAGAGGGTCCTTAATTTACAGGGTACCGGTCAGGGTCTGCATCAGCACTTGCGCATCGTATCTGCATTCTTCAAAAGCACTTGGATCGATGACGCAAAAAAGAGCTGGGCGCTGTTGTTTCTGCTCACCGCCATTTGGGGGATCTACACATGAAATGCCTGAGGGGCTTTGCTATTTAGCTGCTGCCAACTCAAAAATGGCTGGAAGAGATCACTGGGCCTGAGGCTGTTGGGGCAACGTTCGAGGCGGCGTCTTTTGGAAAGAATTCTCTCTCCAAACGGCCTCTCTGACCTGTTCCCAAATACCCCCAAAACGGGAGGGGTATAGATACTTGAAGCAACAACAGTACGTGCGTAGTGTGCGCACAGGGAACACACAGTGCTGTACCACCAACAGCAGGAGCAGCGGGGGGGGGGGGATCATCATTCAAACTGCATCAGTTCGTTTGTCCATGGAGATATGTTATGTACAATCAGGATGACCCACTAGGCATCCATCCGTCATAGCCAGGCACATGTCGACAATCAAACTTCCAACAGGGCTGGTTTGTTGTGGAGCAGCGCGCGGGGGAGGGGGGGATACTACATGTACCACAGGAACGAGTGATTTTCGATTGGATGGGTCGGGTTGGGGTTCAGAGGGATGCCTTTGGGTCTTCTTCTGTTCGGGGGGGGCTCTGGATACGTTCTCTGCCCCTCAAACCGCGCTCGCTGCTCACCCCTTAGCCTCTTGGGATCATGGCCACACAAACACTCACATTCACGTGTGTACACTGGCGTAAGTGTCGAGGTGGTCCGGACTGCAAGCAACAAAAACGGCTGCGGTGGATAGAGGCCACTTGGCAGTCCCCGAACGCATCGGTCCTGGGGCTCTTCGTTGTGGCAAGTGGCAAGGGTGCACAGGCCAGGTCGTTGGGGCTCAATGGTTGGTTTGTAGGGCTGAGAAACCTCCGGCGGGCGCTGGCAGGAAGTCAGTCCTCCTCCAACAATGGGGTAGGCACGTCGAAGCCAAAAGCATCATACACCTCATCACTGTACTTCACATGGGCATCCATGTCAGGGTGAGCGGCACGGAGGGCAAGGTAGTCAGGGTATTCTTTTGCAGGGCCGCACACCTCCAAGCAACATAGCCTGTCACTGCAGTGTGCGGCTACATGACGGAAACATGCGCCACTCAGAGCAGTGCTAATGTTCAGGGGGTCCCACAGCGGTGTAAACAGCCCCATTGTCGAGCAGCAATGGGTATGTACACCTTGAAATATGTACAAAAATGCCAAAATGCCCTCAGTCAAAGCGTGGAAACACAACAAACAAACCGGACGTCTTCATACCCTACCCACCGGCTGTCAGTGGCTGGCTTATAGGAGGGACATGGGCATGGCCCATATTCCCCCTGCTGACTGGCTGTACTGCCTGTCCAAGACAATAGAAATGCAAGGGAATATTGACCTGAAAATGCACATATGCCTGGCCCTACAATGGATGTTGGGTGGTGCTCGCCCATGCTGCACACACGGTACGGTCTTGATCAGCCCCACCATCCCCGCTGCTACCTCCAAGTGTCCCACATTGGTCTTGGCCGCACCCACAACTAATGGGCTCTCCCGGTCTCTGAACACATGCGCCAACGCCCCTACCTCCTGTGGGTCTCCCAATGGCGTGCCTGTCCCATGAGCTTCCAAATACCCAATCTCATTCACCGACACACCCGCCCTCGCAATGGCTGTCCCGATCACGCTCTCTCGGTACGGGCCGTTGGGTGCCGGCAGTGTCGCCGTCCGCCCGTCCTGGTTGACCGCCGTCCCATGCACCACGCCCCACATCTTGTCCCTCGCCGCCAAAGCATTCGATAGTGGCTTTAGCACCACCGCACCACACCCCTCTCCGCGCAAATACCCATCCGCATCATTCGACAATGTGGCACATCGGCCTTTCCTGGATAGCATCCCGGATGCACACAAGCTGATGAACACCTGGAAGTTGAAGAGCAGGTTTACTCCAACCGCCACTGCCACCTCACAATCATGTGCATACATGGCCTTGCAAGCAGCATCCGTAGCCACCACCACCAACGAACATGCCGTGTCAATCGTTATAGAGGGTCCCACCAACCCAAACACATACGCCAACCGGTTCGCTGTGATCGACGAGGCAGCCCAGTCGCTGCATATGGGCTCGCACGAACATCTTGAGTCTCGCTGGATGTAAAGTATGCAGGTGCTGCCGCCATGAATGTCCCAATCGGTAGCCCAGAGCTCTCCTCAACATTGATATTGCTTTGACAAAATGCCTGGTATACCGTCTCAAGTGTAATCCGCTGTTCAGGCATAATCATCACCACCTCGGCCGCTGAAATGCTGAACCGCTTGCAGTCAAACAACTTCTTCAATGAACGCCCCTCGGTTCGTGTATGACTTGCCTACGCTCTGTTCAGGACAGTACCACTTCCTCCAATTCATTCGAGTCAATGGGTTCTCCCCTGCTCCATCCCCTCTGTCCTCCAGGAACCTCCAGAACTCCTGAAGTCTCAGACCTTCGCAACGTCCATGACCGCCTGGTAGACCACGGCATGGGGCTCTCCAAGGGTCCAGGGAATGGACACCAACAGGAAGAGCAGAATCTGCAGTGGATAACCCTTCGGGGGCCTCATGACCTTCACGCACAAACAGTTGTTGTGCATCGACGTGATACTGGCTGCCTTGGCGCAGATGTCCCTCATGTTGTGATCCACCATGCAACCTTCCGAGGGAATTTCACGCGGGGACAACGAGCAGGGCTCTCTATGGCCTACGAACCAGTGAGTCCTAAACTGGAAGAGACTGAAAACCTTGCCCATGCAGCAGCCTCCGTGAGAACTCGGACACCGACACCGGCTGCGGCGCAGAAACTCCTGCAGGGGGACAAAGTCCGCCTCAAAATGGTGGCGACGGACAACCAGATCGTCGCCGTCACGGATGCAGATATGCAGGGCCTTCAGGGCCTTCGCCAATTCCTTTTGAGACAAGGGCGGCTCGCGCAGCGCGAGAAGCGTGTCCAGCAACGGCCTCCATGCAAGCGCCGCTTGCAGGCCCAACGGACGCGTGGGCCACGGGGAGGGACGGCGGAGCCTCGTGTGCAACCACTGCGGGATGGGGATGCTGCGAAGCGGCACCAGAGGACGATGCCGCTTATTGGGGAATTCTAGGGGACAATACAAGAAGTGCGGATTTGAGGGTTCACGGATTGGGAGATTCATCAGCCGCGCAACGTGGAGGCACTGCTCCTCGGATGCCGTCGTGCCCTGGAACGCATCCGCCGATAACACGGCGAGTGCAAAGGACCTACACGTCCAGAACAGCGAGGCCAGCCCTATGGCGTCCACATAGACCGAGAGCACGTGACAGAGCACTTCGGCCGGAAGTCGCAGCAGGGGTGGCAACGGAGCACAGCGGTCGGAGTGCACCCCGAAATGGCATGCCAGATGCTGCTGTGAGGCCTTGCTGTTGATGCGCGCACGATGTTGTTCCTCTCGGATCTCCAATAGCAGCCGCTGCTCATCTTCTTCCCATTCCGCTCTGCTTTCACCCATTCCGTCTGCAGGCGGGACGAAAATAAAACTCTCGATAAGTAGACCACAGATGTGTGTCAGGCTGGCACACAACCCATGAAGGCTCGTACAGGGGGGACCTTGGACGCCTTTAGGAGCACAGCTGGTGGGTCCTGTGGAATTTGCCGCCAAGATGGGGAGGCATGTGCTACCCAAAAAATCGCGGCAGCACCTTGAGACTACACTCCATCAACAGCATGACAGGGGCGATGCAGAGAATTGAGCACTCGGACCTGGAACTTTTCGTCATCAGTACTGCTCGCCCAAACAGGTTTGGGGGTGGCGGCTCTGCACGGCGGGTGCACAGCACACAACTTCCGAGCCAAATTAGCAAAATTGAGGGACATATAGGGTTTCTGCGACTGTGCCCCTCCATAGAATACTGCCCCCCCCAGAAAAATGGTTGAAAACCTCATGTTGCAACCAACAGAAACTCTTTGGCAGTTTGCCTGGCGTGCTACTTTGGGCAACTATCCAACCCTTCAGTCCCACCCAGGGAAGACCACCAAATCTCCCAATTGGGGTGCACAAACACCGTAATGCATGTTGTGTCTCATACACAGTTTTGTTCCCACAAATGCATGATCAATCCATCCAGCACAATATTACATTGACCACAAGGTGTGGTGGCGGTGCCCCTCGTGCAACACTTCGTCTGCTGGTGGATGAACAGTCCCCCGACTTTGTTGATTTTAGTTTGCTCCTGCTGCTCTTGCTCTTCTTCCTTTCATTTTTTCCTCAATTTTTGGTGCGCATGGTAGTTCTTCTTCTGTAGCGGACTGCTGCCCTGGATTTTAATGTGCTGCTTTGCTCACTCGTCAAATTGGGATTCACGCTTTCCTTGCCAGTGGCCTAAACACCTGATCCCTCCCTCTCTATGTGCCCCCTCTCATTCACGGGGGCGCTTTAGGCCTGTCAGGCCCGAGTTTTTCTGCCACTCAGGACCAACAGGCTACAATTGTTGTTGTGTTAGCCCCCTTTCGGAACTATTGCATGCCTTGTTGGGAATGGTGGCACAAGATTTGGTCGGGACCATGTTGAGTGGGCGCATGTGCGTGTTTTCCCCTATTTGCTAATGCACTGGGGGTGTGCGCCAATTCTGTCTGTTGCCCTTGGGTCACCTGTGCTTTTGGCCTTGTTGTCCGGTTATGGAGAGCGCTTGTGGTGTGCGCTGCCTGCCTGCCTGCCTGCCCTCATTGACCAATGTCTACCACGGCGCCTGCGCCTTTGACCTCAGCAGCAATGCTGGTGCACACTGCACGCCCGTGACATGATTGGGTGCAAGAGAATGCATTGCCACATCTGTATCATTGGGTACCCCCCCACCTCCCGAAGCCCACATCATTAAATTCAACTCGTGGGTGGTTGCAGGAGACAGAGGGGCTGCTTGGGCATGCCGGCTGGACATTGTCCAAAGGGGGAATCTTCGCACTGCGCGCTACCTTTAGACTATCTTTCCCCCGAAGAGCCCCCAAGCACACCCCTTGGAAACGCCCTTAGAATTAGGTGACCCAAACTGCCACGCAACAAAGCGTGGATTGTGAGTCCCTAACCCCAACTCCGGGGGCCACGCAAAAAAGCGTGGATTGTGAGTCCCTAACCCCAACTCGAGGGGCCACGCAACAAAGCGTGGATTCAAAGATTGTCCCGGTTTCCTCAATAGCACCGGAAGGTTGGGGCCCAAAAGAGGGCTGAAATTCTACGTCACCCCTGCATTCTCGGGGATCCCCAAGCAAAGGGGGACAAAATCAGAAGTCAAAACCTCCGCTAGGGGTCACCATGATGCCCCTAGGGGCCCCTAGTATCTCAAAGTATGGGTCTCTAGTACGGCCAGACGCCCAAATAGTTGCACTGCGCGTGCACTGCGCTTAAGGCTCCCCCAAAGGCGAGGGGAGTGCCTGTTGTTCAGAGGTCCTGGTATTCAGTACCAAGTGTGATGCCATCCAGGTGCTTCATTGGCGCCACCTCCCCAGACAGGGAATGTGAGGCTACACAGCGAACTTCACACGGAAAATGGATTTTGATTGCGGGGGGCCCGGGGGGGGGGGGGGGTGCACAATGCCAGTGCCTCTTTAAGCCCCTCACCAGCCTCTTTCAATGGGCTTTGGAAACTCACTAGGGACATATGGAAATTGGAGTCAACAAGGTTTACCTGGGTAAGACACACACACAACATCATTTTGGGGCCAATAGACTCAAGCCTCCTGGTTACAGCGAAACTTCAAGAGGTCACATGGTGAATGTATGTCTGGCCAAGGTGCTGAGTCTAAAACCCTGAGTAACTACTCAACAATGTCTTACATGTACACAGCACATGTCATCATAGCCGCATGGTGAACAGAGCAAGCCACCATTTATTTTGTGGGCTGATGTGTCGGTGTGGGCCAGTTATTTGCTGCATGCGGGCGTAGCTTAGACTCACAAACATGGTGTCTATGAGGAGGTTAGGGTCCAGCACGTTTTTGAGGTGGCAGGTAATTGTCAGCTTCCCAACAGTCACGCGGCTCTTCACATGGTACAAGCAACACCGATTCTTTTGGTTTGCTGAAATGCTGTGTTTTTGAATGGGAAGCAAGCAATCGTATGGCTGTGTCAATGGACTTCCATATTTTGTCCTGTTTTTTTTTTGAGACCACAGTTGGAGTTTCCAGTGCTCAGTGAATTCGAAGGACATAAAAACGCAGATTTCAAGGTTGCGCAGCACCCGGGGCCCAGCGTGGTATTATTTGGACGGAATTGGGACATTGTATCTTGGGTGGTCCAAACTGCTCCAACTCTCCGACAACACGAACACGGGTTGTATCTCAAGTGAAACATCAAATCGTCGTTCATTTTTGGTAAGACCTATGTACAACCCAGTGGTATGATACACATGGGAACTCGTGAATCGGCAGTGTTGTCTGCAACATTCTCTATTCTCTGTGCAGGGGGTGAGGCAGCCACTTCTGAGTTTGTTCCCTTTTAATGGGGACCACTACTGATTTTGCTCCCCGCGCTTGGCGTTGAGGCTCCCCGAGAATGGAGGCGTAACATAGCATTTCCACCCTGGTTTTGGCCCGCGAGAAGACAAGGGTCAGGCAGCCACTCTGATTTTGTTCCCCTTTGTTGGGGATCCCCGAGAATGCAGGGGTGACGTAGCATTTCCACCTTCTTTGGGGCTTCCCAGAACGCAGGGGCGAGGCAGCCACTTCTGATTTTGTTCCCCTTTGTTGGTGTCCATTCCTTGGACCCTCGGAGAGCCCCATGGCGTGGTCTACCAGGCGGTCATCGACGTTGGGATGGCCTCGGACCTCTGCGACTTCAGCCCACGGGCAACTGTTTGATATTTTACGTGCCACAGCGTGGCGGCTGTCGCCTGCACTACCACATGCATCAGGACAATCTAAACCCTCTTGGGTACAGGTTTTCCTATGGCCCTGGGTCTTAATTCCATGTACAAGAGCCCGAAATAGGACGGAAATGCTACATCACCCCTGCATTCTCGGGGGTCCCCAACGCCAAGCGCACGGAGCAAAATCAAAAGTGGTCCCCAACAAAGAAGAAACAACAGCAGAAGTGGGTGCCTCACCCCTACCTTCTCAGGGGCCCAACGAAGGGGAGAAATGCTACATTAGCGCTGTATTCTCCGGGATCGCCAACAAAGGGGAACAATCTCAGAAGTGGCTGCCTCACCCGTGCCTTCTTGGGGCCATAAAGAGGGCGGAAATGCTATGTCACCCGTGCGTTCTCGGGGATCCCCAACAAAGGGGAACAAAATCAGAAGTGGCCGCCTCACCCGTGCCTTCTCGGGGGCCCAAAAGAGCACGGAAGTGCTACATCACCCCTGCATTCTGGAAGATCCCCAAAAGGGGGGAACAAAATGAGAACTGGCTCGTTCATCCCTGCCTTCTCGAGGGCCCAAAAGAGGGCGGGAATGATGCGTCACCGCTGCATTCTCAGATATCCCCAACAAAGGGGAACAAAATCAGAACTGGCTGCCTCACCTCTGCCTCCTCCGAGGCCCAAAAAGGGGCGGTAACGATACCTCACCGCTGCATTCTCGGGGATCCCAAACAAAGGGGAACACGAAATCAGAAGTGGTAGCCTCGCCCCTGCCTTCTCGGGGGCCCAAAAGAGGGCGGAAACGCTACGTCACCTTTGCATTGTCAGGGATCCACAAAAAGGGGTAGGAAAGTGAGAAGTGGCTACCTCACCCCTGCCTTCTCCGGGGCCCAAAAGAGCGCGGAAATGCTACGTCACCCCTGCATTCTCGGGGATCCCCAACAAAGGGGGAAAAAATCAGAAGTGGCTGCCTCACCCCTGCCTTCTCGGCGGCCCAAAAGAGGGCAGAAATGCTACGCCACCCCTGCATTCTCGGGGATCCCCAACAAAGGGGAACAAAATCAGAAGTGGCTGCCGCACCGGTGCCTTCTCGGGGGCCTAAAACAATGCGGAAAAGCAAAGTCACCCCTGCATTCTCGGGGATCCCCAACAAAGGGGGGAAAACGTCACAGGTGGCTGCCTCCCCCTACGATCTCCGGGGCCCAAAAAAGAGCGCAAATGATTCGTCACCCATGCATTCTCGGGGGTCCTCAACGCCAAGCGCGCAGAGCAAAATCGGAGGTGGTCCCCGACAAAGAATAAACAAACGCAGAAGTGGCTGCCTCACCCCTGCCTTCTCGCTGGCCCAAAAGAGGGCGGAAATGCTACATCATCCCGACATTCTCGGGGATCCCAAACAAAGGGGAACAAAATCAGAAGTGCTGCCTCACCCCTCCCTTCTCGGGGGCCACAATAGGGCGGAAGTGCTACGTCACCCTTGCATTCTCGGAATAAAGTCAGAAGTGGTTGCCTCACCCCTGCCTTCTCCGGGGCGCCAAAAGAGGGCGGAAATGCGTCGGCACCCTTGCATTCTCGGGGATCCCAAAAAAAAAAAAACTAAAACTAGAAGTGGTTGCCTCACCCTTGCGTTCTCGGGGGCCCAAAAGAGGGCGGAAGTGCTACGTCACCCCTGCATTCTCGGGGGTCCCCAACGCCGAGCGCGGTCCAGCGCGGGGAGCGGGATCCCCAACAAAGGGGAACAAAATCAGAAGTGGCTGCCTCACCAGTGCCTTCTTGGGGGCCTAAAACATGGGGGAAATGCGAGGTCACCCCTGCGTTCTTGGGGATCCCCAATAAAGGGGAAATACATCAAAAGTGGTTGCCTCCCCCTACCATCTCGAGAGCCCAAAAAAGGGCGGAAATGCTACATCACCCCTGCATTCTCGGGGTTCCCAACGCCAAGCGCGGGGAGCAAAATCAAAAGTGGTCCCTAACAAAGAATAAACAAAATCACACGCGGCTGGCTGCCTCTCCCTGCCTTCTCGCGGGCCGCAAAGAGGGCGGAAGTGCTACGTCGCCCGTGCAATCTCGGGGAGCCCCAACAAAGGGGAACAAAATCAGAATTAGCTGCCTCACGCCTACCTTCTCGGGGGCATAACACAAGGCGGAACTGCTACATCACGGCTGCATTCTTGGGGATCCCCAATAAAGGGGAACAAAATCAGAAGTGCTGCCTCACCCCTCCCTTCTCAACGGCCCAAAATAGGGTGGAAGTGTTACGTCACCCCTGCATTCTCGGGGATCCCCAACAAAGGGGAACAAAATCAGAAGTGGCTACCTCACCCCTGCCTTGTCGAGGGCCCGAAAGCGGGTTGAAATGCTACGTCAGTCGTGCATTGTCGGGGATATCCAACAAAGGGGAACAAAATGAGAATTGGCTGCCTCACTCCTACCTTCTTGAGGGCCGAAAACGGGCAGAAGTGCTACATTACCCCTACATTCTCGGGGGGGGCACCGCCAAGCGTAGGAAGCAACACCACAAGTGCTCCCAAACAAGGGGGACAAAATGAGAAGTGGCTGCCTCCCCCCTACCTTTTGAGGGGCCCAAAAGAGGGCGGAAATGCTACATCACCCTTGCGTTGTCGGGGATCCCCAACACAGGGGAACAAAATCGGAAGTGGCTGCCTCCCCCTACCATCTCCAGGGGCCCAAAAAAGAGCGCAAATGATTCGTCACCCATGCATTCTCGGGGGTCCTCAACGCCAAGCGCGCAGAGCAAAATCGGAGGTGGTCCCCGACAAAGAATAAACAAACGCAGAAGTGGCTGCCTCACCTTCTCGCGGGCCGAAAAGAGGGCGGAAGTGCTACATCAACCGTGCAAGCTCGGGGAGCCCCAACAAAGAGGAACAAAATCAGAAGTAGCTACCTCACCCCTACCGTCTAGGGGGCATAAAACCGGGCGGAACTGCTACATCACCCCTGCATTCTTGGGGATCCCACGCGAAATTTCCCACGCGAAATCAAAGTGCCACAAACCCCCCCCCCTGCATGCAAAAAAGCTGCCGCTCCCCATGCGTGCAGGTCTGAGGGTCTGGAGCCACGCACCCTTGTGGATGGAGGTTGAGGTCTGTTTTGGGAAATGGACGTGCAACGCTACGACACAATTTTGGCCCAGGCTCTCTTTCCATTCCCTGCCGTTGTTGGTTGTGACCACACGTGTAGCAGGTGGTGGTTGGGGGGGATGGGGGGGTAGAATGCTCCTGCGAACAAAAATGTGCTGTAGAGTTATTGCTGTTTTGAGCACCTGCCCATTGGTATGGGGAAACTGTACCTTGAATACAAAAAAAAAGAATATTGTGGGTAATTTTTTCTTTGCTCTGAGGGTACGTTTGCCCGGCGTGCGCCCGGCGGCACCCGGCATCCAAATCAATGTCCCGGTCGTCCATCCAAATGCTTTACCACTAACTTTCACTCCCTCCTCCAGCCCAGGAACCCTAAGCACCAATCACACAATACAGCACAACTGCAGGTGAACAAAGAAACTTTCATGCATTGTTACTCCACAACCATAATGCTTGCCGCGGGCTGTGTTCCACGGAAATAATATGGGGTGTATTGTCGCATGGCAAGGTCATGGATGCCAAGAAACATTGCAAAATTATGCTGCAACATGCACAACTTCATCCCCACAAGTGTGTGGGTCAATACATTCCGCGCAATACCTCTCCTTGCACTACCCACAAACTGTGGTGGTGCGTTTTGTGGCAACCCTAAGCACATTCAAAGCTTGCGGGCAAGCAGGCACAGAAAAACTCCTCAGTGGCCGGCCATAGGCTGAAATGTACGTCTTCATCATCTTCATCACAATCATCTCGTGAGGCAGTGCTTGGGTCATCAACGACAAACCAAACATGCGGCGGCACAAATATCACAACGTACCACACTTGCCTCCTGATGCTAAACTGGACTATCACATGCACCCTACTTTGTAGGCCCCATCATGGCCGCCCACCTCAAAATCAAAGAATTCCCCTCTTGTGCATGATGGACCATAACTATCCCATATGAGCACATCCGCTAAAGTCCCAGGCGCCAACGGGCATATCCACACAATATTACCCAACATGTTAATCCCCAACAAGGGGACAAAAAGTGCGGAAAATGGGGGGAACTAGGGGAAGATAAGGGAAGGGTTTGCCTGGTGCGCGCCCGGTGCGCTAACGTACTCTCTCTAAAGGCAAGAACCATTGTTAAAACAAATAAAACATCCACAAAAATGATTGTAATGAGAGTAACTTCTTAGAGTACCATGTAAACAGTTTTTTCCTTTAGCAATTATACACTATTGCAATATGTACGCTTGCAGCTCATACAGCAGTTCCAGAGAAACCTTGCCGACAAGACCTTGAGTCCAGATAGCACAAAGTACTATGTTTGGCCACCATTCAACGAGACTCAACCAATATACTAGCAAGTTTATATATTCAACCCCAATGGCACCCAGAAGAGGTGATTGCCTAAAGAATACATGGGGTTGCAAACAGCTCTGCAACAACCGCTTGCAAGGCATGGGTCCGCAAGGCCACTGCGATGTACTAAAGCAGAGCAAGGACGGGGATGGAGGGGTTTTGGCCCGGGGGGGGGGGGTTAGGAAAACCCGCGCACCTCTTCTGGTCTCTGACCCACAAAGGGCAGAAGGCAAAATCCTCAGGAAATGCCGAGGAAAATTTGCGACCGAAGGCTATTTGTTCTGCGACAGAAGGCCGACGAGAAGTGTTGTTTTTGAGGCCCGGCGGTCCCCCGCCGAAACCCACAGAATTGCCGCTCACACTGTCAGGCTCCTTGAAGAAGGGCCGCAAGTTACAGATTAAAATGCATAAATAACATATTATAATGCATAGCCAAGGAGAACTTTTCTGCAGAAAATCCCACTGAAAATCTCTGGGCTGCATCAGTGCCGCGTTCCAAGCAATCAACACAATACACTGTACGGTGATGGTTATTAGCTCCTGCTCTTACTGTCCCTTTACCCCCATTGGCCAATCAGGTGGTGCCAAATTCGGTCCGCCACTTCCATAGGCAGCGCCCGCCGCCGCGCCAGCTGCGCCAGCCAAAACCGCTGCGCCCGGGGCAGCCGGAGCGCGCGGTCCTCGGCCTCGGCGACGCGCGCCTCCCACTGCGACCCGCCCCCACTAACCACCGCGCCGCACTCCCCGACCGCCAGCTCCGCGACGGACTTCGACCGGTCCTCGTAGTGGTCCCAATCCCCGGCTGCCTTCTGAGGGTTGCTTCCTGCGAGCAGAAGCTGTGCCAGACAGGCTGGCTTGCCGTGCCGGGCCGCGACGTGCGCCAGCGTCTCCTTGTAATACCCCCAGCTCTCGGTGCCGTCGAAGTCCGCGTAGCTCTCCTGCCAGTCCGTGTTGTAGCCGGCGCACAGCAAGTGCTGGATGTACGCGAGAGCAAGGGTGTCCTCAACGTCCCTGACGACCTCCCTAGCCCGCTTGAACAGCAGCACGGGCCACTCATCGATACCGGGCGTGCCCCCGAGCGCGGCGCCCTTTAGGTCCTGTTGTGACTTGCGGATGCGCCCCGCGTCGCCGCGCTCCGCTTCGGGCTGCCAGTCCCGCAAAGCATGCGCCCCTTCGGCGACCCCAAGCCAGTGCAGGCGAAGACCGAGCGATTCCTTGCTGGAGGACGACATCGCACAGGCTCAGGGGTTTCCTTCGGCCTTTCCTTTCCTCTGGTAAGAAAAGCCCTGGCACATGGGTGGGTCGGGGGCGCACGTACACCTTGCAGGGGATCAATGGTCGGTAACAATCGCCTGAATGCCCCCACCATGGACGGTTTCAGCCATTAGTCCGAAGGTTCATTGCACATCGGAACGGTTTTGGGCCAAAGAAAATACCCCCAAATTGTTCCTACTAGTCCCCCGGGACCCAACCTGAGGGACGTGTTAGAAGAGGGGAGGCGGAGGGGGGGGTCCAGCCCCCCCGCCCCCCCTCACCCCTAAATGTTTGCTGCCAATCAAAGCATGGAATGGGACAACACGTGTGCAAATGTATTGTACACTTTGCACTGCGCACTATGCAATGTGCATAAGTCTTGTGGGTCACATTGTGACACCGTAGCATTGAAGTTCAGGTCCAGAAATTTTATTTCCCTCTTCCCCTTTCAAAATCCTAATCGGGTGCAAACGTCAGACATTACGGCCAAAACAGCAAGGGGAAACCATGTACTGTGGTGTGTCATGTAACTAGAAGCAAACCATTCTTGATCCATGAAAGAGCGCACCGGGTGATGTACTGCGATGTGCTAAGAGAAGTGCACAACACCAAACAATGTAGGAGAAAAAATTGTTGGCGCGCAACCACAAAGGAATTGTTCATAAACCTCTTTAAAGGCAAAAACACTTCCAAAGTTAGCAACATACACAATGTTACAAAAAAATTGTTCAATGGTGCACCCGGCAATGTACAAGGAAAAAGAAATCAAGAACCAGTGCAACGTCTTGAAAAAATTTTGTTTAAAGTGCCTGAGTGCCTTGTGATGTCATATGACATGGATGCAAAACGAAAGCAAGGAGCTCTGAAACTTCTTGGAAAAAATTGTGTGGTCACCACAAGCACGGAACTCTAGTTGTTCTAAGCGGTTCACTAAAACTGTTCTAGATTGGCACCAATACTGTTCCGGACTATTTCGGAACGGTGCATTGACTCACAAGGGTCGGAAACTGAGCCGCCGGATGACCCCGCCCACAGCCAATCCAGCCAGTGCATCCTTCGTGGTCCAAAAGTCGCCAAAATATGTACATAGCAGTCAGAATACAATCACCTACAGGCAAAACTGAGTGTTACTGATTAAGGCAAGCACCCTGCCAAACGGCTAACGCCGCCCCTCTATCGTTTGACGATCGTTGGTAACCCACATCACTGCCCCAGTGCAAGGTGGTAGAGTCCAAGAGGGCGCATGTACAAATCCTGCAACACAATATACTCTCTTGTCACCTGGAGCCAGAACCCCCCAGAAGTGGACGAAGCCCGACGGTAAATGGTAACGCTCTGAGAAGGGTCCTACCGTCTCGAAAATGCACGGGACGAAAGGAGCTTAGAGTTTGAGTCTCGAACTACTTTAGGGCGCTTGTCCCGTGCGTTTTCGAGCCGCTATGTTGGAGAACCGACGCCGAACTTTTGGCCTCTCAGGGCCCAATTCTGGGCTGAAAAACTGACTGGATGGCTGTACAGGTGCAACTATAAACCGGACCCTCTCGCCCCCCTCCTAAGGTAGAAACCCTTGCAAATGAGCACAAAACCACAAAGAACAAAGCTGGCACATACATATCACTCCAACCATTGCTCTAGTTGAGTGACAAGTTGCTCCTTGTTCCCACCAAGGCGCAAAATATCATCGAGAGCAGGGGACTTCTGCTTCAACGCACGTGTTGCTTGCTTCAACACGTCCACTGTAAGGTTGATGTCGTCTTGTTGTTTGGTATCATCCTGTGTCGGTTTTCAACCTTCGATGCATGGACGCTAATTTTCGCCTTTCATAAAATAGGTTTGGTGTCCTCTTCTATGTCACTCACTTCTTAGCATTTGCCTCATGAATCACCATGCCAATGCCGTCTCGATTTGGATGTCCAATTTCGAATTCATCAACTTTGATTGTGTTGTAGGCATTTACGATCTTCACTAAATCTTGACTAAATCTTGGTTCCCTCAGGTGTGCAAGAACCCAAAAGGCAAGAATTTGTCGTATTGGGCACCACTCAAGCCAGAGTTTGAACACGAGTATCGTGCTCACAATGGTGCCTATACTTGTTGCAAAAAGTGTTGGGACCTTGTTGGTTTGGATTTGGGTGATGAACTACCTCTCACTCCTCGCAACAAGAGGTTGAAGCCCACGCCACCTACAACACCACAAACACCAACCAGTCAAGGCTCTGCGGATGAACCCATGTGCGACCTTTGTGACAACAACAAAGTGTACCAAGTTTTGGGGCCGGGGGACATTGGGTTTGCTTCAGCAAATATGACCTTCAAGAGAACTTGGTGCAAGGAGGGTCGCGGGACACTTTCCCTAAATTCAAGGATTTGCAATTCAAAGGTTGCGACGACCATATTATGGCATTGGTGTATAGTGCTTTCAATGGGGTCTTGTTGGATTGGGCGAAAGAGAGGTACCCGAGTTTCTCGCACGCCAAAAAGCGAGGTGGCTTTGTTTCCCTCCCCTTCCACCTCCTCAAACACATTTGAAAGCGTTTGTTGGGGTTTCTCGCTTCGGCATGGAGGGGTGGGCGGGAAGAGCATAAGAGAACACATGGGCGTGTTGAGCTCCAAGGGCACACACTCAATGTTGTCAAGTGTAGTTTCAACCGCTTCTGCACCTTTGGAGTCACGGCAACCGGGGTTCTTCACTACATAGATGTTATCAAGAGCATTCTCCACAGAGACACGGATGTGCAAGCCCCTGAGTGGTTAAGTGATCCCATGGTTCTATTTGCGTTGCGCTTGATTTCCACCTTCTCCACAGAATTTGAGCTTCCTTTCCTTAAAGGTAGTCATCATCTTGGTACCACCACAGGGCAAGATTACCAGAAATTTCTGAAGCCATGGTGGGACAAGGTGTTGGCTTGGGAGCAAGATCCTCGCCTTCTCATTCCGGAATACCTAACCCTTCCCCACGAAAAGAAGGATCTTGTCTTCCTCTTTATCCAAAGCCTTTCCCATGTGTTCCAAAAGCACCTAACCTTGAACATAACCGATGAGGAAGGCACACTACAAACCACAAACCGGTGGGGGGAAACGGTCTTCCGGTATTTGCGAATGGTTTTTGAAAGGCAACAAAAAACGAGGACCCTAATCATTGCAGCACTTGTGGTGGCTAAGCGTAGCTCATTCCGACAAGCTGTGATTGCTAACCCCATGGAAATACGGGAAGCTATGCCACATGCTCGCAAGCGACTCGATAACCCGAAGAACACAACCACGAAGTATTACATTGAACGGTTTCACAACTTGTTAGAGGAAGGGAAACAAACTGAGGCCCGAAAGCAAGCAAATGCCCGATTCGACGCCTACGGGAGCATGGATTAGTGGAAGGTAACCCATCTACATGCGACACTTATCTCGACCATGAAAAACAACGAAGAGTACCGATGAAGCGACGGATGCAGAAATTACATCAAAAGAACCGCATTGATCTGAATTATTGAATCACATTCCAGAATTCAACTGTCGGCGCAGAAAAAAATGTCTCTTTCTTGAAAGCCTCAAAATAATTCGGTTAAGTGGGCCGACCGCGGCAGTTGGCTCCAGCTGACTCTCTTGTCGCCGACAAGCCTCACACAGCGCGAGCGCAGCCCTCGCTGCTTTCCATTCATTATCTGGCAAAGCCCAAACTCCAGGCAAGAGAATACGCAATAAATTTCTGAAACGAAAGTAAAGAAGGGGCTCGGTACATTAAAAAGACTACGTACAACTCTTCTTTGGCGCTGATGGGCAAGGGCTCATTCCACTGATGGTCACCTTTTTCCTTCTGTGTGTCGATGTGCTCTCGGATTGCCAGAATATCTCAACCAACGAGCTTGGAAGAATGTTTGCAAAAGCGCTGAAGTGCCTAAGTATCGCAACTGCAAGTTTGCAACAGCCCCACAGAGTTATTTCAATTCGCAGAACCCATGTGACAAGTGAAAATCGCTCCTATTGATGTACTTGTTGATACTGATGTCCAAGGACATTCCGCGGGCCCCTCAGCAATCGAGTAAGTTCAACATTTTGACAGCTTGAATAACATGTCTGCATGCAACAAAATATTTTCTGTCATCTCGTCTTGTTTTGTTCAGGAACTGTGTTGTCGCTTCACCGACTCAGTGCAGGGCATGCTGTTGTTGCCACCACGCTGGTGTGGTAGGGGATAGCAGGTGCAATGACGTCCGCTGGGTTTAAAATACCAAGTACTCTCGGTTACAGATACAAGCTTCGACACAAGATCGGTTCGGGGACGTTCGGTTACGTTTTCGATGCAGGTGTTTCTGATGACCTTGCGAAACCTGGTCGCAGGGCAATTTTCGAGAATTCTGTGCAACTCTGCCTGTTTTTCACTTTCTGCCGTGATTTTACTGGTGCATTTCACACTTGCAGTTGACCTCAACACAGGAGAAATCGTTGCCGTCAAAATCGCAATAGCCAACAAAAGCTCGAAGGTGCGTTGTCTCTCGTGGCCTCGGTTTTGTCTCTTTCGAGGTCGGTTCCTGTCAGCGCACCTCCCAAGTTGTTGCCTTCCGTTCGTACCAGGTGCTATTGCAGCATGAAGCCCGCATATGTATGCTCTTCGGGGGTGGAAATGGTGTCGTTGAGACCGGATTCCCAAGGTTCCTCAAAGCGGGTTATTCGGCAGACTTGCCCTTCATGGTGATGGAAAGATTGGGTATGTTGCTTGGCAGGAGGTTGACAGCGTGACAGTGTGCTGTCCAGTCATATTTTTACACGTTTGGTCATGATTCCGTCTTCTGTACCCTTCTTCTTCGTTTGGCAGAGGGCCACTCCCCCATTTCCCGCGATGCAAAAGAGGGGCGTTGAAGCTTCACAAGTAATTTGAGGCTTTTTTTTTCAATTTGTGGCGGTCAAGGCAACAGGGGAAAAAAACCAACATTGCAGAGCTCCACACAGTAAGGCGGAAAGCAACGCCTTCTCAACATGCCATAAACCTTGGAACGTGAACTGGATCTGCAGTCAAGCTTGACCATCTAAGAGAGACGTCCCCAGCTTCAACCCTCCACAATGTGACCCCCCATGTGTAACAACGCATCACATGGTCCTCCTCATATTGCAATCCTTAGTCCGAGCTGCGAACGTGCAGATGGATGAGTGGGTGCGTGGGTGGATGGATGGATGGCCAATGAAAAGAAGGTTTCCAGATCCAATTGATTCATTGGTTGCCTCACAAATTATAATGAGACGAACCGTTATTGCTTCGACGCGTGCCACTGCATCCACGGAACAGGGACAATCCTGCCGGCTCATCATCCCTCTCCGTCCCATCCATCGCATCCTCCCATCCATTCTTCCATCCCCACCAGCCAGCCGTGCACCCATATTTCAGAAATGCGTTTCCACCCCCGATTTGCCTCCTACTGCCCGCCCTGCGGTTGCTCAATTCAAGTGCAGGACGAATTCAAAACTCATGTGGCATCACATGTTTGAATCTCATAGTGTTTGCAAACGACGATGCCAAATGCCAATGCCATTGCCATTACTCGCCAACTGTCCGGCGGTCCCGGCCCTGTGGACCGTCCTCATTGGGTGTATTTCACAGTAAATCCGTGCCGATTTATCTTGCTGACTCGTCAGCTTATCAAATCGGTCACAAAAGATACATCGAGGCTGGAATGTATGAAATCTCAGTGAAGTAAGTTGGCATCCGGATTTATTTTACTGGTACCGGTACTGGTTGGTATCAAATCGGTCACAAAAGATACATCGAGGCTGGAATGTATGAAATCTCAGTGAAGTAAGTTGGCATCCGGATTTATTTTACTGGTACCGGTACTGGTTGGTAAAGTAAATCCGTATGCCGATTTATCTTCCCGAGATTTCATAAAGCAAACCCGCCATTTGCTTGGTGCTGTTTGCTGCTTGAGCCATGGGCTGACTCCCCTTCCCGGCCTTGCCTAGGTCCCCCACAAGTTGCATGGCCACTGCAACTGGACCATTGCCGGGGGTCACTGAGGGGTGCCGCCAGTGTTTCACAGCTGGTGTGCCTGGAATGGGCACTGGAAGGGCACAGAGGGACAAGGTATCTGCAGGCCAGCAGCAGCAGGGGTTTGCAGGTCCGCGTCACGGGCAGGCCAAACCCCCCTGACCCCAGAGACCCCATGTCCTACGGGTCCTGGATGGGCCTGGATGGAGCAACCAGCACTCAGCGTAGAGCATGAGGTGCAGATGTCAGTGTGCACCGCCCTTAAGGACCGCCCCAAGGGACCACCAACCAACAACCGTCACCAACCGCCAACCGCCAACTGCCACCAACCGCCAACCACCAACCGCCAGCGGCAACCAACCGCAAACTGCCAACCACTTCCAACCGCCACCAACCACCAACCGCTGCCAACCACCACCAACCGCCAGTTGCCAACTGCCAACCGCCAGCTGCCGCCAACCGCCAATCGCCACCAACCATGGTTGAGCATATGGATGGATGTAGTCAATCAGGATTTCACTTGGGGGGCCGATCCGTCCCGTGTTGCCCCTCTGCATGGATGCATTAGGGGGCGTTTGCGTGCAACCTTGTGACGACAGATGCCAAACCAGAGTCGTGTCTGGGCACTGAGGCGGTGGGGAGGGCTGTGGCGGCAACGTGACGCAGACATTGGATGTGGGAGGGCCCGACGGAGTGATGGATGCGGCGGGGCTCTGCATGGTTCAGCGGTGCATCACATGGAGAAGCGAGTGCCGGTCTCCGGGCCGGGCGCCGGCGGCAAGTCGAATGCCCACATGCCCAGCCGTGGTCGTGGCGGACAACAGTAACAGTACCAGCAACAATGGCTGTGGTGGCAACGGTGACGACCACCATGACAGTGACTGGTGACTGGGACGCGTGCGGGCGACCAACGCCCAGTTTGTGCGCGCTCCCCCACCACACAAAACGCTGTTGCTGCAGGCGGTTCCAGACGGCCTGCGTGCGGACAGCCCTTCACCAGTCGACAGGGCACTGCGCGCGAACATCCAACGGTTTGGCACACATCTGCCGATGCACGTTCATCCCAAGGCGGCCAAGGGCCACGTTGGTGGGCAAAGGCCGGTGTCCTTCCAAAAAAAATTTTACCTCCAACCGCCTACAGTTGCTCTGGGGACTGCCAACCGCCTGCGACCGTGCGGACCTCCGGAACACAAGTGCAGTGGCTGCCACGACAGCCCTTGGGACTGGACCTGCCCCCATCTGAGTCCCCCTCCACACGGCCTCCGCACAGTGCCCACCCCATGTCCCCAGGGCCCAATCTGGACATGCTCCTGAGGCACAACGAGGCCCGGCTCAGCCTCAAAACCGTGTTAATCTTGGCCAACCAGATGTTGGCGCGAATCGAGCGGTTCCACACCAAAGGCTTCCTGCACCGCGACATCAAGCCGCACAACTTCACGATGGGGTGGGGCAAGTCAGGTGTGGGGGGGATGCGGACTTGCCGGGGCATTGTTTGCAGAGGTGCGTGTCGCTTGCAGGGGACAACGGTACCGACACGAGCTGGTGATGGCAACACCGAGTTCGATGCGCCAAACCAAAGCGGGTTTGAATGCATGTGGCACACACCACACGCCTCTTCCACCTAAAACCCACAAAAAAAACCAGAGTCAAACAATCGCCAGCTCCCTGTGTTGAATTTCTTGCTCAAATGTTGTGCCGTTCAATTTCATACGCTGAGATGTCCAGAATCCCAGCCAGGCGTGCGGAGTTAGGAATCCGTGCCATCTTGTGCCAGCTTGCTCGCTGCTAACCCCCCTAAGGGGTGTCGCTGTGTTGTGCTGTTGCCTTGTCATCAGGTCGAGGCGGTGTCCTGACAGCCCGATGACGGCGGTTGGAGGGTAACCGACGGCGGTTGGAGGGTAACCGACGGCGGTTGGAGGGTAACCGACGGCGGTTCTAAGACCCTACACCAGCCCTGCTGCTCTCCCTATGGGCCACCCCCCCCCCCCCCCCCACGCACACACCACCCTGCTCACAGCCACCCAGTGTCTTTACCGTCATTTTTGGGCCTGAAATTGGGCCACCGAGGGGACAGCCAGGTCCACAAGGGGCCAAAAGCGGTGCCGTTTTGCTTTGGGGGACAGGGGACGCCAGCCATGGTGCTGTGGGGCCACACGTCCCCCACATCCCCCTGACACCTCCTCGCGTGCCCTACACCTTTGCCGGCACCACTTCTGATGCTCCATGTCCCTGCACATGCCTCTTACATCCCTCCCTCAACTCCGCCTCTCCCTCAGAGCCCTGTTCCAGCAACGCCCACTTTTCTCCCTCATCAGCCCTGCATCCCCTTCACTACTTTCCCCCACGTCCTCCAACATCCCCTCACATGCCACAGTCAGCGAACCTCTCCCACCTTTTCCCTTTTACCTCCCTTCCAGACCTCCCCCCCCAATCCGTCTCCCCATTGCCCCTCCCCATACCACCTCTAAGTAACACCCCCTGATACCAACTCTTCTACGTCTACACGTTACAGGCAGTATCTACAGTCTACTGCATTGAATGCAGCAGGCTGCATCTGCAGACTGCAGATCCAATTCCAAAATTTCATCCCCCCCCCCGGCCCCAATCACCCCCATGCCTCCAAGGGGAGGAAGGGGGGCGGGGGATTTCATGCTATGCACATGCCTGACACCCCTCCTCCTCTTTTGCACGCCTGCACCCTCCCTTCAATTGCCCTGCATCACTGTTTGGATGCTGCACATCCCCCTCCTCATAGCCCTGCCGGGCTAGGGCGGTGCTTGGCGGTAAAACAAAATCAGCCCAAGGGGGGGGGGGGGGGTGAGGAGTGCAGTGTGCACCACGGGGAAAGGAGGAATAATTGGGCCTCACGCACATGCAACTTGGTGAGGCAGGTGGCGGACGGCCGGGACAACATGCAGAGGGGTGGAGCAATTGGGCCTCACGCACACGGAAACGCGGCGAGACGTGTGGTGGGCGGCCTTTCTGAGTGTCTATTTTTTTTTCGAAAGGCGCCTGTTGGCGTTGAACATGCTCTGTCTTGCTTGACTGTCCAACTGACGAGGCATCTGACATTTGGACCCGGCGTTGTGCTGCTCGTCTATTTGTTTGCAATCGTGTGGTGGGCGACCGGAACGCAGAGGGGAGTGGGCAGCAAAAACCGCAAAACAACCCCCACACCAACCAGCACAACCCCCAGTATGCCAACCACTGGGCTCCGCTACCGCGGAAACGACAGCACAAGGAACAGCGGCCACAGCGGCCGTCAGAAAGCATTGACCCGATGCAGCACGCGAAGGGAAGAACGGGTGACTGTCCAGGGTCCCATAAAGAAACCGCAACCCGACGGAATGTCACACAGGAGGCAGTGGGTGAGGGGGTCAGTGTGCTGGTCTGGGAAGTCCACCAAATGGTGAGGGGGAGGGGCCACAGATTGGTGAGAACAAGGTGTCTGCTTCATGTTTCCGACGTTTTGTCGGTCTTTGGGTCTCTGGACAGTACTCTGTTTACAGGAGTGCCGGCATTTATTATGATGTGAATTGCTTATTGCAACGTGCCTGCACTACTCGGGGAGACTTCGTGGGGTCTGTAGTTAAACCTAGTAAAAAAAATTTTTTTAAAAAAAGTTTTTTTTTTACTAGGTAACAGTTTACTAGGTTCACTAGTTTGTTACTAGGTATCGGGAACCTAGTAAAAAAAAAAACTTTTTTTAACTAGGTTTCACAACCTAGTAAAAAAAAGTTTTTTTTCTTACTAGGTTTCAAAACCGCCAAAAACAAAAGAACTAGGCTGTAGAACTTTCGGGCCACTTGTTGGCCACTTCTGATCTTGTCCCCCGCTCTGAGGGGCTTTTTTCCACTGGCCTGGTGAGGCAGGGTGGTCCTTTAAGACCAATTTTTTTTGTTAAGGACCGCCCTTAAGGACCCCCACTATGGGATTTTTTCCAGGAGCCCGGCGCGGGCCACTTTTGTTTCCCCCCCCTTCTGTAGTGCACCCCGAGAACGCGGGGGTGACGTAGCACTTCCGCCCTCTTTTGGGCCCCCGAGAAGGTAGGGGTGAGGCAGCCACTTCTGATTTTGTTCCCCTTTGTCGGGGAACACTTCTGCTTTTGCTCCCCTTTGTTGGGGATCCCCGAGAATGCCATTTTGCCTCCCACCTTCTTTCCTTTTTTTTTTTTTGATCCCCAGAAGGCAGGGGTTAGGCAGCCAATTCTGATTTTGTCCCCCTTTGCAACCACCCCCCCCCCCCCCCCCGGGAATTGACCTAGTTTTTTTTCAAAATTTTGCTTTTGTTTACCTAGTAAAAAAAAACTTTTTCAAAAAAAATTTAAGAAAAATTTTTTTACTAGGTTTCACTACATTTTACTAGGTTTTGCTACATTTTACTAGGTTTTGCTACGTGCATACTAGGTTTCACCAAATGCCCGACTTCGTGGATTTCAAAGAAACATGCAGGAGACTTCAAACATACAAGAGTTGGATACGCACCAAAGATCCCAGTCAAACACAACTAGTCGTACAGTGGTAGCAGAAACATGAGTGTGGTAGGAAGCCCTCTCTGCACGCACATTCCGCTAGGTATTTCTGTTGTCCCAGTGACAGGCGCCTATGGCACTCAAGAGCTTTTGATTGTTGCTGCTGTGCAGCCATGTGCCTAGAGAGTTTGTGTACCCCAAAACGGCCTCCAATTTCCGGCCCCTTTTACAGTTTCATTTTTCTCAGAGCAAGAGTTTTCTGATGTGGGTGAGGCTGGTGTTTGTCAGGATCGCCAATGCGCCCCCCACCCCAACCCCCACCCTTATGGCACACACACGCAAGCGGGTGGGGGGGGGGGGGGGGTCCTGAAGCAAGGGCCTGTGCCAGACCCTCACGTCCCGTATTCCGGGCCTCAGGGTTCCGCTTGTACCTCATCGATTTCGGTCTGACCAGACGCTACGTCAACTCCAAGTCCGAGCACATTTCGTTTGCAGTGGGGAAAGGGCTCATTGGAACGCCCTGGTTCTGCAGGTCGGTGCTCGTGTGCATCCGGGGTGTAGTACATACAACCCTCGATCCGCGGGATGCGGGCCAGGCGGCACACCCCCATCTCAGTGTGTCGCCCCATCACAGTGTGTCATGCTGTGCAACGCATCTGGTTGCCTTTCAGCAAGAACTCGGTAGGACTCTACCGCCACAGGGGCGGCCCGTGCTGCTGTGTACTGTCTTCGGATGGAAAGGCGCCTATCTGTACGCACAGAAATGTTGCACATGGCCCGGTGAGAATTTGACACTCTGCCGTGCCTTTGCCTGCGCGCGCGCGCGTGTGTGTGTATGTGCGTGCGTGCGTGCGTGCGTGCTTGATTGCGCGCGTGTGATCGCGTGCGCGCGCCCGCGTGTTTGTTTTGTTTTGTGTTTGTTTTGTTGTGCTGTGTTGTGTTGTAGGTGTGGTGTGTTGTGTTGGGCTGGGCTGGGCTGGGGTGTGCTGGGCTGGGCTGGGTTGGGTTGTGTTGTGTTGTGCTGTGCTGCGTTGCGTTGTGGTGTGGTTTGGTGTGGTGTGGTGTGTTTGTATCTTTTGTTCTGTTTTTTGTTTTCATTTTTTTTTGTTTTTGTTTTGTTGTGTTTTTGTTTTGTTTTGTTTTGTTTTGTTTGCTTAGTTTTGTTTTGTTTTGTTTTGTTTTGTTTTGTTTTGTTTTGTTTTGTTTTGTTTTGTTTGTTTGTTACTTGGTTGGTTGGTTTGTTGCGTGTGCCGCCTTTACGGCTGAAGCCATTTTGAGTGCACAATATGGGCTTCTTGTGACTGCAACCGAGTATCAAGCAATGCACCACCCCCTTTTCTTGGGGGTGGACCAGATGGCTGGGCAGGAGGTGGTTTTCAACGTAGTCCTTCCTCCTCTGCATGCACCGTGCGTCAATCTGCCTTGAGCCATGCATTGCCTGTCTCACGTCCGCAGCATCAATGCCCATGATGGATGTGAGTTGAGCCGGCGGGACGATCTGGAATCGCTGTTCTATGTCTGTCTGTATCTGCTGCGTGGCTCTTTGCCTTGGCAGAAAGTGAAGCACAAAGACACTTCCCAGTGGAGCGCAGGAATCAAGCAACTCAAGGTTGTGTTTACGACTGCTGCACTTCCGCAACGTGAGGGAAACTCCGCACCAATTTGAAGTGCGAAATTTTCCCTGGGGAATCCCCTCCCCCCCAGCCTGTACTTGTCGTTGATTTTTCTGCCTCCTCATTGAGGGAAATGTGCATGCGGTGCAATACGCGGTGTGCACCATAGGTGCATGTATTTATACTTACATTCATCAACACACTTCTTTGTCCCCAACAGAACTAGAAGGAACTCCAAAGATGGTGCCAAGACGTATGAGCTGTATGAGTTGTCAAGGATGAATTAAGTACTGGCCAGGCCACTGGCCAAATGGCAAATAAACGCGTTTATGCCTTTATTTTTCAAAAAATGCCCTTTTTAGGGGGATAACCGTTGTTTATTGACATTTATTGGTGTTTATTGACATTTCCGCATTCATTGCTTATGGTTTTTGTCCCTTGTGTGACGTGTTGTGCGTTTGTGCATCTTTGAGGGTATCAAACTTGGATTCTGGTGCAGGTGAGGGGAGGTGATTAGCATTGTGTGTCACCCGGCATGGTGCATCATAGTGGGAAGATCTGGGATGTGGGTGATGGGATAAATGGACACACAGACACGCCATGTACACTCAGTCATGTCATGCACTTTTTTGACAAAAAAAACACAAAAAAAACCCAAAAATAAACATTCTACTGGCCACTAGCCAAAAACCTCATGGCTAGTGTTTAATTCATCCTTGTGAGTTGTGTGGAGTCCCCTGCTCTGCCCTTTCGTGTCATTTGTCATATGGGGCTACATTCCCGGACTGAATGCAAAAACTGCATTGGATGTACGCATTTTATGACAGATTTTCAGGCTGGCAGGGACGCGGTGGCGTCAGGGGTTCACATGCAACAAAGGAGGACTCCACAACCGCAGCAGGTTGCCTTTGGCTGTCCAAAAATGTCCGTACGGCTCGTATCGGATGTTACGTCCATTCAGAAACTGCTGGATTTGCACTACAGCATGCACCCTAAAGAAGCACGCGGTGCAACACGCGGTGCGCATGTTTCCCTCATTGCCTCCAGCTTTCAGAAAGGCTAAATCAGGAGTGCAGAGTGGCTTGAGCGAAATTTTGTGTTCAGTTGCTTGTACACCTCACTGGGCCGCCTCCAACATTTGGAGCGCCACCGCACCTGACGGTGCTCCCACCGGCAGGATGTTACCACCACCATCACCACCACCACCACACCCTCTCCGGCCACGCGGGCCCCCAACAACCACCGCCAACAACGCCCGGACAAGCCCCTCCCCCGCCGGCCCCCCCCACTACTGTCCGGGGCGTCCCTGCACCCGGCAGGACCAAGCCTTTTTTTAGTGGCTTGGATACCCTGCCCTACGGGGGGGGTGCCTGCGTGCCTTCTCTGAAATTCTATTGCCTTCGGCAGTGCACCTCAAAGAGAGGTTGACAGTCAGCCAATCAGTCAGTTAGTCAGGCAAGCAGTCAGTCAGACAGTCACTCGGGCAAGCAGGCAGGCAGACAGAAACACACAGTTTGGGTTTTTTTCAGTGGCGGACTCGCCTACAAGCAGTGGGGAGCGCAACAACTCTCAGAACAAGCAACGATCGAATGGTAATGCATCCGACCGCCGACATGCAGGTCGTCGGTTCGATTCCCGGCCGGCCGAACGCCGGCAGCGCCAGCCGACCTGTCAGCTTTGCCCAATCTGACCCTCGTTCAAATCCTTCTGAGCACAAACTTTTGACCCCCCCCCCCCAAAATGGTCCTCGTTGCAAACCCAGAAGCTTGCGAGAGCACTCAATGGGCAAGACAACGGCTGAACTCAGGTTGATGGATTCCTTGAGTGCCACGGAGTATATGCCTTTTGGTGTGAGTTTAGGGCCTTGAAAAAGGTTGTGCTATGTGTGTGTTCTGTGCCTGCCCACACCCGCAGCCGAGTTGCTGGTCCATGGCAGTGCCTGGGATCGATCAACAGCTCGTCCGGGACTGGGGGTGACGAGTTCACAGGAGGGAAGGGGTGGGCCCCGGCCTCCCTCCCTCAGTGGTCCGTGTTCTGTTTGTATTGCTGTCACTGTTCAGCAGTGGTTCCTTGGCCCTGGGACACATGGCAGGGCTGCCAGGGCCCCCGGGATGTATTGGAACAGCTGTACAGCGCAGGAGGAGGAGGGGGTACCCCCCCCCCCCCGGGAACGCAGAAATACATTTCACACCCCCCAACCACCATCACCCATGTCGCCACGTGTAGCAGCAAATCTGTTGGCAGAACTGCAGCTGGTTGAAATGGACTGGGAGCAGGGACCAAGCCAGGCAGACACCGAAAGCATGCCGTCCTCCCACACCTCATCAAGGCACACATCGCCAGCGTCACGCATGTCTGACGACGCCTCCACACTGTCCTGCAGCACCATGTGTTCACACTGCACCACTCCATAAACCCAGTGCCCCACATGGGCACCATCAGCGCAACAAACCCACCCAAGCAACCCCCCCCCCCCCCCCTGAATGGCTGTGTGTTGAATGTGCGCTAACCAGCACCACCAGGGCACAGTGAGCCCGAACCAAGATCCCAGGAGTACCGGCCGAATGGGGCCAGCGTCAAGCAGGTAACCCAGGGACTGACCCTGACCACCATGCACGCCACTGACCCTGTAGAGTCAAAGCCCCGCAAACTTGGGTACGACAGTGTACATATGGAAGGTAGGGACAAGCGAACACTGGCGGAAGCACCGGGACAGTCGCCTAGCAAAAACCCGGACGCACTGCTGTGAACTTGCTGAAGAACAATGGCTGGAAGTGTCTATGGCGGGGACATCCAGCTCAGCCTACCGACCAATTGAAGCCCCCCTGGAGTGTGCATCTGGATGCACCCGCTCAACCGCACGGGCAACAGCCCCGTCTCCGGGACGGCCGACCCCCGGAGTAGTCAAACAGGACAAGTCATCCGGGGGCTCCGTTTGACACAACCAAAACACGTTCGGACCCACAGAGGGTCAGAATGAGCGGTGGCGAGAGGCCAATAGGCGCCGCCAAAGGCAAACAATTCAAAACCATGGCCTCGTGCCACCCCCCCCCCCCTGACCCAGCTGTTATCATGGGAAAGAATGGCATTTACCAAAGGGAAAATTGATTGGGGCCATTTTTGGCACGCAAAATGCTGGTTCCCAGATCCCCCTCCCCCCTCCAGAGTCGGCGCTGGGCTCCGGCAAGGACTGTGTCTGCATCTGGCAGCCTCCGGCAGGAAACTGGCAGCACATCCGTCAGCACAGGGCAGGGGCAACTCTGCAGGGTCCTAGGATGCAGACCCCCCCCCCAAGGAGCCTCTTACCAACAGGTAATGGGCGGCGGGGGGGGGGGGGGGCGGTGGTAGTCCGCGTCCAAAGCCGAGGGTTCAGCCTCCCTGTTCAGCAGCCTCCAGCAGAGACTTGGGTCACATCTGGCAGCCTCCAGCAGCGGGTGTCACGGTGGTGTGTGGGGCCGGGCTGCCTTTTTCTCAGCCCGGGAGAGCGCCGTACAACCAATGCACATCCACAAGTCCCACAACAACCGCATCCCGCAGCCTCCTCCAGAGGGAGGGATCGCATCCGGCGGCCTGTGGCACAGAGTTGCCCTCGCATCCAGCGGTCGTTGGATTGCCACAGTATAGTGTCAACTCTGCCCTCCTCCTCTCTTCTCATACATGCTTTCGACCTCCCGGCATCCATCACACCTCTGCTCTGTCCATAGCCATCCCACTCCTCACCACACAACTGCAGACTGCCACCACCAGTTTGCTCAAAACGCTGCCAGAGGAGTTTGCTGCATTCTATAGATATATTCGGGGACTGGAGTTCAAGCAAAGGCCGCAGTATCCTTACCTACGGCGTTTGCTTCAGCAGGTACAGTGGTTGAATGTCATATGCTGGTGTTTGCAGCAAGAATGAGGTCTAGGAGGTGGCATACTTGGTTTGGTTTCTTGCCACTGCCGTCACATTCCATTTCCTATCAATTCCCCTGCCATTTCTCATCATTGACATTGATGTTGTTGTTGTTGTTGTTGTTGTTGTTGTTGTTGTTGTTGTTGTTGTCTGCTGCTGCTGCTGTTGTTCTTTTTGTTGCTGTCGTTGATGTTGTTGTTGCTGTCGTTGTTGTTTGTGCTGCTGTTGCTGTTGCTGTGGTTGTTCCTAACCCTAACCCTGTCCAAAAGCGCACCTGGCAGTGGGGGGGGGGGGATCGCCGTATGGGCCATATATATCACGCGGCCACAGTGCAATGTAAATCACCCGAACACCACGCAGGCACACACGCCACCTGCGTCAACCATCAAGGAGCGCGCCATGCACACGCGCGACCCACGGAGTGGTGGAGCGCAGGGGCTGGACGGCCGGGACAATGCATGGAGGATTGGGGCACCTGGGCCTCACGCACACGGAAACACGGTGAGGCATGTGGTGGACGACCGGAGGGCGGAGGCGCGTGGGCAGCGAAAACTGTCAAACGACCCCGCAACAACCAGCACAGCCCCGGCACACCAACCACTGGGCTCCGCGAACGCGGAAACGACACCAGCAGGAGCACCGGCCGCAGCGGCCGACAGAACGCAGCGACCCGACACAACATGCAAAGGGGAGATTGTCCAGGGCCCCAGAGAGAAAGAGCAACCCGACGGAATGTCACACAGGGGGATCCCCGTATAGGCCATATCTCTCTGTCTTGGGGACGGTCGCGATTATGCCAGCACGGTGGGTTTTCAGAGGTCGCTGCTATTGTTGCCTCATTTGTGCCCACTAAGTGTACCGTGGGGGTGGGCATGTCGGGTACATTCGGAAAACCCCTGAAATGGGCTATTTGGAACACCCCAGGTCTGCATGTTGTACTGACGATGTGTTTGAGATTTTCATCCATTTTGGACGGTGCCAGTGTTTCTTGCTGCCTTCAGGCAGCCATCTGGACCACCAGCAGACCCCTGTTTTGATCAGAGACGACAAAATAAAATGGTTGGATTTCAGTGTGACACCTGGTCCTCAGAACCTGCAGCCCCATCCTGGCTTTGTCTGGGTGAACTCAGGGTACAGTGAGGCCATCGCATGGCACAAGGTCCGGCTGACCAAACAGCGAAATGTGGACCTCACAACTGATGGCCTGTGGGCCATGCCTCTCAACACAGGGTGGGTGCCTGTGAAGGCACGCAGGCTGCAGGATTGGGGGAAGATGAAGAAATATGTTCCCATTCACAAGCAGGGTGATGTGTGCCCCAATGGGGTCCCAGCCCTTGTGGAGAGGGACAACAATGGCGACGATTTGGATTCGGATGGACCCCTGTGCATTGCTCCGTCCTGCATCCCATGCATTGTCGAATTTCCAGCTCTGTGCTCAAAGATGTGAACACCTAACCCCCCCCCCCACCCATACATTTCTGAAACGGCCTTTTCTCACAGATTTCAAAAAGTATCCCCCCCCCCCACCCCCCAAGGGACCGACATTTTGGGGCATCGGACCAAAAGTTCAAAACCCCGCGGAAAAGTGTCAAAACCCACCGAGTTGGCACATGATGAATGTCCCCGAGAGAGAGAGAGAGAGAGAGAGAGAGAGAGAGAGAGAGCGAGAGACAGAGAGAGAGATAGATTTGAGTATCACACAGGGACACTCGCATGACACCCATCAACGCTTGCGTGACACTTCCCCTTCCCCCGCCTTGCCAGACCCCTCCCTGCAGGCCTTGTTTGTGCTGCACCACCAGACATGGGCGTTCCACTGCCTCCAGCGAAGAGACGAGCGCAAGAGAACGACAGTGCGCCAGAGAAGTGGGGCTGCCCACCTCCGGCGGCAGTTCTTGTTTTATCGTCCCTAAGGACAGCCCCTGCCGGACGGCCCTTGTGCATGGGCAGCCAAGTGCCAATCGCTGTGGCTGGGGACAAGCGATGAGGCAGTGCATTTCGAGCAGCCTAAAGCCGTGTGTACGCCTAAAGAGCACCAACCGGCACACCTACAGAGCCTTTGTAACCCCCCAGCCCCCCCTTGCTCAAGCCCATCCTTTTGTGGTGGGGTTGGGACACAGAATGGGGTAGCCCTTTGACCCCCCACACCATTACCCCACAACACCAAAGCAGCGCTGACCCCATTCGCTCACTTCGGTAGCTCCAGTCTGCCTTTCGCAAATGTCATGGAGCCACGACAATGTCTAGGTGCCCCTGTGGCCGGCACACTGCACGAACGGGCACACCAGCAAAATGCTTGGAAATGTTGCGCACCACGAAGGGTAGAGCTTGGTGATCTGGAACTCCGCTCAGCCGCTCCCTGAATGCGCCAGACACCCGCAGACAGGGATGTATTAGAACGGCTGATAACCACAGGTGGAGGAGAGGTACCTTGACCCCACCGCCCCACCACGGACCCAGATTTCATCATGGGAAAAATGAAATTTACAAAAGGAACTATTGATTTGGGCTATTTCCCCACAAAATTCTGGGTTCCAGAGCCCCCCCCCCCCCCACCCCACCTCCTCTCTTCTAATTCATGCTTCCCCCCCCCCCCCTATACCTGCAGGCCTTCCAGCGGTTCGGCTACACCAACGACAACATGTACGACTGGGTGCTCAAGAAGGATTACTCCCGTTCGGAAGACCGGGAGCTGTGCAACCTGTTGCTGCCCTCTCCGTCCAGCCCCCGCGGGGAAGGGGGCCCCTCAGTGCTGAGCTTACATGTCCCCAACTCCCGAAACCAAGGTGTGGCCCAGGGAGCTGGGGTGCCAGGGCAGGCCACGTCGCAGTGTCGAATTTTCCCTCTCCCGGGGGGGGGGGGGGGGGGGCAGAGGCCAACAGAAAGCTTGTGGACCTAAAATCGACCTCCAATTTCGGGCCCCTTTGATAAATTTCATTTCTCCCCCCCTCCCCCCCCCCGGTAACAGTGGGCCGTGGCCTGTGTGGGGGGCGGGCAGAATTTTGCTGAACAACTCAGCATCTTCCGGGGGTTGGGGGGCTAACACCCCCACCCCCTCTTCTTACAGACTGGGAGTGTGCCTCTGGATGCCCCTGGTCAACGGCACGGGCAACAGCCCCGTCCCCCGGAGTAGTCCAACAGGACAAGTCATGCGGGGGCTCCGTTGACACAACCAAAACACGTTCGGGCCCACGGAGGGTCAGAATGAACAGTGGCGAGAGGCCAATAGGCGCCGCCAAAGGCAAACAGCCGAATACCGAGGCCTTGTGCCAAACACCCCCCCCCCCTTTCGGATCCGGATCTCATTGTGGGAAAAAATGCAGTTTACAACAGGGATTATTGATTGGGGCCATTTTTGCCCCCCCCCCCCCCGCCGCCCTTTAAGCAAACTCTGGGGGCAGGCGGCGGCTGATTGGGGCACGGGGGTGCGCTGTGCTGAGGGGCTTTTGTTTTTTGTGGGGGGGGGGAGGGCAGGCCTGCGCTTGAAAGGGGTGTTGCGCCCCCCTTTTTGGGGATAGATTGTCAGTTCCACCCGCTTGGATCCGCTCCCGATGGCCCCGCAGCGGTGTGGCAACTGCCTGCATGGCTACTGCAACCGCCTTCCAGCCACCAGGTCCACGAGAAGGGGGGCTTTGGGGGTGCCCGGGATTCCCGGGGCCGCAGGCTGCGGGCAGGGCCAGTGCGCGTGTACACAGCACCGCACGTGCCTGTATGCGCCCTGTTCAGGCGTGGAGGACGCCAATCCGATGGGGTTCACCCAATACCTTACGACCAGACGAGCTAAGACTTGCAAATCTGAGTAGCAACGAGGTGCAACTTCGGAGGAATTCTTTTCAAAAAAAGTTCAAAACCAATTTTTCATTCAAAAATCAAATTTACAAAAACTCACAACAAAACTAAGTTTTACCACAGACCCAATCGTATGGGCCAAGGAAGAGGTGCCGCTCGAAGCTCCGTGTTGTGAGCTCTTGACGGGGCACGGTAACCGCTCTTGCACCCTCCCTGCGGCCCCCTCCCGCCTCAAGCGCAGCATTGGGGGTTGCACTGCAAACCTTGCACCTCGAAGTGTCAGGGTCTGCTTCAACATCTGGGCCCCAGCGGGAGGGGAGGGGATGAATCCGGTTGCAACCATGGACAGGCATCGGTGCTGGCCGAGAAGTCGGCTAATTTCGGCCAGTCTCCAAATTCCCATTTTTCCAGTCGGCCAGTTCGGCTGGCAAAATTCATCAAAGGAATTGGAGGGAAAGGTGGTGAGGCTGTGGGAAAATGGGGACAATGGGACTGGGGAAAATGGGAAATTTGTCCCACATTGTCCCATTTTTCCCACCAATTGCACACATTGTTTGTACATTTCCCACCCTGAATTTTTTTGGCAATTTCCCATTTCCCCCCATTTCCCCCCATTTCCCCCCATTCCCCCCTATTTTTCACCCCCACCATTTTGCCATCATTTTTCCACTTTCCCCATTCCCCTTCACCTCAGCCGCTTGGCTAATCCGGCTGCTGATTCACCTACGATGCCTGCATGGAGCCGGTACGCATTTGACAGGCCCCCCCCACTGGTTTGTACAAGAAGTACGATGGTAAATGCCCCCCAAAATTGCCTGTTCCGAATGCCCACGAACAATGACGAACCAACGGAGTCCGCCAGACTACCTGCACCCGGCAATTTTCTTGTATCCATGTGTAGTGCCGCCCCTGTGCTCAAGCAAAACTGCTGCACAAGGGGCTACACTAGTAAGGGGATTGCTACCCATCAGCCCAATCATTTGCTGAAGGTGAAGTCTAGCCCACAGGGGGGGGGGAGGGACGTATTAGACCGTAGGAGGAGGGGGGTCCCCCCCCCTGGACCCCCTTCCCCCCCCCCTCCTCCCCTTCCAATGTTTGAGGCTGACACCCAAAATTTTACTTCGGTGCTTTCGGCCCCAAGAGGATTTATACTTCAAAATTTTTCAGCCCACCTTCGGCGGGAACCACAGGGGGACCTGGGAGAAAGGGCGTCCCTGCCAAAACCCCCTCCCCCCCTTCCCCGGACCCGGCGGATTGCTCTGATGATAACGACTCTGATGTGGATTTCAGCACTGATGTCGGTTCAACAAGGAAGCAAAGAAAGTGAGAGTGGAAGACACACACACCATGAGACACACACTTCCCCCTGCACCTCCTTGAGGGCTGGATATGTCACATTGGCCAAAGGAGTGCTAGCATCATGTGAGCTTGCGTGTGTGCCTAAACAGTCCCACACCTCCGTGTTTGTCCAATTGAGGCTAGAGGTCTTGGCTGACAAAAGACGGCTTACTGAAGGTAACAACACTGTGTGGTTTGACAGACTGTACATGCACCGAAGCTCAAGAGGGACTCAGTGTACGTGTACATCGAGTGGAACTGCCGACCACAGAGATTTTGTGCACCTAAAATCAGACTGAAATTTCTAGCCTCTTTAAGGAAAATTCTTTTTTCCATTGAGGAAAATGCTTCCGAGGTGGGTGTGTGGGTTGGTCCAGGGGATCGGGCGGCCCCCCATTTCACCCCCCCCCCCCACGCCCGCCCCATAATGGGGAGAGAGGGAAAAAAGGACAATCAGGGAGACATGGACAAGGTAAGCGGAAGGGGAGGGTCCAGTCACACTCCCACTAGCCAATGGGGGAGAGGGACGACAATAGAAAAGGCCAGCAGAAGGAGGGGAAGGAGAAGAGAAAGGAGGATGTGTGACCGGGGGCAACTTTTTGGTGTACGATGTGTCGGCAGTGCACAGGAGATTGCACTTGCGCTGACCAGTCCGTCGGCTGCAAGCGGAGTGCAACAAGGACAGACATGGAAGAAGCCTTGGGGGGGGGGGGCTATTGGAACCCACTTACTGCACGGAATAAAGCGTACAACACGGCTAAAGGCAAAGGTAGGGGAAGGCCAGAAGGACCCCTAAGGAGCCATGGACAAGGAAAGGGAAGGAGGGGTTCTAGTGGCTATGGGAATGCCATGCACGCAGTGCGCACGCAGTGCAAAGTTTTGGATGTCGGCAAATACTCGCACCCTAGCTACCTTTTGGTGGTAAAACATTTATCCTGTGCCCTTCGTTTCCTATAAAGAAAAAGTGCTTCCATAAATAGTCAAATATTTTTGGATTGTTCATTTTTCTGAAATGGATTCCGAGGAAATAATACGGTCACCACCAACCGTATTACTTGGGTGAGTATCCCAGCCTCTGCGTGCGCAGTATGCACGCAGTGCCCACGCAGTGCAAGAACTTCCCCTATGGCAACAAAGCAAAGGGCAGGGACAACAATAGATCAGTCTAGAGAAAGCAGATAAAAGTGAATGGAAAGGAGGATGAATTCCGTGCAGCAGAAGTCGCAGAAGCCACCGTACCAAAGGAGAGGTGAGATGAACATGGCGGCGGCATGTGGAGGCCAAGCAGAGGTGTTGGGAGGCTGGAGCAACCACAATTTGCGTCGACTGTGGCAGCTAATTCAGCACGAGCAATGGAAGTGGAAGAACAAAGGAGAAGGGCATGGTATCCCAAGGTGGGAGGAGGAAGGAGTGGTGGGACCATACATGATGGATCGCAAACCAGCAGGGGAAGGATATCCGGGAGTAGCAGACCACCATCGCCAAGAGCGGCTGCGCAAAAGGTGCAAGAACGGTGGGAGGACGATGACCTGGTGAGAAGAGTGATGAGAACAAGTGAGTCAATGTTTGAGTCGGTTGTGTGGCTAGTGGCAAGGTCTCCTGGGCAAAGGAGAGGATGTGTGCAATTTTCAGGGGGGTCAAGTTTGAGGGAGGGGTTTGGGCCACATACCAGCAGTGTTGGTGGCCAAAGCGCTTCAACGAGAGAACCGCATGTTTGTCCAAAGAAGTGCGCATACCCAGAAGGACCAACCGGCACACTTACTGAGCCTTAATGGCAACCCCCCAACAGACATTGCACTTCCCACGTTTCAGGAGCTGAAGATGGATCAGGTGTTGGTGTTGGTGAGAGCTCTGGATCCAGCTGCTTAGTGATGGGTCAGAGCCGTGACGCGGCCCGTAGCAATCCAGCGTACCACCGGACCACTGACACCCTGCTGCAGCCCATGTCGCAGAGCGGGACTCAGTTTTCGGGGAGCTTTCGCTCCGTGTGTTCGGTATGTGTGCTGGTGTGGAGCACAGCCCAGTGGTTGTGTGCGGGGGTGTGCATGCCCGCGCAGGCGCATTCACACAACACGACACGACATGGTCATGGGGTTGACAGGCGCATTTGTGACAATGCACTGAGGGGGCGCACCGTGCGCTGTGCCCGCGCTGTGCGAAAAGTCGGCTGTTTTCCACCACCGGAAGCCACGGGTCCCAGGATGCTGATTTCTGCACCCTACAGCCCCGTGCTGGTACACCGGGGATTGTCGGTTTGGGTCGGATGCTTGCCACGGGGCCCAGGGTTCTGAATCCCGCACCCCCGATGCTGGTTTGAATGGATCATGCACACTTCTGTAGGGGGGTGGTTTGCAGGGGTGTTCCCGGGATAAGCAGCGTAATATTTGGCGCTGTGCCCGCGCTGTGCGAAAACGCCCCCTGAGAGAATTCCCGGAGCAATTTCGGAGGGTGACACCCATCGTCGTTCCATGGTCAAGCTATGGTCAATGTGCGTTGGAACGGACGGCGCTATGAGGACCGTACATCTGACGCACTTTGGGTGAAGCCAGAGTGACTCTGGAGGGTAGCGGCTATTGCTGATCTATGGCGAGTCGTGAATCATTTGAGGGGCCCCGGGCATTGTCCTGACCCTCCGCGTGCACCAGCGCAGCAGGTCCCATTTCGATGTGCTGCGTGCAAGCCACGGCCTTGTCTGAGCTACGGTAGGCGTGGGGCCCGTATTGATTTGGACCTTTTCTGTGGCTTGGACAGGGGGGGGGGGGGGGGGCAACAGCAACTTTCTGAGTGTCTTTTCTTTTTTTTGGCGAAAGGCGCCCATGACACGTCACTACAGAGCTCTTCTCTGTGGCTTTTTGCTTTGCACTTCTGCTTTGTGCCAGACGGTACCGGTCGTGCGCATGCATCTGTACCCCCCGGCGGGGCACGGGGGCTGGGGTTGCATCGGGTGTACTGCGGCCTTCGCCCATTCAACGAGTGCACGGGCCCGTGCGTCGTCGCCCGTTGCCGCCGTTCGCGCACCCCATTGCGTTGCCCGGAGATCTGAGACCCAGGGGCCATGTGCTCTCTGCCACTCGCCTCACAAAAGCCTCTTGGCCAGTCAACGTTGGGCCAACGGCCGCTGGGTCCACCGGCCGCAGTCCTCATTCCAATGCCGCCGGGCACCGCCCTTCGCAGTCGTGGCTGAGTCGCCGGGAATCCTTCGTCCGTTTGTCGGTTGCCCGTTGCTCGGGACGACGTGGGACCCCCGATTTGTGCGCTTGCGTTGCAGGTCCAGTCCTCCATGTCTTTGGCGTCGCAAGATTCAGAAGATGAGGAATCGTATGGCTCTGGGTCGTTTGCAGGGATCGGAGGGAGGGCCCAAACCAGGCCTTTGCTTCGTGGGGGCGGGGACTGGGGGTGACCCCCTGCCCTGGTGTGGGCATCTCAGTAGGATCCAGCCCCACATGCCAGTCAGCTCAGTAGGAAGGAGCCCCGCCCTGTGGGCAACCGAGTAGGACCCGGCGCCATCCACAACGCTCCTCACTAGGAACCCGCCCTGACCCCCCCCCCCCCATTAAGCAAAGGCCTGGCCCAAACGTGTAGCCAATGCCACGCAACAGCCCCAAGCAGCAACAACGAGCGCCTCCCCACTCCCGTTTGCAAAGGGATTGCAAAGGTGACCGTGCGGTTGCGATCCAATTTTGCATTTTTGTCTTGTCGCATGTCGGCCGTCCCAGATCCGGCGTTTGGGCCAAAAACCGCGCCATGGGGGCCTGCCGTAGTGTTGCAGTGGCTTTGCTGTGGAGATGAGAGCAGGAGCGCTGAGAGTGGCGACGCACGTGGTTGCCGCTGAGGTCAGTCCCACATGTGCATGTGGGACGGATTGCGTCACACCGGGGGGGGGGAAAGGGGGAATTGAGGTCCCCGAATTCTCGCAATTTTCCGCAATTTGCAATTTTTCGCAATTTTCTGCAATTTCCCGCCATTTTGCAATTTTCCAACAAGTTTCCCGCAGCCTTCCCGCTATTTTTCGCAATTGGATTCCACACCCCACCCCCCCAGACCGGAATCCCCCGCCCCCCCCTCTGGTCACACCTGAGGTGTCAACCGAGAGGACGGTGGGGTCATTGTTGTGTCCATTTGTTTGTCCGCAGCATTTGGCACAGCCTCCCCCAAGTCTTTGTCCACAGTGCGTTCCCGATGCCCGTGCCTCTCATTGACCAAACAAGCGGCATGCCATCCACAGCACGTGCCAAGACGCACTCCGGCCGCGGCCGCGCGTGCCTCTCGATCCACGCAGCCTGTCCCCAGCCCAGAGCCACCCTCGGCCTTCCGAGGGCTGGTCCAAACCGGCCAGACCGGGTCCCAAGCACGGATTAGACCAGCCAACCACCACAGAAGGATCCCCCCCCCCCCCCGCCCCGCACACCCCCCCTCCCCCCCCCCCCGCCCCGCACACCCCCCCTCCCCCCCCCCCCCCCGCCCCGCACACCCCCCCTCCCCCCCCCCCCCCCCAGACCAAAGGGACCATCGTGGCAAAAAAACGAAGTTTACCATCGGGAAAATCGGATCAGGCCATTTGTGGTACACACACTTTTGGGTCCCAGACCCAGTGATGTGTGAGAACGGCCGTACACTGTAGGAGGAACGGGGGCACCCCCCCCTTGGACCCCCCTCCCACCACCTCTCCTCCCCTTCCAATGTTTGAGGCTGACAGCCCAAATTTTGCTTCGGTGCGAAGAGGATTGAAGCTTAGAAATGTTTAGCCCACCTTCAGCGGGGACCAGAGGGGGATCCTGGGAGGAGGGGGGGCCCAGCCAAACCTCCCCCCCCCCCCCGCTTTCAGACCCCCCCTCCCCCCTTCTAATGCATCCCTGCCCAGACCCCCCCCTCTCTTCTAACGCATCCTTGTGGGTCCGGTGCGGATCCAACGTCGTTCAACGATGATGTGTCCCCAAATTGTGTTCCCAGACCACTTTACGATGCCAATACACGATAAGTTGAGCCCCGCTGTGATTCCGCTTTGATGCATGCGGCCTGCAAACCGTCCCAGAAAGCCTTGAGAAATGCCAGTGTTGAGGCCAAGGAAGTGTTGGACAAGGAGTCACAATTGCGTTCTTCCCACAATGATCCAGGGGGCACAGTCTGCGCAGTGTGCGCACAGTGCCAGACGTAGGGCATGATATGATACACATGCAGGGGTGTCAGTCGTATGGGCTGTGCGCGTAGAATGCGGAGGAGGTTTGGTGTCGCCTCATTTCGCCGCTTGTCCTGGTCACGCCGTTTCATAAAGAACAAGGGGTGTTGGCAGTGTGGTGCACCATGCCTTCTGATGTCCTTGGGCCACCCGTTTCTTGCGATGGTACATAAAGCCTGAAGAATGGAAGCCCGGAAGGCCCGCTATCCACTGACCACCGGCTTTCCACTTGGAGCTTGGGGATTCCAAGGGTGGCGAAGTTTTCCCCTCCCAGGATTTTCCGCGGCGGAATAGTCCCGGTACGAAATCCCCCCCACCCGTCCCGTTTTCCGGGACAGCCGACCCCCGGAGTAGCCAAACAGGACAAGTCATCCAGGGGCTCCGTTGACACGACCAAAACACGTTCGGACCCACAGAGGGTCGGGAGGTGCAAAGGCCAAAGGCGAGAGGCCAACAGGCACCGCCAAAGGCAAACAACCGAATACCAAGGCCTTGTGCCAAACTCCCCCCACACACCCCCCTGTACTCATTCCTCAGACACGGATCAACGGGGCATGGCTCCACTGGCTGCAGTCCCCGCAGGCGGGTCATTACCACCAACACTTCAAGGCTGTCTGCTGTGCGCCACAGCACTCGGCTGCACTCCTTCTCCTCCAACCCCGCCTCCAACACCCCAGTGGAGCATCTGGAGGATGACTGTGGCGAGAAGGAGCAGCAGCCGCAGCAGCATCGCGGCTCGGGCGTCCCCATGTTGAAGTGTGTGGGTGCCTCCCCATTCCAGGGCCTGCACATGGGAGGCAGTCGGAGGTTGTCCGCGCAAGGTTGCGTGAGCAAGGCAGTGAGTATGCATGTTTGACACCCTTGCGAGCACTGTGTTGGCAGCATCGCAAAGGACAACTTGGAATTTCTGGTCTGTATTGGCAAGCATTGCACAGTGTGCTGTGCAGTTATTGGTCAGTGTTTGACAGCAGCGTAGAGCATGAGGTGCAGATGTCAGTGTGCACCGCCCTTAAGGACCGCCCCAAGGGACCACCAACCGCCACCAACCGCCAACCGCCAACTGCCACCAACTGCCAACCACCAACTGCCAGCGGCGACCAACCACCAACTGCCAACCACTTCCAACCGCCACCAACCACCAACCGCTGCCGACCACCACCAACCGCCACCAACCGCCAGTTGCCAACTGCCAACCGCCAACCGCCAGCTACCGCCAATCGCCACCGACCATGGCTGAACATATGAGCTACACGCGGTCTTTTTGGAAAAACTGTGTAAAGGAACACTTTTTTTTCCCTCTCTTAAGGACCCCCCTGGGGCTGGCTGGCTCGCTGGGTTTTCGGAGTCGGTTGGTGGGGCCATAAGTGGGAAGGGGTTTTTTTTTGCAAGGGCGGTCTTTGAGGGTGGCGGTTGAGTACATCTTTTCAGAGGAAGATCTGGGCCACATATGCAGCCGCATTGATTCTTGTCCCCATGCGGACCTCAAGACAGGGAGGGGTGACACAGCTGTATTGATGTCTCCTCCCTCTGGGAACCCCGAGAAGGCCGGGGTTGGGTGGGTGGGTGCTTTGGTCCCTCGCTAAAAAAAACCGCCCTGCTCTAAGCTCCAGTTCCGGTTGCTGTTGCAGGTTGGTGGTGGAGGGGGATCCTTTGTGGTCTCAGGCACCTATGACATGGATTGGCAGGCGACTGCCTCAATTTACTTGGAGCCCCTTAACCCCCCTCCTCCCCCCGCCCCCAAAAGTAAGACCCCCTGAAGGACAAGGACCAACGCACCCAGAAGTAAGACCCTCCTAATGGCACATGCAGGGCAGCAACACATTGGGGTCTAGCATCGCTCACACAATCCAAGATCATCCTGTTGCAGCGGGGTGGGGGGGGTTGGGCGGCCCGAAAATTGCTTTGCGGGGGGGGGATGGCATGGGCGCCCGGCGAAGGAAGGGGGGGGGGGGGTTGTTGCCCTTTTGGGCAGTGGCGGGTTGGGGTGACCAAGCCCCGGAATATTTTTCGGATGCATGGCAGTCCATGCAGGCACACGTGGCGACGTTCGACAGCGCCGCTGGGGGGAAAGGGGGCTGGGACGATGGAGATGCGATCGATGCAGACGTGGACACACCCTCCGATGCGTCGTAACGGTTTCAAGATCCGAGTCAACAGATGACTTGACCTCGTGGATGGTGTCGTTTCCTCGAACTGCAGGTCACCTAAAAGCATGGGCTCAGGCATTTTCTGCGGTGGGAAAGGTAATGTGGCAGCAAAGTGGAGTGACCCGAAGGTAAGCCTCCCCTCGAAAGTAAGACCCCCCCCTTGGGACCCAGGACCAGCTGCACCGAAAGTAAGACCCCCAGTCCTACTTGCAGGCAGGGGGTTTGCAGCACAAGCGGACCTAAGAGCAAAAACAGTGCTCCCATCACCATCCCCTGGTTAGTGCTGTCAGGGCACAAGGGTGGCAAGCTGCGCACCAGCCATCAGCAACAGCTGTCACAGCCATTGTTCGTCGCCTCGTGAATATGAATGTGCGGAGGAGGGTGTGACGGGTTGGGCAGGGTTCGGCTTAAATTTTCGTTCTGGCAGCGCGGGCGGGGGGGGGGGGTTCTGAGCGTCTATTTTTTTCTCGAAAGGCGCCCATGTTCGTCTCTTCTAATGTCAGCCTGCGACAGGTGGTCATGGGGCAAGCTGGTTGTTGCGCAAGGGGCGGTGTGTGTGTCTGTGTGTCTGTGCTGAACTTTGAGCTGTTGCACAACAATGTCCTACAGGCGGTGGGTCAGTTGTGGAGTAGGAAGGTCAGCATCCCGATGGGAGGACCTTTTTCGGCACAAAGTGCAGACTTGCACACCTTGTGGGGAGTGAAGAAGAATGGTAAGAGGATGAAGAACTGGGGAAACATGAGCCTGTCCGAGGACGGCTACGTTTTCTGGACCAGGGGCACAATGTGGTTCAGTCTGGCACAGTTCAGAGACAATGTTCTACTGGCTACCAACCTACCCCCCCGGCACGCGCACCACACTTGTACAGGAAGTCTGTGACCTGCTGGCAGGCATTGGAACCTCGAGGTGCTGTGCGACTGCGTGGACGGGGGGGCCAGTCATGTGACGGGGACTGCCTGAGCCAGAGCCGGCGCGCACTGGGGGTTCACATGACGGTGGGAGGGGGCCACTGTTGCGCGGTCACGCATCCCTCTGCACTCACAGACACCTGGGAACTCAGGTACGGTGCACCCCTCATCAGTCCGACACGCGCACCCAGAGAGTATTTGCCGTGTATACTAATCAGCAGCCTCACCGGTACCCTCCCCTGGCAGCAAACATGGGCTGCACAAATTCTGTCGGCACTTGCCTGGGCCCAGCTAGCAATGCTTTCAGGCTACAGGTGTATGACGGTGATGCGGGCGCTGCACAAAGCAGTGCGCCGTGTGTATGCCGCCTCCCCGTGGTGGTCGGAAAACACTATGCGCGCTGTGTACAGCGTTGGTCACGACCTCCCATGCTCCCGTGGAACCGCCACAGCAAAACTGGTGCACTGGCTTGCAAACAAGGCCGTCTGGGAAGGGGACAGATACACGGATAGGGAAATCCCAGAAGATCTTCAGCCGGAAGGATGCACGCCAGCCTGGTGCATGGACATCACCCTCCTGCGGAAAATGGCCACTGTGCACTGAACCCAATGCTGTACACCCCACCCTGGGTTGCCTCACCACCCCAAACCCCTGTCTGCTGGGCCCCTGGATGTCAAGTCTGTCAAGTACTCACCAAGGTACATTTGCACGTGTCCCCGGTGACATGCAGTGGGTTGGGGGGGCACAACAAGGGCTGTCCGAATTTTTCTGAATACAATTTTTGCACCCATACGGGTAAGAGGCATGGACGGTCTAGTGGTATGCGCCATGGCTGGCGCTCGTCGTGGTCGGGGGTTCGAACCCCGGTTCGTCCGTCCGTCCAGGGGCCCGTCGGTGAGGCCCCCGCCACCGCCCCCTTCAGCATCCCGCTCCACCACCGGTACCGCCGGTGCGACGGGTGGCGTGTCTCCTCCATTTTTCCCAACCCCAACCCCAGCCCCCGGGCCCCGGAGGTCACAAAAACGAAGCACCACCTGCAGCAGCGCGCTCCGTCACTGCTACCGCCGTCCGCCGGGTGGCGCATGTCCTCTTCATACTCCCCTTCCGCTTGCCCGCGGAAGAGGACTCGAACTCGGGTCTTCAGGGCGGCGGCCTGCTGCGCGGCCGCTCCACCATGCTGCGCGAAACCCAGCCAAAGTCCGGTCCCTCCATCCCTCCTGCCTCCCCTGCCCTGAATGTTTCTTTTCGTTTGTATGACTGAGGAATACACAAAAACGAGGCACCAGGCACGGCACACCTGCAGCAGCGCGCCCCGTCACTGCTACCGACGTCCGCCGGGTGGCGCATCTCCTCCTCGTATTCCTCTTCCGCTTGCCTGCGGAAGAGGACTTGAACTCGGGTCTTCAGGGTCCCAGCCGCCTGCACGGCCGCTGCACCACGCTGCACAAACCCCGGTTCCCCATCCAACCCTCCTGCCCTCCCTGAATGTTTTCCTGTGTGTGTGTGGCGGGGTGTTGGCACCCAGCACACGATAAATCTAGGCTATGGCAACGGCAGTGCACGAGCTCCTCCGCGGGCGGTTTTTATGGTCTGTTGCGCGGTGCAGAACTGAACTCGGGAAATGGTAAGGTCCACTGTCCGGAACTGCATTTGCTCATTCTCTACCAATAGACCGAAAGACGTCTAGGACAGCTCTGCTGTTCCTGAGGAGTTTTCTTTCAACCGCTTTTCTTGCTTCGTTCTTGTCTCGCGGTTCCCAACGTGTGTGTGTGTGTGTGTGTGTGTGTGTGTGTGTGTGTGTGTGTGTGTGTGTGTGTGTGTGTGTGTGTGTGTGTGTGTGTGTGTCGGGGGGGGGGGGGGGGTTCTGAGCGTCTATTTTTTTCTCGAAAGGCGCCAATGTTTGTCTCTTCTAATGTCAGCCTGCGACAGGTGGTCATGGGGCAAGCTGGTTGTTGCGCAAGGGGCGGTGTGTGTGTGTGTGTCGGGGGGGGGGGGGTTCAGTGGCGGCCCGGCGGATTGTTTGGGGGGGAGGGCCCTGCCATGGGCTCCGGAGGCCTTTCTTTGCTCCCGCACGCCCCCTCTGTTCCAGGAAGCACATGGGAGGTCCGCAGGACGCCTCAGAGAAGCCCGACGCCTGCCGCTTTGATGCCATCTGAGCCGTCCGCCATGAACGCCGTGCTCAGGGCTGCGGCTATGGGATGCCTACACCACAGTCCCAGGCCGCTCCAAATCCGTATCACTGGTGCGCCCCCCCCCCCCCCCCCCCACACACACCGGGCTTTGTTTGTCAGGAATTAATACCAAAGGGGAGGGGTCTGGGTGGGTCCCACAAAGGGGCCGCTTACTCAAATTCGATTTTCCGTCAGCCAAATTTTGGGTCAAGTTTTTTTGGGTCGGTGGGTGGGTCTCAGAGCCAAAAGACCCCCCCCCCCCCTCTTTATAAACAAAGTCTGACACACACACACACACACACACACACACACGCAGCGGAAAGGTGTGTGGCCAAGTGTGGCCAGCAGCAGCACGACGCCCAAAGTGCAGTGTGACTCGATACGGAACACGGCGTTTCCGCCGCGACCCGGGCCCCGTCCGTAGTGCAGCGTGACCCGGCGCCAAAGCCCCGCGTCATGATCTTATCCTTTGCCCAAGCCCCCCCCCCCCCCCCGGGCCCCAGAGTGGCCAGACCCACAAGAAGCCTCACGCCCCCAGCCCAAGCCCCAGGGGCGTCAGGGAGCAGCAAAAGGGGCCCATGGGACATTCAGTGGCCCGGTCGCACACAAATGGAACTGCGAAGGCGATGAAGGCCGTGTGCAGGCGGGCGTGGCTGGAGCGCAGCGGCAGGGGTCCACCCCTGACCTTGAGCCCCTGCCCCCCCGCCGCACACACGCAAACCGCAGTTTGGGCGTGATGTATGGCTCAAGGGGGGCTCAGCACCTACAAGCGATGTGCACGGTGCATGCCCCTGTCATCCCCACGCACGGACATGCATTGGAACAAAACAAATGTAAGGAGGACCCCCCCCCCCCCCAAGGTCCAATCCCCCCGGTTCCAAACCCCCCACCTCTTCCCCTTCCAAGTCGCCTGAAAGAATTTGTCTTCGGCGTGATGTTCTGTGTGTTCCTCAGGGTCATGTTCAGAGTATGAGCGAGCTGCTTTGAATAGTTTGTCTTTATGAAAATGGATTGTCATGAATTGACACTGTCTTATTGTGGACACAAGTGAGCGGGCTACGCCAGCTCATCTTGGTCTGAACCCCAAAAAAATATGAGGTCAGTGCTGCCACCGGTGCACAGAGTGTGCGCCGGAAAGCCAGCCCTTTCTGCTCGTTTGTGAAAAGCGGCTGAGAAGCATAAAGAAGTACGTGTCATCAAGCCCAAGTGAGCCTGTTCCAGAACAGCGTCATGCCATGAAACAGTGGTGGTCTTCTGCAGGCACCATCCACACCATTTTGGTTGTTTAGGGCGGGGGGATCCAGCGGACCCCGCGAGGCACTGCCAAGTCACATTTGATTTTCCCTGAGACAAAATGTGGGTCAAGACTTTTTCTGGGGGTTGGGTCTCCCCCCTCTGTAAACACTGCCTGATCATATGTTTACACAATCGACATTAACTTAATCCCATGTGAGTACCCCCTTTGTTGGTTCAGACTCTGAGAGTTGTTAGATGCCCCAACTCCAGCTTGTAGTCTGCAGTGCACAGCAAACCTCGGTCCCAAGCGGTGCAGCACAGCAGACCGCTTACATACAGCATACAGCAACCTGCAAATCGACCCACCACTCTAATCTGAGATCGCCGTACTGTCCAAGGCACCATCTGGCATCATGCGGGTGATGCATATCAGGGACACGACAGGTAGGTACGTCATTGCTGCAACCCCGGAAGGGGGGGCGGCCCGGGTGGGGGCACCTGCGCCGTACTTGGGCACATGCAGGCGCGCGCCCGCATTGCACACGGTGCCCCCCTCAATGCCGCTGGCATGCATTGTGCCCTGCACACAACAAATAGGCATGTACGACATGCAAGAGGCTGTGCACTTGCACGGCGAACTGCTGCTCCAAAGGGACACCGCACAACAGAAATCCGCTGTCCAAGTTATGCGCGGCTTCCTGCACCAGCACAGCAGTTCCTGGTCTAAGCTACAGGAGGTGTAGGGAGCAGATTAACTTGGGCATTTTCTGGAGCTTGGACAAGGTCGCGGGGGGGGGGGGGGGGGTGGGTTGGCACAAGGCCTTGGTGGTTGGCTCTGTTAGCCTGTGGCGGCGCCTATTGGCCTCTCGCCTTTGAACCTTCTGCCATGACAAGCAGGCATCTGTACTACTGCGGGCATCCGCACTACTGCGGGCATCCACCTGCCTTGGGGGGGAATCCAGAATGCAACTTCTGCCCATGGCGTCCTCCCCTGACGGCCTGATCAGTGCCCAGTATGCGGTCATCACGAAGACCCCGGGCTGGGAGGTGCTCACCACAACCAGCAATGTGAATGTCACACAAGGCCATGGGTGCTACCTCACCAATGTGTGACTTGCTGGTAGTGCGTTGCAGTAATATCTTCTGCGCTCTGCGCCATTCATGCCGAGCGCGGGGGGGGGGAGGGGGTACACAGGTTTTTGTGCCGAATTCCGAGGTGCGGAGGCCACTTGTCGTTGTTGGTTGATTCTGGAGGGTGGCGACCAGCGTCCATTTTATGGCCAAGCAACCTGTGACGGGGCCGTATTCATGGCACAGCACGTTGAGACTTCCTGGAGCGATTCCGGACGGTGACGATTTACAGCCGAGCTACGGTCTTGTCCAAGCCACAGAGGGAGACGTAAGCGCGGTGCGCGCGGTGCACCACGCGGTGCGCGCGCGGTGCATTCGTTTTCCACGTGCGCGTACAACCTTTTCTTTCCCCTTGTGCTGTTTTCTGCACCTCACCACTATTTGCCCCTCCCTTGTGGTGAGCCCATGTGCCGTGGCTGCGGGATAGGGCGCCAAGCCAGGTTGCGATGGCTGTCGCGATGGCGGACAATTGCCACGGGTGCCTCGCCCCTCCCTCTATAGAGAACAAATGAAAAATCAGAGGCACAAAACGTTTTCCGCTGAAGTACGCGCGTTTTTCGTAGCGAGTCTGTGCGTCCACTGTTAGTCACCTTGTTCTTCACCCCACAGGCTTGGGCACCCTGTGGGGCACTAGGCTTTTCAGAAGGCCCAGATGGCATCATTGGTCATTTTAGACTTCAGTTTGGCAACCCAATTCACAAAAACTGCGTGCTCAGCAGCAGGAATGGCGTCCTGCTCCAACCGCATTTCGTGAACAATGTCATGTACCATGTGACTGTATGCGCTGTTCTGCCACCCATCTGGTGCAAGTATGGTGGGCACCCTCGAAATTGTCATGGTCTTGGGAGTGACTGACTGTGAACTGTGAAGCATCGCCGGCGCCGGTGCGGGAGGGATGCGGATGGGCTGAGGCGGCACCCGTGGGCAGAGGGACAACGGTCCTGCTCTCACGCCTCAACAACTCACTTCCATACCGTCGGCCGACAGGTCAGGGATGGATATGATAGCACTGTTGATGCATTCCTGTGGCGGTGGCTGTCCAGCAACCTGCTGGTGCGCCACGGTTGCCTTGCGCCGGGTGATACAGTGCCCCGTGACGAGGGCCTAGTCTTTACTCTGCTGTCTTTTTCAGCCTACAGTCTTTGTGCCTCGTGCACACTGGGAAGCCTATGGGCGTGGCAGTGCATCCCACTGCATCACCTGGTTTCAGACGCAGCTAATCCTCACTACGTGTCAGATCCGCTACCACAGCCATTTGTGGGATCATCGTAGCACTGGACAGCTCTGAACCTTGATCCCTAGGGGTTATCTCGAGTACTGTAAATTGAGCGGGCTACGCCAGCTCATCTTAGTCTGAACCCTCCCCCCCAAAAAACAGTTTTTTGTGCCCTCGTACCCACCCACCCATGCCCCCCCCCCCCCCCCCTCTGGTTGGCCGAACACCAAGCACAACCCTGATGACAACCCCCCAGCATGGAAACACTGCAGTGTTGACAAAAATCAAGGCCATCAGGTGCAGACAATAGCACGGTAGCACACGTGTATCATACCTGTGATCATGCTGAACTGCCTCCACATTGCTGCATATGCATACCAGGATGTGCATGTGTAGAGCGCTTTGAGACCTGCTTGCGCCCCCCCCCCCCCCTCTGGTTGGCCGAACACCAAGCACAACCCTGATGACAAACCCCCAAATCTTCAGTGTCTGAGAATGCCCAAGAGTGACGCCAGAGCCCACACCCCATGTATTGGTTGCGGCATGGTCCATGGGCCAGGGCACCCCAGAGCATTGCACACCACAACATGGTCAGCACCTGGGGCTTCCAAAAGTGAAGGGTGCCAATTGTGCTGTCTTTTCAGCCTACAGTCATTGTGCCTCGTGCACACTGGGAAGCCTACGGGCTTGGCAGTCTCCCACTGCAGAACCTGGTTTCAGACTCAGCTCATCCTCACTATGCGTCAGATCCGCTACCACAGTCATTTGTGGGATCATCGTAGCACTGGACAGCTCTGAACCTTGATTCCGAGAGGCTGTCTCGAGTACTGTGAAGTGAGCAGGCTACGCCAGCTCATCTTGGTCTGAGCCAAAACGAAAAAAAGTGAAGGGTGCCAGTTTTGCACCAACAATTGGCACCCAACCCTCTGCCTCAAAAACCATCATTTGGCACAGCAATGTGGTGTGATGAGTTGTAGGGTACTGTGGTGTGGTGTGTGTGTGTGTGTGTGTATGTGCGTGTGTGTGTGTGTGTGTGTGTGATAGTGAGGAGTCCGGGATGCCGCAGTTTTGGTGTGTTGTGGTACGTTGTGCTGAGGAGCGGTGTGGCGTGATGTAGTTTGCAACCGATACATGGGGTGCCGGGTCTGGGCAATATGGTGTGCCCAAAGTGCTGTTCTAGCGGTCCCAATTAGAATGTTGGAATGATTTCATTCGAACACCATTTGGCTTCCAACATCTATTTTGGCTTCCAACGTGTATCAGTCATTGCCAGTTGAATTGTGTGACTGTCCAACCCTGCCCTGGCCCTCCCAAAGCGCATGTTGACCTTGATCCCTTACCTCCGCCTACCTTTCCTCACCAATTGTGCCCATTTTCCTGGACAAATGCTGATGCATGTGGGTCTGTACCTTACCACACGGCTTCATTGGATGTGTACCCGAATGGTTTGTGCAACAGGGGTTTGGATTGTGCAACGCGTGGTGGTGGGTCTGTGTGTGCTCAGTCGTGTCGATTGCTTGCCTGCACATGCACTCATGGCAATTGCTTTTGTGCATTCCATATCTGTCATAGTTTCCCGCTGTGATGGTGGATGTAAACATGTAAAGCTGCAGTGCAACAGCTATCCATAGGAATTGTGCTGCAATCCCCCCCCCCCCAAATTGGGGGCCTACCCATGTCACAAACCTTGCCAGCCTTAATGTTGACCCCCAGGTTAGGTCATTAACAGGTGAAGAAGCTATGGTATATTCTGAGAGTGTACTTAGATCCTCAGGCTATCTCGTACTGTTGGGGGGTGCACTTAGCGAGTGCAACTTTGGGCATGTGGCCGTACTAGAGACCCATACTTTGTGATACTAGGGGGGCATCATTCTTGTTTGAGAGTACGTTTTGATACTTCTTCCACATTGGGGATATGGCATCTTTGAATTTTCACCTAGTTTTACCCATTTTCATTTTTTTTCACTTTTTTTGCTCATTTCCACCACATCCACTCTTTCCTAGGTTGATTTCTCCCCACCATGGGACCTCAAGAAGGCAGAGGTGATGTATCCTTGTTGTTTTCCCCCCATCATGGGGACCCCAAGCAGGCACGGCTGATGTTGGACCTCAGGATGATGATCAAGGCCGAGGGACAATCCAGCATCCTCTCCAAGTGCTGTATCACGTTCAAGTACTATGATCGAAGGTGACCTCACGGGCTTGATCTAGCCAAGACGTGCCCTGCCGTCATCCCGGGATGGTCGGCAACGGCGCTATGCTAGACAGCCATAACCAGCACCCCCGGGTCCATCCTACCACCCCCATTCGTGGAAGATGGACCACCTCCCGCCCCCACTGAAGGAGGTCTCCCAGTGTGTACAATGGGACATGCTCCTGAGGCAGGGGTGATATAAGGGCGTTTGGAAGGGGTGTGCTTGGGGACTCTTCAGGGGGAACTTGGTCTAAAACATAGCGCGCAGTGCAAGGGCTCCCCCTTGCAGAAGTGATGCAGCTCCGTCAAAAAAAAATGTTGACCCCAGGTCAACAATCCCGGTACAGTACGTGGGATTTACCAAATTATTTAATTTGTGCCTTCGTTTGGGGGCCCTCGTGAGGACTGTTCGGCAGCAGGACCCCACAAAGCAGGACAAATGGATCTCACTACTGCCCAGCTCTTGTGGCAGTCAAAGGACAGGCAACGTGCCTTGAAAAAAAATGAATGGCATGGGCACATGACCATTGGGGTTGTGCGTGTCCACACGATTGTTGCTGCCTTTTTATATGCTTTGGTTGCATTGCATGAGCCATTTGCGTAGGCCTCTTGCGGATGTGGAAGTGGACCGTGCACTGGAGCCAACCGCTGGTGTTCGGAGGGCATGGAGCACCATGAAGTGGTAGCCCATCCCAGAGTTTTGCTTCACAACTCAGCACCTCCAGGGGGGCTAACAACCCCCCCCCCCCCCGGACGGAAGCAACAGGCAGACCTAATAGGTCAGAACAATCTAGAATCATGCATCACAGAGGCTAGGCCTACGGCCCTCTCACACACCGAACCAGCCATCACAACGCCCCGTGCCCAGATTTGCTACATGTGCTAAGCCTTTAACCGGTCAGGGTCACGGGTCAGGCCGAATGAGTGTCATGCGTAGCAACCCAGAGACAGTGGATGTGGTAGTATATAGCTCGCTTTCAACGAGTGCTCAAGGAATGGGTTCAAGCACCTGGACTGGGAGGCGTCCCAGTCTTCTCCTGCCCAGGTACAAAGTATTCGCTGACACTTCCAAGGGGTGGGGGGTCCGAGGCCGCACACAGGTCAAGAAGCGCTCTGCACATACGCGTCCTGGTATGCATATGTAGCAATGTTCAATGATGAGTTCAATGATCCAAAGAGCGCTCACCGTATGTACAGTGTCAGTCGGCTCAAGCACTTGTGTTGCCGTGTTTTGTTGACCAATACCACCAGTCTACAATTCTACCACAGGGGAGGGCCAATTACTGCCAGAAATGACCTTGTTCAAAGGCTGGCACCCAATCGGCCACAGGTCAGCCAGAGGTTCAATCCCTGGGTGAGGAAGGTGGTGGGGCCCATGGCCCGGGCAATCCCTTGTTTGTGCTCAAACAATTGTTTGTCTTCTCATTTTTAGGCAGTTTCCTGTCCGTTTTTTGTTTTTTGTTGCGTGTACTGCGTGTGTATGGTTGTGGAGTAACAATGCATGAAAGTTTCTTTGTTCACCTGCAGTTGTGCTGTATTGTGTGATTGGTGCTTAGGGTTCCTGGGCTGGAGGAGGGAGTGAAAGTTAGTGGTAAAGCATTTGGATGGACGACCGGGACATTGATTTGGATGCCGGGTGCCGCCGGGCGCACGCCGGGCAAACGTACCCTCAGAGCAAAGAAAAAATTACCCACAATATTCTTTTTTTTTGTATTCAAGGTACAGTTTCCCCATACCAATGGGCAGGTGCTCAAAACAGCAATAACTCTACAGCACATTTTTGTTCGCAGGAGCATTCTGCCCCCCCATCCCCCCCAACCACCACCTGCTACACGTGTGGTCACAACCAACAACGGCAGGGAATGGAAAGAGAGCCTGGGCCAAAATTGTGTCGTAGCGTTGCACGTCCATTTCCCAAAACAGACCTCAACCTCCATCCACAAGGGTGCGTGGCTCCAGACCCTCAGACCTGCACGCATGGGGAGCGGCAGCTTTTTTGCATGCGGGGGGGGGGGGTTTGTGGCACTTTGATTTCGCGTGGGAAATTTCGCGTGGGATCCCCAAGAGTGCAGGGGTGATGTAGCAGTTCCGCCCGGTTTTATGCCCCCTAGACGGTAGGGGTGAGGTAGCTACTTCTGATTTTGTTCCTCTTTGTTGGGGCTCCCCGAGCTTGCACGGTTGATGTAGCACTTCCGCCCTCTTTTCGGCCAGCGAGAAGGCAGGGGTGAGGCAGCCACTTCTGCGTTTGTTTATTCTTTGTCGGGGACCACCTCCGATTTTGCTCTGCGCGCTTGGCGTTGAGGACCCCCGAGAATGCATGGGTGACGAATCATTTGCGCTCTTTTTTGGGCCCCGGAGATCGTAGGGGGAGGCAGCCACTTCCGATTTTGTTCCCCTGTGTTGGGGATCCCCGACAACGCAAGGGTGATGTAGCATTTCCGCCCTCTTTTGGGCCCCTCAAAAGGTAGGGGGGAGGCAGCCACTTCTCATTTTGTCCCCCTTGTTTGGGAGCACTTGTGGTGTTGCTTCCTACGCTTGGCGGTGCCCCCCCCGAGAATGTAGGGGTAATGTAGCACTTCTGCCCGTTTTCGGCCCTCAAGAAGGTAGGAGTGAGGCAGCCAATTCTCATTTTGTTCCCCTTTGTTGGATATCCCCGACAATGCACGACTGACGTAGCATTTCAACCCGCTTTCGGGCCCTCGACAAGGCAGGGGTGAGGTAGCCACTTCTGATTTTGTTCCCCTTTGTTGGGGATCCCCGAGAATGCAGGGGTGACGTAACACTTCCGCCCTATTTTGGGCCGTTGAGAAGGGAGGGGTGAGGCAGCACTTCTGATTTTGTTCCCCTTTATTGGGGATCCCCAAGAATGCAGCCGTGATGTAGCAGTTCCGCCTTGTGTTATGCCCCCGAGAAGGTAGGCGTGAGGCAGCTAATTCTGATTTTGTTCCCCTTTGTTGGGGCTCCCCGAGATTGCACGGGCGACGTAGCACTTCCGCCCTCTTTGCGGCCCGCGAGAAGGCAGGGAGAGGCAGCCAGCCGCGTGTGATTTTGTTTATTCTTTGTTAGGGACCACTTTTGATTTTGCTCCCCGCGCTTGGCGTTGGGAACCCCGAGAATGCAGGGGTGATGTAGCATTTCCGCCCTTTTTTGGGCTCTCGAGATGGTAGGGGGAGGCAACCACTTTTGATGTATTTCCCCTTTATTGGGGATCCCCAAGAACGCAGGGGTGACCTCGCATTTCCCCCATGTTTTAGGCCCCCAAGAAGGCACTGGTGAGGCAGCCACTTCTGATTTTGTTCCCCTTTGTTGGGGATCCCGCTCCCCGCGCTGGACCGCGCTCGGCGTTGGGGACCCCCGAGAATGCAGGGGTGACGTAGCACTTCCGCCCTCTTTTGGGCCCCCGAGAACGCAAGGGTGAGGCAACCACTTCTAGTTTTAGTTTCTTTTTTTTTGGGATCCCCGAGAATGCAAGGGTGCCGACGCATTTCCGCCCTCTTTTGGCGCCCCGGAGAAGGCAGGGGTGAGGCAACCACTTCTGACTTTATTCCGAGAATGCAAGGGTGACGTAGCACTTCCGCCCTATTGTGGCCCCCGAGAAGGGAGGGGTGAGGCAGCACTTCTGATTTTGTTCCCCTTTGTTTGGGATCCCCGAGAATGTCGGGATGATGTAGCATTTCCGCCCTCTTTTGGGCCAGCGAGAAGGCAGGGGTGAGGCAGCCACTTCTGCGTTTGTTTATTCTTTGTCGGGGACCACCTCCGATTTTGCTCTGCGCGCTTGGCGTTGAGGACCCCCGAGAATGCATGGGTGACGAATCATTTGCGCTCTTTTTTGGGCCCCGGAGATCGTAGGGGGAGGTAGCCACTTCCGATTTTGTTCCCCTGTGTTGGGGATCCCCGACAACGCAAGGGTGATGTAGCATTTCCGCCCTCTTTTGGGCCCCTCAAAAGGTAGGGGGGAGGCAGCCACTTCTCATTTTGTCCCCCTTGTTTGGGAGCACTTGTGGTGTTGCTTCCTACGCTTGGCGGTGCCCCCCCCCGAGAATGTAGGGGTAATGTAGCACTTCTGCCCGTTTTCGGCCCTCAAGAAGGTAGGAGTGAGGCAGCCAATTCTCATTTTGTTCCCCTTTGTTGGATATCCCCGACAATGCACGACTGACGTAGCATTTCAACCCACTTTCGGGCCCTCGACAAGGCAGGGGTGAGGTAGCCACTTCTGATTTTGTTCCCCTTTGTTGGGGATCCCCGAGAATGCAGGGGTGACGTAACACTTCCGCCCTATTTTGGGCCGTTGAGAAGGGAGGGGTGAGGCAGCACTTCTGATTTTGTTCCCCTTTATTGGGGATCCCCAAGAATGCAGCCGTGATGTAGCAGTTCCGCCTTGTGTTATGCCCCCGAGAAGGTAGGCGTGAGGCAGCTAATTCTGATTTTGTTCCCCTTTGTTGGGGCTCCCCGAGATTGCACGGGCGACGTAGCACTTCCGCCCTCTTTGCGGCCCGCGAGAAGGCAGGGAGAGGCAGCCAGCCGCGTGTGATTTTGTTTATTCTTTGTTAGGGACCACTTTTGATTTTGCTCCCCGCGCTTGGCGTTGGGAACCCCGAGAATGCAGGGGTGATGTAGCATTTCCGCCCTTTTTTGGGCTCTCGAGATGGTAGGGGGAGGCAACCACTTTTGATGTATTTCCCCTTTATTGGGGATCCCCAAGAACGCAGGGGTGACCTCGCATTTCCCCCATGTTTTAGGCCCCCAAGAAGGCACTGGTGAGGCAGCCACTTCTGATTTTGTTCCCCTTTGTTGGGGATCCCGCTCCCCGCGCTGGACCGCGCTCGGCGTTGGGGACCCCCGAGAATGCAGGGGTGACGTAGCACTTCCGCCCTCTTTTGGGCCCCCGAGAACGCAAGGGTGAGGCAACCACTTCTAGTTTTAGTTTCTTTTTTTTTGGGATCCCCGAGAATGCAAGGGTGCCGACGCATTTCCGCCCTCTTTTGGCGCCCCGGAGAAGGCAGGGGTGAGGCAACCACTTCTGACTTTATTCCGAGAATGCAAGGGTGACGTAGCACTTCCGCCCTATTGTGGCCCCCGAGAAGGGAGGGGTGAGGCAGCACTTCTGATTTTGTTCCCCTTTGTTTGGGATCCCCGAGAATGTCGGGATGATGTAGCATTTCCGCCCTCTTTTGGGCCAGCGAGAAGGCAGGGGTGAGGCAGCCACTTCTGCGTTTGTTTATTCTTTGTCGGGGACCACCTCCGATTTTGCTCTGCGCGCTTGGCGTTGAGGACCCCCGAGAATGCATGGGTGACGAATCATTTGCGCTCTTTTTTGGGCCCCGGAGATCGTAGGGGGAGGTAGCCACTTCCGATTTTGTTCCCCTGTGTTGGGGATCCCCGACAACGCAAGGGTGATGTAGCATTTCCGCCCTCTTTTGGGCCCCTCAAAAGGTAGGGGGGAGGCAGCCACTTCTCATTTTGTCCCCCTTGTTTGGGAGCACTTGTGGTGTTGCTTCCTACGCTTGGCGGTGCCCCCCCCCGAGAATGTAGGGGTAATGTAGCACTTCTGCCCGTTTTCGGCCCTCAAGAAGGTAGGAGTGAGGCAGCCAATTCTCATTTTGTTCCCCTTTGTTGGATATCCCCGACAATGCACGACTGACGTAGCATTTCAACCCACTTTCGGGCCCTCGACAAGGCAGGGGTGAGGTAGCCACTTCTGATTTTGTTCCCCTTTGTTGGGGATCCCCGAGAATGCAGGGGTGACGTAACACTTCCGCCCTATTTTGGGCCGTTGAGAAGGGAGGGGTGAGGCAGCACTTCTGATTTTGTTCCCCTTTATTGGGGATCCCCAAGAATGCAGCCGTGATGTAGCAGTTCCGCCTTGTGTTATGCCCCCGAGAAGGTAGGCGTGAGGCAGCTAATTCTGATTTTGTTCCCCTTTGTTGGGGCTCCCCGAGATTGCACGGGCGACGTAGCACTTCCGCCCTCTTTGCGGCCCGCGAGAAGGCAGGGAGAGGCAGCCAGCCGCGTGTGATTTTGTTTATTCTTTGTTAGGGACCACTTTTGATTTTGCTCCCCGCGCTTGGCGTTGGGAACCCCGAGAATGCAGGGGTGATGTAGCATTTCCGCCCTTTTTTGGGCTCTCGAGATGGTAGGGGGAGGCAACCACTTTTGATGTATTTCCCCTTTATTGGGGATCCCCAAGAACGCAGGGGTGACCTCGCATTTCCCCCATGTTTTAGGCCCCCAAGAAGGCACTGGTGAGGCAGCCACTTCTGATTTTGTTCCCCTTTGTTGGGGATCCCGCTCCCCGCGCTGGACCGCGCTCGGCGTTGGGGACCCCCGAGAATGCAGGGGTGACGTAGCACTTCCGCCCTCTTTTGGGCCCCCGAGAACGCAAGGGTGAGGCAACCACTTCTAGTTTTAGTTTCTTTTTTTTTGGGATCCCCGAGAATGCAAGGGTGCCGACGCATTTCCGCCCTCTTTTGGCGCCCCGGAGAAGGCAGGGGTGAGGCAACCACTTCTGACTTTATTCCGAGAATGCAAGGGTGACGTAGCACTTCCGCCCTATTGTGGCCCCCGAGAAGGGAGGGGTGAGGCAGCACTTCTGATTTTGTTCCCCTTTGTTTGGGATCCCCGAGAATGTCGGGATGATGTAGCATTTCCGCCCTCTTTTGGGCCAGCGAGAAGGCAGGGGTGAGGCAGCCACTTCTGCGTTTGTTTATTCTTTGTCGGGGACCACCTCCGATTTTGCTCTGCGCGCTTGGCGTTGAGGACCCCCGAGAATGCATGGGTGACGAATCATTTGCGCTCTTTTTTGGGCCCCGGAGATCGTAGGGGGAGGTAGCCACTTCCGATTTTGTTCCCCTGTGTTGGGGATCCCCGACAACGCAAGGGTGATGTAGCATTTCCGCCCTCTTTTGGGCCCCTCAAAAGGTAGGGGGGAGGCAGCCACTTCTCATTTTGTCCCCCTTGTTTGGGAGCACTTGTGGTGTTGCTTCCTACGCTTGGCGGTGCCCCCCCCCGAGAATGTAGGGGTAATGTAGCACTTCTGCCCGTTTTCGGCCCTCAAGAAGGTAGGAGTGAGGCAGCCAATTCTCATTTTGTTCCCCTTTGTTGGATATCCCCGACAATGCACGACTGACGTAGCATTTCAACCCACTTTCGGGCCCTCGACAAGGCAGGGGTGAGGTAGCCACTTCTGATTTTGTTCCCCTTTGTTGGGGATCCCCGAGAATGCAGGGGTGACGTAACACTTCCGCCCTATTTTGGGCCGTTGAGAAGGGAGGGGTGAGGCAGCACTTCTGATTTTGTTCCCCTTTATTGGGGATCCCCAAGAATGCAGCCGTGATGTAGCAGTTCCGCCTTGTGTTATGCCCCCGAGAAGGTAGGCGTGAGGCAGCTAATTCTGATTTTGTTCCCCTTTGTTGGGGCTCCCCGAGATTGCACGGGCGACGTAGCACTTCCGCCCTCTTTGCGGCCCGCGAGAAGGCAGGGAGAGGCAGCCAGCCGCGTGTGATTTTGTTTATTCTTTGTTAGGGACCACTTTTGATTTTGCTCCCCGCGCTTGGCGTTGGGAACCCCGAGAATGCAGGGGTGATGTAGCATTTCCGCCCTTTTTTGGGCTCTCGAGATGGTAGGGGGAGGCAACCACTTTTGATGTATTTCCCCTTTATTGGGGATCCCCAAGAACGCAGGGGTGACCTCGCATTTCCCCCATGTTTTAGGCCCCCAAGAAGGCACTGGTGAGGCAGCCACTTCTGATTTTGTTCCCCTTTGTTGGGGATCCCGCTCCCCGCGCTGGACCGCGCTCGGCGTTGGGGACCCCCGAGAATGCAGGGGTGACGTAGCACTTCCGCCCTCTTTTGGGCCCCCGAGAACGCAAGGGTGAGGCAACCACTTCTAGTTTTAGTTTCTTTTTTTTTGGGATCCCCGAGAATGCAAGGGTGCCGACGCATTTCCGCCCTCTTTTGGCGCCCCGGAGAAGGCAGGGGTGAGGCAACCACTTCTGACTTTATTCCGAGAATGCAAGGGTGACGTAGCACTTCCGCCCTATTGTGGCCCCCGAGAAGGGAGGGGTGAGGCAGCACTTCTGATTTTGTTCCCCTTTGTTTGGGATCCCCGAGAATGTCGGGATGATGTAGCATTTCCGCCCTCTTTTGGGCCAGCGAGAAGGCAGGGGTGAGGCAGCCACTTCTGCGTTTGTTTATTCTTTGTCGGGGACCACCTCCGATTTTGCTCTGCGCGCTTGGCGTTGAGGACCCCCGAGAATGCATGGGTGACGAATCATTTGCGCTCTTTTTTGGGCCCCGGAGATCGTAGGGGGAGGTAGCCACTTCCGATTTTGTTCCCCTGTGTTGGGGATCCCCGACAACGCAAGGGTGATGTAGCATTTCCGCCCTCTTTTGGGCCCCTCAAAAGGTAGGGGGGAGGCAGCCACTTCTCATTTTGTCCCCCTTGTTTGGGAGCACTTGTGGTGTTGCTTCCTACGCTTGGCGGTGCCCCCCCCCGAGAATGTAGGGGTAATGTAGCACTTCTGCCCGTTTTCGGCCCTCAAGAAGGTAGGAGTGAGGCAGCCAATTCTCATTTTGTTCCCCTTTGTTGGATATCCCCGACAATGCACGACTGACGTAGCATTTCAACCCACTTTCGGGCCCTCGACAAGGCAGGGGTGAGGTAGCCACTTCTGATTTTGTTCCCCTTTGTTGGGGATCCCCGAGAATGCAGGGGTGACGTAACACTTCCGCCCTATTTTGGGCCGTTGAGAAGGGAGGGGTGAGGCAGCACTTCTGATTTTGTTCCCCTTTATTGGGGATCCCCAAGAATGCAGCCGTGATGTAGCAGTTCCGCCTTGTGTTATGCCCCCGAGAAGGTAGGCGTGAGGCAGCTAATTCTGATTTTGTTCCCCTTTGTTGGGGCTCCCCGAGATTGCACGGGCGACGTAGCACTTCCGCCCTCTTTGCGGCCCGCGAGAAGGCAGGGAGAGGCAGCCAGCCGCGTGTGATTTTGTTTATTCTTTGTTAGGGACCACTTTTGATTTTGCTCCCCGCGCTTGGCGTTGGGAACCCCGAGAATGCAGGGGTGATGTAGCATTTCCGCCCTTTTTTGGGCTCTCGAGATGGTAGGGGGAGGCAACCACTTTTGATGTATTTCCCCTTTATTGGGGATCCCCAAGAACGCAGGGGTGACCTCGCATTTCCCCCATGTTTTAGGCCCCCAAGAAGGCACTGGTGAGGCAGCCACTTCTGATTTTGTTCCCCTTTGTTGGGGATCCCGCTCCCCGCGCTGGACCGCGCTCGGCGTTGGGGACCCCCGAGAATGCAGGGGTGACGTAGCACTTCCGCCCTCTTTTGGGCCCCCGAGAACGCAAGGGTGAGGCAACCACTTCTAGTTTTAGTTTCTTTTTTTTTGGGATCCCCGAGAATGCAAGGGTGCCGACGCATTTCCGCCCTCTTTTGGCGCCCCGGAGAAGGCAGGGGTGAGGCAACCACTTCTGACTTTATTCCGAGAATGCAAGGGTGACGTAGCACTTCCGCCCTATTGTGGCCCCCGAGAAGGGAGGGGTGAGGCAGCACTTCTGATTTTGTTCCCCTTTGTTTGGGATCCCCGAGAATGTCGGGATGATGTAGCATTTCCGCCCTCTTTTGGGCCAGCGAGAAGGCAGGGGTGAGGCAGCCACTTCTGCGTTTGTTTATTCTTTGTCGGGGACCACCTCCGATTTTGCTCTGCGCGCTTGGCGTTGAGGACCCCCGAGAATGCATGGGTGACGAATCATTTGCGCTCTTTTTTGGGCCCCGGAGATCGTAGGGGGAGGTAGCCACTTCCGATTTTGTTCCCCTGTGTTGGGGATCCCCGACAACGCAAGGGTGATGTAGCATTTCCGCCCTCTTTTGGGCCCCTCAAAAGGTAGGGGGGAGGCAGCCACTTCTCATTTTGTCCCCCTTGTTTGGGAGCACTTGTGGTGTTGCTTCCTACGCTTGGCGGTGCCCCCCCCCGAGAATGTAGGGGTAATGTAGCACTTCTGCCCGTTTTCGGCCCTCAAGAAGGTAGGAGTGAGGCAGCCAATTCTCATTTTGTTCCCCTTTGTTGGATATCCCCGACAATGCACGACTGACGTAGCATTTCAACCCACTTTCGGGCCCTCGACAAGGCAGGGGTGAGGTAGCCACTTCTGATTTTGTTCCCCTTTGTTGGGGATCCCCGAGAATGCAGGGGTGACGTAACACTTCCGCCCTATTTTGGGCCGTTGAGAAGGGAGGGGTGAGGCAGCACTTCTGATTTTGTTCCCCTTTATTGGGGATCCCCAAGAATGCAGCCGTGATGTAGCAGTTCCGCCTTGTGTTATGCCCCCGAGAAGGTAGGCGTGAGGCAGCTAATTCTGATTTTGTTCCCCTTTGTTGGGGCTCCCCGAGATTGCACGGGCGACGTAGCACTTCCGCCCTCTTTGCGGCCCGCGAGAAGGCAGGGAGAGGCAGCCAGCCGCGTGTGATTTTGTTTATTCTTTGTTAGGGACCACTTTTGATTTTGCTCCCCGCGCTTGGCGTTGGGAACCCCGAGAATGCAGGGGTGATGTAGCATTTCCGCCCTTTTTTGGGCTCTCGAGATGGTAGGGGGAGGCAACCACTTTTGATGTATTTCCCCTTTATTGGGGATCCCCAAGAACGCAGGGGTGACCTCGCATTTCCCCCATGTTTTAGGCCCCCAAGAAGGCACTGGTGAGGCAGCCACTTCTGATTTTGTTCCCCTTTGTTGGGGATCCCGCTCCCCGCGCTGGACCGCGCTCGGCGTTGGGGACCCCCGAGAATGCAGGGGTGACGTAGCACTTCCGCCCTCTTTTGGGCCCCCGAGAACGCAAGGGTGAGGCAACCACTTCTAGTTTTAGTTTCTTTTTTTTTGGGATCCCCGAGAATGCAAGGGTGCCGACGCATTTCCGCCCTCTTTTGGCGCCCCGGAGAAGGCAGGGGTGAGGCAACCACTTCTGACTTTATTCCGAGAATGCAAGGGTGACGTAGCACTTCCGCCCTATTGTGGCCCCCGAGAAGGGAGGGGTGAGGCAGCACTTCTGATTTTGTTCCCCTTTGTTTGGGATCCCCGAGAATGTCGGGATGATGTAGCATTTCCGCCCTCTTTTGGGCCAGCGAGAAGGCAGGGGTGAGGCAGCCACTTCTGCGTTTGTTTATTCTTTGTCGGGGACCACCTCCGATTTTGCTCTGCGCGCTTGGCGTTGAGGACCCCCGAGAATGCATGGGTGACGAATCATTTGCGCTCTTTTTTGGGCCCCGGAGATCGTAGGGGGAGGCAGCCACCTGTGACGTTTTCCCCCCTTTGTTGGGGATCCCCGAGAATGCAGGGGTGACTTTGCTTTTCCGCATTGTTTTAGGCCCCCGAGAAGGCACCGGTGAGGCAGCCACTTCTGATTTTGTTCCCCTTTGTTGGGGATCCCCGAGAATGCAGGGGTGGCGTAGCATTTCTGCCCTCTTTTGGGCCGCCGAGAAGGCAGGGGTGAGGCAGCCACTTCTGATTTTTTCCCCCTTTGTTGGGGATCCCCGAGAATGCAGGGGTGACGTAGCATTTCCGCCCGCTTTTGGGCCCTTGAGAAGGTAGGGGTGAGGCAGCAACTTCTGATTTTGTTCCCCTTTGTTGGAGCTCCCTGAGACTGCACGGGTGATGTAGCATTTCCGCGCTCTTTTGGGCCCCGGAGAAGGCAGGGGTGAGGTAGCCACTTCTCACTTTCCTACCCCTTTTTGTGGATCCCTGACAATGCAAAGGTGACGTAGCGTTTCCGCCCTCTTTTGGGCCTCCGAGAAGGCAGGGGCGAGGCTACCACTTCTGATTTCGTGTTCCCCTTTGTTTGGGATCCCCGAGAATGCAGCGGTGAGGTATCGTTACTGCCCCTTTTTGGGCCTCGGAGGAGGCAGAGGTGAGGCAGCCAGTTCTGATTTTGTTCCCCTTTGTTGGGGATATCTGAGAATGCAGCGGTGACGCATCATTCCCGCCCTCTTTTGGGCCCTCGAGAAGGCAGGGATGAACGAGCCAGTTCTCATTTTGTTCCCCCCTTTTGGGGATCTTCCAGAATGCAGGGGTGATGTAGCACTTCCGTGCTCTTTTGGGCCCCCGAGAAGGCACGGGTGAGGCGGCCACTTCTGATTTTGTTCCCCTTTGTTGGGGATCCCCGAGAACGCACGGGTGACATAGCATTTCCGCCCTCTTTATGGCCCCAAGAAGGCACGGGTGAGGCAGCCACTTCTGAGATTGTTCCCCTTTGTTGGCGATCCCGGAGAATACAGCGCTAATGTAGCATTTCTCCCCTTCGTTGGGCCCCTGAGAAGGTAGGGGTGAGGCACCCACTTCTGCTGTTGTTTCTTCTTTGTTGGGGACCACTTTTGATTTTGCTCCGTGCGCTTGGCGTTGGGGACCCCCGAGAATGCAGGGGTGATGTAGCATTTCCGTCCTATTTCGGGCTCTTGTACATGGAAGACCCAGGGCCATAGGAAAACCTGTACCCAAGAGGGTTTAGATTGTCCTGATGCATGTGGTAGTGCAGGCGACAGCCGCCACGCTGTGGCACGTAAAATATCAAATAGTTGCCCGTGGGCTGAAGTCGCAGAGGTCCGAGGCCATCCCAACGTCGATGACCGCCTGGTAGACCACGCCATGGGGCTCTCCGAGGGTCCAGGGAATGGACACCAACAAAGGGGAACAAAATCAGAAGTGGCTGCCTCGCCCCTGCGTTCTGGGAAGCCCCAAAGAAGGCGGAAATGCTACGTCACCCCTGCATTCTCGGGGATCCCCAACAAAGGGGAACAAAATCAGAGTGGCTGCCTGACCCTTGTCTTCTCGCGGGCCAAAACCAGGGTGGAAATGCTATGTTACGCCTCCATTCTCGGGGAGCCTCAACGCCAAGCGCGGGGAGCAAAATCAGTAGTGGTCCCCATTAAAAGGGAACAAACTCAGAAGTGGCTGCCTCACCCCCTGCACAGAGAATAGAGAATGTTGCAGACAACACTGCCGATTCACGAGTTCCCATGTGTATCATACCACTGGGTTGTACATAGGTCTTACCAAAAATGAACGACGATTTGATGTTTCACTTGAGATACAACCCGTGTTCGTGTTGTCGGAGAGTTGGAGCAGTTTGGACCACCCAAGATACAATGTCCCAATTCCGTCCAAATAATACCACGCTGGGCCCCGGGTGCCGCGCAACCTTGAAATCTGCGTTTTTATGTCCTTCGAATTCACTGAGCACTGGAAACTCCAACTGTGGTCTCAAAAAAAAAAACAGGACAAAATATGGAAGTCCATTGACACAGCCATACGATTGCTTGCTTCCCATTCAAAAACACAGCATTTCAGCAAACCAAAAGAATCGGTGTTGCTTGTACCATGTGAAGAGCCGCGTGACTGTTGGGAAGCTGACAATTACCTGCCACCTCAAAAACGTGCTGGACCCTAACCTCCTCATAGACACCATGTTTGTGAGTCTAAGCTACGCCCGCATGCAGCAAATAACTGGCCCACACCGACACATCAGCCCACAAAATAAATGGTGGCTTGCTCTGTTCACCATGCGGCTATGATGACATGTGCTGTGTACATGTAAGACATTGTTGAGTAGTTACTCAGGGTTTTAGACTCAGCACCTTGGCCAGACATACATTCACCATGTGACCTCTTGAAGTTTCGCTGTAACCAGGAGGCTTGAGTCTATTGGCCCCAAAATGATGTTGTGTGTGTGTCTTACCCAGGTAAACCTTGTTGACTCCAATTTCCATATGTCCCTAGTGAGTTTCCAAAGCCCATTGAAAGAGGCCGGTGAGGGGCTTAAAGAGGCACTGGCATTGTGCACCCCCCCCCCCCCCGGGCCCCCCGCAATCAAAATCCATTTTCCGTGTGAAGTTCGCTGTGTAGCCTCACATTCCCTGTCTGGGGAGGTGGCGCCAATGAAGCACCTGGATGGCATCACACTTGGTACTAAATACCAGGACCTCTGAACAACAGGCACTCCCCTCGCCTTTGGGGGAGCCTTAAGCGCAGTGCACGCGCAGTGCAACTATTTGGGCGTCTGGCCGTACTAGAGACCCATACTTTGAGATACTAGGGGCCCTTAGGGGCATCATGGTGACCCCTAGCGGAGGTTTTGACTTCTGATTTTGTCCCCCTTTGTTTGGGGATCCCCGAGAATGCAGGGGTGACGTAGAATTTCAGCCCTCTTTTGGGCCCCAACCTTCCGGTGCTATTGAGGAAACCGGGACAATCTTTGAATCCACGCTTTGTTGCGTGGCCCCTCGAGTTGGGGTTAGGGACTCACAATCCACGCTTTTTTGCGTGGCCCCCGGAGTTGGGGTTAGGGACTCACAATCCACGCTTTGTTGCGTGGCAGTTTGGGTCACCTAATTCTAAGGGCGTTTCCAAGGGGTGTGCTTGGGGGCTCTTCGGGGGAAAGATAGTCTAAAGGTAGCGCGCAGTGCGAAGATTCCCCCTTTGGACAATGTCCAGCCGGCATGCCCAAGCAGCCCCTCTGTCTCCTGCAACCACCCACGAGTTGAATTTAATGATGTGGGCTTCGGGAGGTGGGGGGGTACCCAATGATACAGATGTGGCAATGCATTCTCTTGCACCCAATCATGTCACGGGCGTGCAGTGTGCACCAGCATTGCTGCTGAGGTCAAAGGCGCAGGCGCCGTGGTAGACATTGGTCAATGAGGGCAGGCAGGCAGGCAGGCAGCGCACACCACAAGCGCTCTCCATAACCGGACAACAAGGCCAAAAGCACAGGTGACCCAAGGGCAACAGACAGAATTGGCGCACACCCCCAGTGCATTAGCAAATAGGGGAAAACACGCACATGCGCCCACTCAACATGGTCCCGACCAAATCTTGTGCCACCATTCCCAACAAGGCATGCAATAGTTCCGAAAGGGGGCTAACACAACAACAATTGTAGCCTGTTGGTCCTGAGTGGCAGAAAAACTCGGGCCTGACAGGCCTAAAGCGCCCCCGTGAATGAGAGGGGGCACATAGAGAGGGAGGGATCAGGTGTTTAGGCCACTGGCAAGGAAAGCGTGAATCCCAATTTGACGAGTGAGCAAAGCAGCACATTAAAATCCAGGGCAGCAGTCCGCTACAGAAGAAGAACTACCATGCGCACCAAAAATTGAGGAAAAAATGAAAGGAAGAAGAGCAAGAGCAGCAGGAGCAAACTAAAATCAACAAAGTCGGGGGACTGTTCATCCACCAGCAGACGAAGTGTTGCACGAGGGGCACCGCCACCACACCTTGTGGTCAATGTAATATTGTGCTGGATGGATTGATCATGCATTTGTGGGAACAAAACTGTGTATGAGACACAACATGCATTACGGTGTTTGTGCACCCCAATTGGGAGATTTGGTGGTCTTCCCTGGGTGGGACTGAAGGGTTGGATAGTTGCCCAAAGTAGCACGCCAGGCAAACTGCCAAAGAGTTTCTGTTGGTTGCAACATGAGGTTTTCAACCATTTTTCTGGGGGGGGGCAGTATTCTATGGAGGGGCACAGTCGCAGAAACCCTATATGTCCCTCAATTTTGCTAATTTGGCTCGGAAGTTGTGTGCTGTGCACCCGCCGTGCAGAGCCGCCACCCCCAAACGTGTTTGGGCGAGCAGTACTGATGACGAAAAGTTCCAGGTCCGAGTGCTCAATTCTCTGCATCGCCCCTGTCATGCTGTTGATGGAGTGTAGTCTCAAGGTGCTGCCGCGATTTTTTGGGTAGCACATGCCTCCCCATCTTGGCGGCAAATTCCACAGGACCCACCAGCTGTGCTCCTAAAGGCGTCCAAGGTCCCCCCTGTACGAGCCTTCATGGGTTGTGTGCCAGCCTGACACACATCTGTGGTCTACTTATCGAGAGTTTTATTTTCGTCCCGCCTGCAGACGGAATGGGAATGGGTGAAATCAGAGTGGAATGGGAAGAAGCTGAGCAGCGGCTGCTATTGGAGATCCGAGAGGAACAACATCGTGCGCGCATCAACAGCAAGGCCTCACAGCAGCATCTGGCATGCCATTTCGGGGTGCACTCCGACCGCTGTGCTCCGTTGCCACCCCTGCTGCGACTTCCGGCCGAAGTGCTCTGTCACGTGCTCTCGGTCTATGTGGACGCCATAGGGCTGGCCTCGCTGTTCTGGACGTGTAGGTCCTTTGCACTCGCCGTGTTATCGGCAGATGCGTTCCAGGGCACGACGGCATCCGAGGAGCAGTGCCTCCACGTTGCGCGGCTGATGAATCTCCCAATCCGTGAACCCTCAAATCCGCACTTCTTGTATTGTCCCCTAGAATTCCCCAATAAGCGGCATCGTCCTCTGGTGCCGCTTCGCAGCATCCCCATCCCGCAGTGGTTGCACACGAGGCTCCGCCGTCCCTCCCCGTGGCCCACGCGTCCGTTGCGCCTGGACGACGTGCCCTCGGTGCTTGCATGGAGGCCGTTGCTGGACACGCTTCTCGCGCTGCGCGAGCCGCCCTTGTCTCAAAAGGAATTGGCGAAGGCCCTGAAGGCCCTGCATATCTGCATCCGTGACGGCGACGATCTGGTTGTCCGTCGCCACCATTTTGAGGCGGACTTTGTCCCCCTGCAGGAGTTTCTGCGCCGCAGCCGGTGTCGGTGTCCGAGTTCTCACGGAGGCTGCTGCATGGGCAAGGTTTTCAGTCTCTTCCGGTTTAGGACTCACTGGTTCGTAGGCCATAGAGAGCCCTGCTCGTTGTCCCCGCGTGAAATTCCCTCGGAAGGTTGCATGGTGGATCACAACATGAGGGACATCTGCGCCAAGGCAGCCAGTATCACGTCGATGCACAACAACTGTTTGTGCGTGAAGGTCATGAGGCCCCCGAAGGGTTATCCACTGCAGATTCTGCTCTTCCTGTTGGTGTCCATTCCCTGGACCCTTGGAGAGCCCCATGCCGTGGTCTACCAGGCGGTCATGGACGTTGCGAAGGTCTGAGACTTCAGGAGTTCTGGAGGTTCCTGGAGGACAGAGGGGATGGAGCAGGGGAGAACCCATTGACTCGAATGAATTGGAGGAAGTGGTACTGTCCTGAACAGAGCGTAGGCAAGTCATACACGAACCGAGGGGCGTTCATTGAAGAAGTTGTTTGACTGCAAGCGGTTCAGCATTTCAGCGGCCGAGGTGGTGATGATTATGCCTGAACAGCGGATTACACTTGAGACGGTATACCAGGCATTTTGTCAAAGCAATATCAATGTTGAGGAGAGCTCTGGGCTACCGATTGGGACATTCATGGCGGCAGCACCTGCATACTTTACATCCAGCGAGACTCAAGATGTTCGTGCGAGCCCATATGCAGCGACTGGGCTGCCTCGTCGATCACAGCGAACCGGTTGGCGTATGTGTTTGGGTTGGTGGGACCCTCTATAACGATTGACACGGCATGTTCGTTGGTGGTGGTGGCTACGGATGCTGCTTGCAAGGCCATGTATGCACATGATTGTGAGGTGGCAGTGGCGGTTGGAGTAAACCTGCTCTTCAACTTCCAGGTGTTCATCAGCTTGTGTGCATCCGGGATGCTATCCAGGAAAGGCCAATGTGCCACATTGTCGAATGATGCGGATGGGTATTTGCGCGGAGAGGGGTGTGGTGCGGTGGTGCTAAAGCCACTATCGAATGCTTTGGCGGCGAGGGACAAGATGTGGGGCGTGGTGCATGGGACGGCGGTCAACCAGGACGGGCGGACGGCGACACTGCCGGCACCCAACGGCCCGTACCGAGAGAGCGTGATCGGGACAGCCATTGCGAGGGCGGGTGTGTCGGTGAATGAGATTGGGTATTTGGAAGCTCATGGGACAGGCACGCCATTGGGAGACCCACAGGAGGTAGGGGCGTTGGCGCATGTGTTCAGAGACCGGGAGAGCCCATTAGTTGTGGGTGCGGCCAAGACCAATGTGGGACACTTGGAGGTAGCAGCGGGGATGGTGGGGCTGATCAAGACCGTACCGTGTGTGCAGCATGGGCGAGCACCACCCAACATCCATTGTAGGGCCAGGCATATGTGCATTTTCAGGTCAATATTCCCTTGCATTTCTATTGTCTTGGACAGGCAGTACAGCCAGTCAGCAGGGGGAATATGGGCCATGCCCATGTCCCTCCTATAAGCCAGCCACTGACAGCCGGTGGGTAGGGTATGAAGACGTCCGGTTTGTTTGTTGTGTTTCCACGCTTTGACTGAGGGCATTTTGGCATTTTTGTACATATTTCAAGGTGTACATACCCATTGCTGCTCGACAATGGGGCTGTTTACACCGCTGTGGGACCCCCTGAACATTAGCACTGCTCTGAGTGGCGCATGTTTCCGTCATGTAGCCGCACACTGCAGTGACAGGCTATGTTGCTTGGAGGTGTGCGGCCCTGCAAAAGAATACCCTGACTACCTTGCCCTCCGTGCCGCTCACCCTGACATGGATGCCCATGTGAAGTACAGTGATGAGGTGTATGATGCTTTTGGCTTCGACGTGCCTACCCCATTGTTGGAGGAGGACTGACTTCCTGCCAGCGCCCGCCGGAGGTTTCTCAGCCCTACAAACCAACCATTGAGCCCCAACGACCTGGCCTGTGCACCCTTGCCACTTGCCACAACGAAGAGCCCCAGGACCGATGCGTTCGGGGACTGCCAAGTGGCCTCTATCCACCGCAGCCGTTTTTGTTGCTTGCAGTCCGGACCACCTCGACACTTACGCCAGTGTACACACGTGAATGTGAGTGTTTGTGTGGCCATGATCCCAAGAGGCTAAGGGGTGAGCAGCGAGCGCGGTTTGAGGGGCAGAGAACGTATCCAGAGCCCCCCCCGAACAGAAGAAGACCCAAAGGCATCCCTCTGAACCCCAACCCGACCCATCCAATCGAAAATCACTCGTTCCTGTGGTACATGTAGTATCCCCCCCTCCCCCGCGCGCTGCTCCACAACAAACCAGCCCTGTTCGAAGTTTGATTGTCGACATGTGCCTGGCTATGACGGATGGATGCCTAGTGGGTCATCCTGATTGTACATAACATATCTCCATGGACAAACGAACTGATGCAGTTTGAATGATGATCCCCCCCCCCCCCGCTGCTCCTGCTGTTGGTGGTACAGCACTGTGTGTTCCCTGTGCGCACACTACGCACGTACTGTTGTTGCTTCAAGTATCTATACCCCTCCCGTTTTGGGGGTATTTGGGAACAGGTCAGAGAGGCCGTTTGGAGAGAGAATTCTTTCCAAAAGACGCCGCCTCGAACGTTGCCCCAACAGCCTCAGGCCCAGTGATCTCTTCCAGCCATTTTTGAGTTGGCAGCAGCTAAATAGCAAAGCCCCTCAGGCATTTCATGTGTAGATCCCCCAAATGGCGGTGAGCAGAAACAACAGCGCCCAGCTCTTTTTTGCGTCATCGATCCAAGTGCTTTTGAAGAATGCAGATACGATGCGCAAGTGCTGATGCAGACCCTGACCGGTACCCTGTAAATTAAGGACCCTCTCGGCACGGCTGCGCCTCCCCAGTATTTGGCAAAGATGATGACCTTCGGAAAGACACAATGCTCACTTCAATCAACAAGTTCGCAAAGCACCAAACAAGTGATTGCATTGTGCGGCATGCTGTTGCTGCTCTTCTTCCATCATTTCCCACACAGTGGTTGGTTTGATGCTTCCTGATCTTCTGACGTGGCTGCCGGTGTATAATAAGTTGTGCTGCAGGGCTTGTGTGTGGGTGAAGATCATAAATAGTGATTTCTGGTTGCTTTGGTTGTGCTGTGTGGTGATGTTTTTGAGTTGTTTGTGCGGTTGTTCTGGAGTGTGCTGTGGCTGTGTTGATCGTGAACCGATTGTTTGTGCCAGCGAGGAGGCTTTCAGTGTGTGGGACAAGGCCGTGTTCACTGCCACTCTGTATTTTGCGTCATGCACCCATAGAAATTGGTTCTTGAGTGTACACTCAAAGAACCCTTTGTAATGGCGAGAAGCAACTTTTATCCGACTCTGCACACCCATGTCTCAGCTTCAAATGTGTACATTGGCATACCTCAGGTCAGGCCAGAAATGCTCCTTAATTGTAAATGTGACACCCATTAATCGCAATTGTCTGCCTCCCCCCGCTTTTGCACCTCGCCTCCCACCCTGCCAGAACTTTCCGTGCAATTCCTCTTACACTACCAGAATGGTGCTATGTTTCATTTGGACACAAGATAGTGTTACAGATCGTTTGTGCACGGGATGGTGCTACATATCGTTGGTACATGGGTTGTGCAGCCTATCCATTGGGGGCGTACCGTGCGCTGCGCGAAAAGTAGGCCATTCTCCACCACCGGTAGGCAGTTTTTTGGGTGTAGGGTTGCCGCAGGGTACTATTGCCATTGTGTATCCTTGTAGCATCAACCCTCCCCCTTCTAGCGTGTATGTACCCTTTGTCGCCGCCTGACGATTGGGGAAGCAGTCCATTACTCCACTTTCTGAGTGTCTATTTTTTTTTCGGACCCTTTTCGTTCAATTCATCCGTTCATATATCAACGCGGACTTGGATTCCGAGGCTACGGGTATCAAGGAGTAACACCCGCAGTACAATTTTATTGTCTACATTGCATTGTTTTGAACATTGGATAATTCTGAGAACACGACACGTTTGAATTTCGGAGTTCTGAATTGCTCATGCATGCTTCTAGAGGTGGCAGGTTTTCAGGGCTGTTACTGGGGTAAACACCGTAACAACTGGCGCTGTGCGCACGCTGTGCACGCGCTGTGCGAAAACGCCCCCATTGTGTGTGTGCAGCTCGTGAGGGAGTATTCTTCTGCAATCTTGTAGCAGGTGTGGGCAAGGTGCATCATTCATTGAAGTCCTTTTGTTTATGAAAATCGACACAAGGAACATGTCTTGGTCCCCCACTACATCCGTCAGTACATTGACACATCCGTGGAGTTGGAAGCATTAGTACAAGAGCTACAGCACAACAAATAGTTGTGGAATATCTATTTGCAAATGGTCTAGCAGTTGACTTGAGCGGTGCATGGGAAGTCAGAGTTTCGTGCACAAGTGGCATCCCCCGTGGGAAGCTCTCGAAAAGTGGTCAAGCTGAACATGGAGAGTAAGCTACATGGGACCGTGAGGGGATCCATCCAAAGTAAGGTACAAAAAAGGGGGATGCGGACTGGTTCACCCTGCAAGGCGTGCAAGGCAAAGGGGGGCAGTGCATCCCAATCATAATTGTCCAACAAACGCCTGCAACTATGGCCCACCAGCACTCAACACGTGTGCAGTAAATTCCTAGGTCCATGTAAAGAACCCAATTGGTAATTGTTTTGCCCCAGCCGACCCCGTAGTTTGCAGCACCAATCAGGATGGGAGACGTAGACAACGGGGCGGCGACGGACGTACAGAGCATGGCAGCGGCTCCCCTTGGCAAACATGTCCCAGTCATGACTCAAACACAATCTAAGATGTTGTGAGGGGGCCGTAGGCCCACATTGGCTGCCCATCGATTCGCTGTACAACCAATATGTTTCTTGCAGCTCCTCACCGTTGGATGGGGAAATCAAATACTAGTATAAGGGTTTTTCCAATTTTCGCATGCTCCACCCATTGCTGAGTATGATCTTGCTGCAATCCACAAGCACCTATCGTCCGCCAAAGTGCCTCGGTCCAAAGGCCCATAGGAAGTTCAGAAGCAACGAATAGAGTCAATGTGCATCACGTTTACCTTTACTCCTTGGTGGATGGTACTAATTTACTCCTTGGTGGATGGTACTAACGGATGTGGAACAGCACAACACATATAGATATGATGGCTGCTATAGAATCCTTTTTTCCTTATTCAAAAATGCATAACCTTTCCCCAAATTGCCGCATGTCAACCTAGATTTCACATACAACACCTTGTGATTGCAAGTTGTGCGCGTGATGTGCACAAAATTTGTACAGGACCATACCCAAACTGCATAATGGTGCGTAGTATCAACAACAATGAGCCTTGTTGTGCATTTGTATGACTTGCCTGCATGCCTAGCCCTCATTTCTAGTGCATTTGTGTGTGTTGTTGTGCATGTCACTCAAAAAGGGAACCCGATTCGGTGCAATGGTGGTACATTCGGGTACCCTGTTCGGGGGCCTCCACTACTCTACCGTCTCCCAGACCTTCATGTCCAGCTCAATAGAAAGGGAGCACCGGGTGCAGTCACCTTCACCGCCACCCTCTCCCAGTTAGCCCGGCTGTAGTCTCCTCGCATCTTTGTGGGGGTGTAGTATGGTCCACGGATGCAAGAATGTTGCTGATTGTAGCCGAGATCCCCAATTTCCCCTTGTCATATGTGCGCTGTGCACAAACACCCCCTATAAGGGGACTATGAATTCTTGGGCCCGGCGGCTCCCGGACCCCCAAGGACCCCCCCCCCCCCCCCCACACACACACCCGGGCCCAAAAGGTTAAGGGGGGGTGGTTGGTGTCAAGTCTGAACCGGAGTACCCCCATGCTGCTGCCATTGGTTTATTGTGCACCAAAGCAGTGGAGGTGGGTTTCAAAAGCATTGGGAGTCATGCATGGCTCTAGCACTCTGCCTTTGTGTCCCTCTGTTCCCGTAAAACAAGAGTGGCTTCGGAACCCTATTTGGTTACTATGCAAACCCAAAAGCTCATGAGCGTATACTACAGGGCTCTCTAGTGCGGTAGGTGACCGCCATGCCATCAGGTGAACCTAAAAAGTGGATATGATCTGACGTAGGCATTACATGCGGTGGGCAATAGGACGCGCAGACCGCGAGTTTGTGGCATGCTGAAACTAGTGTAGCTGCAGGGATTGTCTGGCGCATGTTTCCGCTAGCAGCTAGATGAACATGAGCATATGATTCATTTTCTTTGAGGATGCGGAGAATATTTGCAAGAGCTTGCTGTACAGGGTTTGTCACCCCCGGGGGGGGCGACCCCTCGGTTCTGGACGCCAACTACCCCCCCAACTAACTGTTGGCCGGAGGCCCCTTGGGGGGGGGGGGGGGGTCCAGGAGGGTCGGTGGGGGGGGGGGGGGGGGGGGCACAGGCTCCCCTTACCTCCCCTTGCCCTCCCTCTAACCATAGCATCACCATACACCTAACCCTAACCTTTGCAGCCAGTTGATTTGGCCATGCTAGCCATGTTGATTGGGCTGAACAAGATCCCTCCAATTTCGTTCATGGCTGCTTTTGCCACATCATTGCTCTCCATTTTGGACCCCAACACTCACTCTGACCCTAGCCTATGGTGAGAGCCAGGGCTAGGGTTAGGGCTAGGGTCACCGAGCTGGTGGAACCAGTCTTGGTTTTATAACCCTTTTTAGGGTCTAGGGTGGACCTACCAGGTTTAGCAAGCAAGCAGCAAGCAGCAAGCAAGCAGCAAGCAGCAAGCAGCAAGCAGCAAGCAGCACGCGCGAAATGGGCCAAAATCAGAACTCCGTCGTGGTGCTTTGGATTCCAGTGAAATTTTGGTGGATGATACCTATGGGTGTGAAGTACAATCACACAAAGTTTGAGCAAGAAACTCAACGGTGGCGGCCGGGAACGGGTGTCGCAAGTGGCAGACCTCAGTTTCAAAAACTGCAGTTCAGGGCCCAAAACAGCCATTTTTGGGCCGAAAAAGCCCCGGAACGCATTCAAAACGGCCAAACGAAGGGAAACGATGGGTACACTACACGTGCGGCTTGACTTCCCCGTGTCAACGAGCCCTTTGCGGCCCTCTAACTCCATGATATGTCGCGGAAACGGCCCAAAAAGGCCCCCATAAGGTCCAAATGCCGACAGCCACAAACCAAGAATAGGCCATATCTTGGGCTACATGGCTCAAAACGCGATTCCGAGGGCACCTACACCACCCGCAACCCGCCACTTTTTGTGGTTTCCACCCCTTAGAATTGCCCAAACGGACGCCTAGACCCCCATACCTAGGCCAACTAGGCTGCGACAAGCTGCAAGCTCAAGCCCAAACAGGTGGGTGCCCAAATGGGTCAACAGGGTCCAGTAGGGGCAAAAAGATGACTTTTCTCAAAAATGATCCTAGACCATGTGCGACGCTAAAACAAGTGTTTTTGGACCGTTTTGAGCTTGTGGTGGCCCATTTTGGTACTCCGAAAATCCCAAAATGCCTTGAAACTGGGCTGTTTTGGGACCAAAAATGGGTCAAAAATGGGTCAAAAACGCATTTTTCCAGACCTCATCCTAGACCATTTGGGGTGCACAAACGGGTGAAATAGGCCCATTTTGAGCCCATTTTGGGGGCATTTTGGCCCCTCAGAAGTCCAAAAAGCCTTGAAAGTGGGCCTTGTGGCACCCCGTAATGCGTGAAACAAGGAACATGCAACACTTGACAGGCACACAATAGCCGGATAGAGACATCAATTTTTTGGTACAGGTATGTGGCAGGAAGTACAATGCATTGTACATATGCATTGATTTGCTCATAACAAGAGAAAGAGGAACGGGATCGCGGTGAAGCGAAAGCCGAGCGCAGACGTCAACACGAAGCTTGGGGAGCACATTCATTCCGAGTGGAGTACGGGGTTAGGTTGCTCGCTTCAAGGTTAGGATGAACGTGGTCCAAAACAACACAACGTATGCAGTAAGCTAAGGGCGACGTGGGGGGCAGGAAAAAAATTTCACGCGAATTTTTTTCCAACTCACGTGGCACAAATTAATGGGATATGGCGGAATGGCACAAAGCGAAATTCAAAATACGGTCAAAAAGGTACCGGCCACGTCGGGCATTGATTGATTGCGGTGAAATGGACAGGCACATTGGAGGTAATTGATGGGATCGCGATGAAGCGAAAGCCAAATACCAAAACATTCAAAGTTAGGACGTTGGATAGAGGATCAACCTCTAGTTGCTCGGATTAGGGCGAATTTTTTTGGTGACATGGTCGTCTTCACAAGGCGTGGCACTACCAGTGTCCCAAGATCGCAAGGAGATACTAAAGCGAGGCCAAATTGGAAGGCTGTGCTTTTTAGATGCGTCAAAAGCATAAATACCACAATGCTTGAGGTAGATTGCGGAGTTGTCCCATTGTAAGGGAATAGGGTCACCAAAGTGAATAAGGAAAGTGTGCTTCGTGACAAAGCAATCGTCATCAACGTGCGGACGCGCAGCTGCTGAAGGCCCCAGAAGGTCCAAATGCCGACAGCCACAAACCAAGAATAGGCCATATCTTGGGCTACATGGCTCAAAACGCGATTCCGAGGGCACCTACACCACCCGCAACCCGCCACTTTTTGTGGTTTCCACCCCTTAGAATTGCCCAAACGGACGCCTAGACCCCCATACCTAGGCCCACTAGGCTGCGGCAAGCTGCAAGCTCAAGCCCAAACAGGTGGGTGCCCAAATGGGTCAACAGGGTCCAGTAGGGGCAAAAAGATGACTTTTCTCAAAAATGATCCTAGACCATGTGCGACGCTAAAACAAGTGTTTTTGGACCGTTTTGAGCTTGTGGTGGCCCATTTTGGTACTCCGAAAATCCCAAAATGCCTTGAAACTGGGCTGTTTTGGGACCAAAAATGGGTCAAAAATGGGTCAAAAACGCATTTTTCCAGACCTCATCCTAGACCATTTGGGGTGCACAAACGGGTGAAATGAGCCCATTTTGAGCCCATTTTGGGGTATTTTGGCCCCTCAGAAGTCCAAAAAGCCTTGAAAGTGGGCCTCGTGGTGATGGGGTTCACTTGCAAGCCGATTCCACTTTGTCAAGAGCCATCAATGTGTGAATCATTCTTGATGTCCCTCACCAGTCATAGCTGATGTTCCCTCCCCCACCAGCTCGGTCCCAATATTCAGTCTTGATTAGGGTTAGGGTTAGGTGTAGGGATAGGAGTAGGCTGAGGGTTGGGGGTGGGCGTTAGAGTCAAGGTTGGGTTTAAGGATAGTGTTTGGGTGCAAATTAGACAAAATCACCTCGCAGAGGTTGTTAGATCAAAGCCAGGCAGGCGTATATATGGGGAAAACGCCACATACCCCCCATTTTGGGCCTATTCGCGTACCCTACCCCAAGGGGTTGAATTGTTAGTTTAACCCCTTGTAAAATCATTATTTTGTCCAATAAACGCATCCCCCAATGAGTTTTTGGTCCGGACCCCCCCAGACCCCCCCCACTTGAAACCCACTTTTTAGGGGGGGGGGTGGGGGTGGGGGTGGGGGGGTGGGGGGGTGGGGGGGGGGGTCAAAAATGTCGAAAAAATGACCCCCCCTTTTTTTGGGTCGAAAATCATGAATCTTTTGGTTTTTTTGGATTTTGAGCCGAAAAAGTGTTTCCGGGTCCCGACTCCATAGGGTTTGTATGGGGCGGAGTGGGACGAGCGCTTACGCAGTTTATGCACTTTTCAGCCATTTATGCTATGTTGGCGGTTTTGGCAACCTCGGTGACCCCGTGGTACCCACTCTGAGGGGTGCGAGTGGGGATGTTGTGACAGTATATGCCTACTAGGATACGAAAGGACGTTTTTTGCAGTGTCTAGCCTTGCTTATGGCCGTTCACAACCCGTGCCAAAGACGCGAAATGACTGTTTCCACCAATAATGGCCTAGTGAATGGGGAGGTACACAACCTGCTTATGCAGTCTTTCACCCCAGGCAGCTCAAAAATCGAAGTTTTCGAAACTTGTTTTTTTGATATTGTGACCACCCAAAATGACATTTCAAACTATGCAAAGCATGTTTAAGGCCGTATTTACGTGTTTTTCACCCTATTTGGGTGTTAGGTCCGGGGGGGGGGGGGGTCTCCCAAGGGACGGGTGCACAACCTGCTTATGCAGTTTTTCACCCCGGACAGCTCAAAAATGGAAGTTTTCGAAACATATTTTTTTGATATTGTGACCACCCAAAATGACCATCCAAGCTATGGAAAGCATGTTTTAGGCCGTATTTACGTGTTTTTCACCCTATTTGGGTATCAGGTCGGGGGGGGGGGGTCTCCCAAGGGACGGGTGCACAACCTGCTTATGCAGTTTTTCACCCCGGACAGCTCAAAAATGGAAGTTTTCGAAACATATTTTTTTGATATTGTGACCACCCAAAATGACCATCCAAGCTATGGAAAGCATGTTTTAGGCCGTATTTACGTGTTTTTCACCCTATTTGGGTATCAGGTCGGGGGGGGGGGGGGGTCTCCCAAGGGACGGGTGCACAACCTGCTTATGCAGTTTTTCACCCCGGACAGCTCAAAAATGGAAGTTTTTCGAAACTTGTTTTTGTGATATTGTGATCACCTAAAATGACCATCCAAGGTATGTAAAGCATGTTTTAGGCCGTATTTACGTGTTTTTCACCCGATTTGGGTATTAGGTCCAAGGGGGGGGGGTCTCCCAAGGGATTGGTACACAACCTGCTTATGCAGTTTGTCACCCTGGGCAGCTCAAAAATCGAAGTTTTCGAAACTTGTTTTTTTGATACCGTGATCACCTAAAATGATCATCCAAGGTATGTAAAACATGTTTTAGCCGGTATTTATGTAGTTTCCACCCTATTTTGGGTGTGTGTTGCTCGCGGTAGATTCTCTGCGAGGTGGACTTGCCGAAGGCAATAGAATTTTCCTTCGGGCACCTTTGGTGTTCATGGAGCATCGGGCGCCTTAGGCGCCCATGGACGCCTGAGGGCAACACCTTTGGCAACTAACTGTTGGCCGAAGGCCCCTGGGGGGGGGGGGGGGGGCAGGGGTAGTTGGCGTCCTAGGACCCGCGGAGTCGCCCCCCCCCGTGTTGTCACCCTATTCTAACAGACGGATATTCCAACACCTAACAACACTAAGATTGACTTTCATCTCCGATGTCCTTTGTCCGATGTCCGATGTCATGGGTGAGGGGAAGCAATACCAGGAGACCCATACCAATCAGGTTTGCACACCACCCAATAATTCACCACTGGTTCACCCTGTGCCCTGCTTTGCAGGGATCCATTGTATCGTATGCCGGAGTTCCGCCCAATTTCCAAGAACTGTCTTGAGCACTCTTTGCCTCTCCGGAGTCAGCCAAAAAAACATGAATCATATGCTCATGTGCGTCCATGTGCATTTGACCCCCCGGCTGCAAGGGACAATGAAACCCATGCCCAAGGAGCTGAGTGGTTCACAGGCACGTGTCATAAATGCTTGCATACTTTTCCAACAGGTAATTTGCATTTGAGAATTTGTTCTTTGCTATTGTTTGCTCTTGTCAGTCTTTGTACCGCAACTGCTGTATAGCGACTTGTCATCACGGCGATAACCATGTCAGCTTAATCCAAGGATAATCCGAGTCGGTTCAACACTGATGAGTGTACTTATCGCTCTATGACATTCTCTCAAGTTACATTTCCGAGTGTATTGACACTTGCACACATGGCGTAGGAAATTGCTACACATGTTGAGCCGCAGGTCAATTTGCATGCAATTACCCAAGGAATGTTGATTTGGCAAGTCAAGCAAGTAGTGGTTCACACCAATCCATGACATGCCCAATGGCAAGCCAAAGAATTGGTGCAGGTACCGTCAAGCATGGGTCAGATACGAATTGGGCGACTGATACGAATTGGGCGACTGCAAATTGCAAATGTCAACACGCCCTATCCGTGCCCTACCCCAAAAGGAAATTGAAATGATGATGGCCCCTTTTGTATGTGTGTTGCAGATGTCCTACTTGATGTACTCCCGGACCATGCTAGCAACATCATCGGTTGTGTTCAACAAGGCGTGAAAGTTGAATTTCGTAGGGACACCGCCAAAAAGGGTAGCCAATACATCTGCGAAAGCATTCCTGTCATCAATCATATTTTCTGCGTTGGCCTCAGGCCTTCATTCCTTGCCCGGATGATGATGGTCGGGAGACCATCAACAAATGCACTTAAATGAACACACGACAATGGCAGAGAAAGAGTCAAAACATGAGTGACGTATCACTCGAGGACACCCTAGTGTCACACTTGCTCGTACACAAGACGTACCGTGGCAGCTCATTCCCATGACAGTGAACATTGGCGGGTGCTCATCACCACTGAAGGGGGCTACCAAAAGTTCTGAAGGAGAGAACTCTGTCCCTCAACTTGGAAGGGTGGGTACAGAAGGGGATAACCCCCTCAAACACCCTCGTATATAAATGACGCCTGCAGCAAACACTACCAAAAAGCAGTCGCATCAGGAAACAGCATGCCTACAAGGTTGTGTGCTGGGTAACTCAAACTTCAACATTTGTCTCCTCAATACAAGGCTCCTTCCCTATGCCACATCCCCAGCAGATTTAGAAAGGGGAAGACTTATGGTGATGGAGCAAAGTGTTTAGCTCACAATTGCGCACCACTGATAAATGGAGAAAACTCCATACTCAAATGACCGAGGGTTGCAACTAGGAGGGAGTGTTTGCCCGGTGTGTGCCCGGCGCGGTACTTTTGTCCCAAACATCAATAGCCTCTGGAAAAGGCTGGCAACTTGCAGTACCATTGAAATTCATTGCTGTCGCACCGAAATTCAACGGTCCTATTGGGGTGGTCGTGGTCTGCAACTGCGTAACGAATAATTCTGGGGGACACAGCGAACGTACCAATATGGAGCGTTTTTCAGGGTTGCTATCATTGTTGCCTGATTTGTGCCCACGGAACGTCTTGTTGGGGTAGTGTGTACAATTGTTTTTGAAATCTGCTGAGAAAGGGCTTGAAAATGAACCTGGACCAGGGCCTATCTCACCAATATGTGAAAATGCCAGTCCCCGCACAAAGACAATTTGGCCAAAAACAGCCACAGTTTTAGACGGTAAACGGGGCAAATCGTTTTCGTGCTAGGACTGGCATTTTCACATATCAGCGAGATAGACGCTGAGACCAAGCTCATTTTCAGCTCGCCATGAAGGAAAATTTACAAACGGTCAAAAAAAGCCGGAGTTTGCTCCAAGTTGGAACCTCTTGACCGTCCTGAGGGATGTACTCTCTACCTCATGAGGGCTTGTAAGCCCTTGAGTAACCTGCAAAGGCTGCAATGGGCTGTGGTAGCTGCAACGGTGGTATCTATTGTTCTGCACCCACGGGCAGTCCCCCCCCCCCCCCATCCCCTGGGGGGGGGGACCGGCCCGACAAAAGGGGGGAGATTTCAAGGGGGGGGCAGGGTATGAAAGCGACTTGTGATGACAGATGAATGCATTGTGGTTCATCTTGATTGTCCATAGCATATCCCATTGGACAAGAATACTGTTGCAGTCTGACAATTGCCCCTGGTACCCCGATCACTTTGCCTGCCTCTGCACACTCCCCCCCTGCATCCCTCAGAGCCCCGGAGCACAACAATGCGCACCACCCGAGCGGTCCTGTTCTCTGCCACGCGGCTCACGCGCCAGCTCGACGGCCGTAAGCTCTTCCCCGAGAATGCGTTCCGCTTCTTCAAGGGGCCCGATGACTCCTTCGGGGATGGCAACATCCCGCACCAGATCAGCCTGACCCTGACGCGGCAGGACGAGTTCCTCCTGAAGCAGGAGCCAGTCGTGGCCATCACCATGCGCACGCAGGAGGGCGAGATGGGCATCATGGCCGGCCACGAGTACGCGATCGAGCAGCTGGCCCCCGGCGTGCTGGAGCTGGAGTACGAGGGCGACAAGAAGGTCTGTGTTGGGGGGGTCAGGGGGTGGCGGGGCTTGTGGCTGTTGGAGGGATCTGCGGGAGAGACGACCTCTGGCCCGGGGGGACCTGGTGGCAGTCTCGGCACACCCTCACCGCCTGTCATGTCCGCCACCACCGCATGGTGGCACGCGGGTCGCGGCGCCAGCAGTGCGGGACGCATTCTCCCGAGCCCACGGGAAGGGGCGCTCCGGTGTGGACGCAAAACACCCCGGATTTACTGCAGACAACATACAAAATCAGAAGATACCTGTGCACCCGCTGCAGCATGGCAAACCCTTTCCCCTCTGCTGCATCACACACCTCTTGGCCCTCTGCCGATCGCAGAGTCGGCGTATCACCCCAAAACCTCCAAATTGGGTGTCTGCTGCATCACGGACCCTTGGGCCCTCTCCTTGGCGCTCCGCGGCATCCTGCAACCGTCCCTGCTGTGCTGTGCTGTGCTGTGCTGTGCTGTGCTGTGCTGTGCTGTGCTGTGCTGTGCTGTGCTGTGCTGTGTGCTCTGTGCTGTGCTGTGCTGCGCTGTGCCGTGCCGTGCTGTGTGCTGTGTGCTGTGTGCTGTGTGCTGTGTGCTGTGCTGTGTGCTGTGCTGTGCTGTGTGCTGTGTGCTGTGTGCCGTGCCGTGCCGTGCCGTGCCGTGCGCTGTGTGCCGTGCCGTGCCGTGCCGTGCCGTGCGCTGTGTGCCGTGCCGTGCCGTGCCGTGCCGTGCCGTGTGCTGTGTGCTGTGTGCTGTGTGCTGTGCTGTGCTGTGTGCTGTGCTGTGTGCTGTGCTGTGCTGTGCTCTGTGCTCTGTGCTCTGTGCTGTGCCGTGCCGTGCCGTGCCGTGCCGTGCCGTGCGCTGTGCTGTGTGCTGTGTGCTGTGTGCCGTGCCGTGCGCTGTGCGCTGTGCGCTGTGCGCTGTGCTGTGTGCTGTGCCGTGCCATGCTGTGTGCTGTGTGCTGTGTGCTGTGTGCTGTGTGCTGTGTGCTGTGTGCTGTGCTGTGCGCTGTGCTGTGCTGTGCTGTGCTGTGCTGTGCTGTGTGCGCTGTGCTGTGCTGTGCTGTGCTGTGCTGTGCTGCGCTGCGCTGCGCTGCGCTGCGCTGTGCTGTGCTGTGCTGTGCTGTGCTTGGTGCAGTGATTTGCTGCATTTGCAGTCATGCTCCCAATTTTTGGTAGACGAGAATTTTTTTGTGTATGTTGTAATCTGTGTAATTTTTTTTTTGCGGTTAATGCGTGTAACAAAAAACTCGTCACATTGTGTATTTTTTTTCCGGTAAGTCATGTAAACCTGTTACACACATTACCGCAAAAAAAAAATAATTACATGACTTGACGATTTTTTTGTACACGCGTTTGCCGCAAAACAAAATCTGCATGACTTGACGATTTTTTTCTGCACACGACTTACCGCATTTTTTCCCCCAATTTTACTGAAAATTAAAAATGCATGCATGTAGCCACTGGGCCCACTTGTGGTCCACTTCTGATTTTGTCTCACGCTTTGAATCGGGTCATTGAACTGCCTGGTGATGATTTGGAGCGCGTTCTTGAGCTTCCTTGCCCTCCCGACCCCCCCCCCCCCCAACAACCAAGTTGAAGGTGCACTTTCGGGGATCAAGGAGAGTGTTCTAGCCACCCCCAGCCCTCTCGAAGGCAAGTATACCACCCCCCTATTATGAGGTTGCCCGATCGCTTGGTGACGTCTGAATTCAACGGGGGGGGGGGGGCGATCCTACCGAGTTTTTCCGGGGATCCTAACAAGTTTTTTTGGGGGGGGTCCTAGGGAGGTTTTGGTGCAAAATTGGGCAAAACACAACCATGAAAATCGTGTTCTTCGACCCCAAATAGGAGGTAATGTCACCCTTGTTCAAAATTTTACCCTCGGAATGACCCCGCCCCACAACGGGGATGTTTTAGGAACAGAGGGGGGCGTTTTGACCCCTTTGTGGACTAGGGTAACCCTGCCTAATACTCTGAAGTCGGGTATCCCCATACCCCATTTTGAGGTTGCCGAGTCCGAATATCATGGTGGTTTCAGACAATTTTGCGGTATTTTTGAGAAAATGACCCCTTTTACGTTGAAAAACGCACCTAGTAGGAATCTGCAAAACTCGTTAAGATATGTCACACAGAGTACTAGGTGCTCCGTGGACTCGGCGTCCCATCGTTATGGTCGCTATGGGGTGCCGTACGGAACCGGCAATTGTACATAGTGCGCATGTATTGCAAAAGTTGCATTTTGTTAAATTTTTTTTATGATTTACACGATTTACCCCAAAAAACAAAGCACGCATTTACCGAAAAAAAAGTAATTCAATTTTTTTCATAATTTACACAATTAACCGTGAAAAAACAAATTACACGCATTTACCGCGAAAAAAAAATTACATGACTTGATAATTTTTTTGTACACGAGTTACATTTTTCAATTTTTTTTTTAAATTGTGTCCACTTGCTGTCTGTTACCCTCCAACCGCTGGCAGTCACCCCCCCCCCCCACCGCCGGCGGTCACCCTCCAAACGCCGTTGGTTGCCCTCCAACCGGCGCCGCTTACTCTGCAACCGCTGTCTAATTATGCGCCGAAAGAATGAAGCGCTACTCCACGGCCCGAGTTGTTTTTTTTTTCATTAACAAAATGTCCTGCCCCTTCCCCATTCTACCCCCAGGAGAAGTACGCCATTTCAGGCGGATTTGCACACATCAATGACAACGGGGTCGTGGACATCAACACCGTGGAGGCCGTGCCACTGGAGGAGTTCGACGCCGCCAAACTGACGGCGGCGATGGATGAGGCGCGGGTGCAGGCGGCCAGCGGTGACGAGATGACGCGCGTCCAGGGGGAGATTGCACTGGAGTTCTACGAGCCACTGGACGCGGCCCTGAAGAGCTCAAATTAAATCCACGGCCGCTAAAGTCTGGGTTCCATAGGGATTGGGGGGGGGGGTCTAACACCCCCCCCCCCCCTCGGACCCGGATTTCATTGTGGGAAAAAATGGAATTTTACAAAAGGAAATGTTGATTTGGCTGTTTTTGGTACTCAAACTTTTGACTTTTGGGTGCCAGGAGCCCCCCCCCCCCCCCGCTTTTCTTGCACCCCCCCCCCCTCTATTGCCACTCACTAATGGAGGTCCGAGGACCGCCATGGGCGAGCCTGTGTCTTCTTCCCCCCCCCCCTGTTTTCCTGACCTCCTCCTCCTTCTCCTCCCCGGCAACGCCGAGGGCCCCCAACGGACATGCAGTGAGCGTCCAGCGGGGGGACCGGGCTCCGTTCGGAACATCCCGTCCGCTCGCGCACGGGGGTTATGTTTGGAGCCGTCCGCTGTGCGTTGCTTTGCTTTGAGTTGGTTGCTCTGTCAGAATGCAACCCGCCCTGTCCCGTGCGTCCAACTCACTAAATCTGCCGCTGCCGAGACTCGGTAGGAACAAGCAGCGTCCTGCGTCCAATTCAGTAGGACCAGCTCCTTCCAACCGCGTCCGACCCGGCGGACGCTACTGGCGGGTCTGGTCCACAACTCCCCCATCCCACTGCCCCGTCAAGAAGCACAGGCGTGCTCACGGCCACACCATCGGGCGCGGGCAGAAGGGTGGCAGACAGAGGGGAAGGAAGCGTGGCGCCGGGAGATCTGAGGCCTTGGGGGGGTGCCTCGTCAACTTGTGGGCACGGTGTGCGCGCAGCAGAGGATTCATTCGGAGAATTCAAAAGTGGACAAGAACTCGCACTTTTCAGTGAGCCCTAAATCAGTAGCCCATCTCTGAACACCATTTTCCAGAGATGGCCACTACCCTAGTTGGTGGAACACTGCGCCTGCAATTGGAGAGTTTTGGGTTCAAATCCTGGTTTTGGCAAACGTGAATCATTAGGGATAGGGGTGTTATGGGGCTGGACCTGTTTTTTCCCTTTTTTTTTCCATGCCTCATCATGAATCTACTTTTCCGAGGCAGGGGTTATGTAGCCACTGATTCTGATTATGGCCCGTTGCTACGCCCCCCCTGTGGCCGCCGTAGATTAGATGTGGGGATGAATTGGTGGTGCAGACGTCAAAGTTGTTTGTGTTGCCCTTTTGTTTCTGCAATGTTTGCGGGAAGGAGGGATGTCCTGTGGCACATGGATTTGCTCTCCTCAGCGGTCCATTTGGGGAGGGGGTAAAACTCAGTCTGTTGCCATGAAAGTAGCGCGTGGTGCGCGCGGTGCAGATACCCCCCCTCCCCCCTGTGCATGGCCATGTGATGGGGTTGAGAGGGCAAGAGATCTCGTTGTGTACCGTAGGGCATCCAGGCAGCTGAAGGCGGGACACCCAGGCACCCGGGGGGTGCACGTACAATGTTTGTGAGGAAGTCTTCTGCCTGGTGCATGTGGTGCAGTCGCGGACAATGTCATGGGTATTTGAATGCAGTTTCCATCACAAGCAACTCCTGCTTCCGCCACTGTGTCTTGTGCCTCATGCCGGTGCGGTGGCAAGGAGGGACAGAGAGGGGCCCGCTGGTTGCCACGGGGCTGAGTGGGAGGGGTGTCCACGCATTTTCCATTTGGTTGCAGTCTTCTGGTGGAATCTTTTTGTCGGTTTATTATGTGCTCCATCCTTTACAAAAGTAGTTTTGAAGTATTGCCGCAGTGGATACGGTGAGTGAGTGAGTGAGTGAGTGAGTGAGTGTGTGTGTGTGTGTGTGTGTGTGTGTGTGTGTGCGCGTTAGTGTGTGTTTGTGTGCGTGCATGTGTTGCGTGCATGCCTCTCTAAGTGTCTTTTTTTTTTTTTTTGAACCAAAGACATCTGAGCTCCTGAGGATTTTTCTTCTCCCCCCGCTTTATTGCTTTTGGTTTGGTGGTACCGTGTCGTGTGTGTGTTTTCAACGCAACAAGTACACACATTGCTTGGTATGTGCGTGTGCCCCCCCCCCCCCCCCCCGTTCTAAGCTACAGCCTTGTCTAAGCTGCAGTGGGCGTAGGGGCCATATTAATTTTGTACCTAATTTATTTCGGTACAAAATGTGGTGCAGTCGGATAAGGGGGGAGCCTTAAGTGTAGTGCGCGCGCAGTGCAACTATTTGGGCGTCTGGCCGTACTAGAGACCCATACTTTGAGATACTAGGGGCCCCTAGGGGCATCATGGTGACCCCTAGCGGAGGTTTTGACTTCTGATTTTGTCCCCCTTTGTTTGGGGATCCCCGAGAATGCAGGGGTGACGTAGCATTTCCGCCCTCTTTACCACACGCAATGCCATTTGCGACTCTCGTGCCTTGATTGTGTTTATGCTTTACATTATATCTCTGCAGAGTGGCGAAGAGCCATTTCCACTCAGGGGGACAAGCACGCATCGAACGGCCAAAGATTCCATTGGGAAGTGGAAGTATTGAAGCAAGTCCGATTATCCGTTACAAGGACGCGATTAAGGCTCGTGTGAGTACCATGTACGTAAGGGAAAGGGCATTCATGGATCATGTCACATGCAAGTTTGCCCCAACCCAACCTCCATCGCTAAAAATGGTGCAACCCACGCCTGTTCATGGCTTTTCCAGTCGTGCATGATGTGTGTTATGTGAAGGGAAGGTAGTTTGCAACTTTCTTGAGCTGGGGCAGTTTGGGTCACCTAATTCTAAGGGCGTTTCCAAGGGGTGTGTGCTTGGGGGCTCTTCGGGGGCAACATAGTCTAAAAGTAGTGCGCAGTGCGCGCGCAGTGCAAAGATTCCCCCAAGACATGGTTTTGGTGACAAATCTGCCAATTACATAGAGTCATGGACACATTTATTGTGATTGTTTGCCCACTTGAACCCACAGAGCTTTGATTTTGGGGATATTTGTGCATTATCTTCCCTTTTCTTGGTGGTGGCGTGTGTGCCGATAGTTGTATGTGTGGCGCGCAAGCTATGGCTTTGTCTAAGCTACAGTAGGCATAGGGACCAATATTAATTCCGTACTTTTGCGTAGCTTAGACAGGGGGCGGGGGTATGTATGTGTAGGAACACCGCTTTTCCCGGTTTTTAATCGCCACCCGGGAAACCGGATGAGGCCATGGGGACATGGATCAGTTGTGGGGGACACGGATCCGGCCACCTCTGCCTTCTCCAGGTCCCATGGTGGGGAGAAATCAACCTAGGAAAGAGTGGATGTGGTCGAAATGAGCAAAAAACTGTTAAAAAAGGTGGAAATGGGTCAAACCAAACCCGACCCCCCACTTTTTGTTGACACCCAATTTTGTGAACGCCCCGGGGATTTGTGAACAGTTGACTTTGCAGACCATATTCCCCACAATTGGTCTACAATGGCAGTTTTCACTCACTACATGCTCCATCAAACATGGCAGCAACACAAAGGGGCACGTATTGTTGGAGAAACACATAAGACCACATTAGTTTGGGATGTTTGGTTTGAAAAAGGACAGCAAAGAAAGTTGCTTGGAAGGGGTCTGATGCTTGTTGACCCCTTTGTGGTTATCAACTTCATGAATGATCACAGCCTTGTGCAAAAGAGTCGGGGAATGGGGTTTGGGTGCATCTTTGTATTTGTCCGCAGTCACGTCAATAATGCGAGCCACTTTGGCCTCAACAGACTCGGACTCATTCTCAACATCAGCAGCATTTTTGATCTCTGCCTCACTTGTGAGCTTGAATTGGCCACGGACAAAAATGAAGACAAAGACAAAGGGACAAATTCTGCAGTGTGATGAAATTCGTTAACGCCCCCACTTTTTGTTAATAGTTCAACCTCTCCACCAACTGCCCCACCATTCACTGGATGGAGTGTGAGGCCCCGACCCCCCCCCCCCCCCTTGAACCCCCCAACCCCACAACCCATACTAGTTAGCACCTGGCACTGGCAACTTGGGCGCCAACAGCGCCCGGAAAAAGTTTTTGAGCCCGGAAAATTTGCAACACACTTAATTTTCCCCCACTTGTTGACATTCAAAATGCTCACAATGAGTTAGGAAATGCCGTGCCAGGCTTCTTCTTCTTCTGGCCGGGATGCCTTTGCTGATTCAGAGGTACATCTGTTGGAATGCGGTACTGTTTTTATTTGTTGCGAGTGGTAAAACCAAATTTCACCCCACTTGTGTATATTCAAAATGCTCAGAATGAAACGGGGAATTGAAAAATTCCCCCAAAATGGAGAACCCCCCCCCCCCCCTGGACCCGCCCACGCCGATGGGGGTGGGGTCTAGAACTGAACTGCAGACCCTGTGGTCACATGCACAGTCCAGCACAACTCGGGGTGGGGGATAGGGGCACTGAAGCTCGATATTCACACACTGTTCCATCTATTTCTGCCTACAGACTAATCTATTTGCTGGGGAGGTGCGAGGCTGTGGCTTTGGGCTCGGGAATTCGGGGGCTGTGTGAATGTGGCGGTATGGAGCAGTGGATGCAGGGGGTGCCAGGGTCAGGGTCGACCCCTGCGAGAAGAACGCCCTTGTCAGAGCAGCACCACGTGTTGTTTCCATAATGTTTGGAACCGTGGACTTTGGCAATTCAATTGTCTTGGGGTGGCCGTTTGGCAACGCTGATTGCTGTCCCCGGCATTTATCTTGCCCCATTCTGCTCCTTCCTTCGCTTGCCCCGGGTGCGTGTAAACAACACACGTGTCAGAACAACAGGAGGGGTTGGTTTCCGTCATTTTCAGTGCGTTTCCCGTAGGTACGCAACTAGCCAAGCAGCAGTGGCATTGTTGGGGGCATTCACTCCATTGGGAAAGCCCTGCAGTCTGCAAAGCTGGGCAGGCCCGCCCCTCCAGCAGCCAGTAAAGGGCACTCCATAAGTGTGATCTGACCCGAAGACCCATACGGGCTTCCCTCTCTAGCAGACGGGTGTCAGCAGCCAAAGTGTGTTCATTCTCAAGTTCGTGTGTATCATAGCATTTGTATGGCCTTGGCCAAGGATGAATCCGAACCTTGCTACCATATGCATACCAGAGGGCTGGGTGCTGGCGTGAAGTAGGGTGGCTGCCCGGGCGGTCCAGGATCGCGTGTCTGTCGAGGAGGAGGAGGAGGAGATGCCGTAGGGCGGTAGGGCGCACCCGCCACGCAACCCCCACGGTGCCCGCCGGCCCCCATCGAGCGACGGGGGGGGGGGCTGGCGGCGGGCCCCGTACGGCTAGGGCGTGCATGTGTGGTGCGCTTTGTGACCTGCGTACGGCCCTCTCTATCAGGGTGATCTGTGATCGAAGGTGCTGGTTCATCATGCTGATTGCCCTGTACCCGGCATGGCCCTGTATGCCCAGTGCTCGGCTTGGGTCCCCCGTGGTAACCCGACTCGTAGTTCCACAAACGGTGCCATTTACACAGGAGGGGCAGGGGGTTGGCGCACAGGGCGCTGGGGGCCCTCAGCCCTGCAGTCTGCAAACACGCAATGGCCCTCTGTGCAGGGATGCATTGGAAGGGTGGGAGCCCCCCCCCCTCCCCCTCCTCCTGATCTCTTGGAACTGCCGAACATTGCTGCATATGCATACCAGGACGTGCATTTGTAGAGCGCTTTGAGACCTGCTTGCGCCCCCCTCCTCCAGGGCACCCAGCCTATGGCCAGCCACTGTCCCCCTGACGGCAAGTGCCAGCTTCCCTGGCATTTGTAACCAACAGCAACCGCCCCCAACCGCTTTGGCAACCTCCTCCGACCGCCTGTCCAACCGCCTCTGGGGCGCCTCCGCGGCCCCTTCCCTTCCAATACATCCCTGCCTCTGTGTTCCAGATGCTTTGCGCCACGACACCCCATGCACTGTGCAGGAACCACTAATTTTTTCTTCGGCTGCATCATGCAGGGTCTCCAGCAGTCCCTCCAAAAGCTTGGTGAGCTCCAGGTCAACGGAGTGATCACAAAGGAGGAGTACGAGTCCAGAAGGCAGCTCCTCGTGGACAATTTTGTGGGGCTTCCCGGGGGGCGCGCCCCGGGGGCGGCGGCGGCGGCGGCGGGAAAGGGGGTGGGCGCATGCTGCCCGGCGGCGGCGCGGGGAAGGGCCACGCGGGGCGGGGCGCGCAGTCCGGCCGGGGCTCCGGGCACGCGGGCGGCAAGCGCCACGCGGGAAAGCAGAACGCGAAGAACGGCGCCCGGCTGAAGCAGGGCAGCGCGACCATCAAGGTGCAGCCCCTGGGGGTGGATGTGACGGATGAGGCTCTGACCGCCATCTTCGGGGTATGCGAACAGGGCTGTGGGGGAGTATTAGCACGCCGGGTGCGCGCTGGGCATCTGTTTTTGACCATTCCCCACTCGTGCCTGTTTTTTGCCCCCACCTCACCAAACAATTTGGAGTACCTTCTCGCCGTGTCTAAGAATTTGGCCCATCCTTTGCACCCAGTTATGACGATGGCAAGGGCGCCGGTTGGAAGTGGTGGTAGTGACATTTTGTGTTGTTGAATTCTCATATTTCGGCTTATGCAAGGTGCCTTGCAGGGAAGGTTTGCGGTCTAGTGCGGTCTACTTGGGGGACTTC